>JAVGVS010000188.1:815000-844771 GCA_032718565.1 Distichodus sexfasciatus
TTTTGAGGACCTGATTGTCCCCTAAAAGATTGGAAAAACAAAGAGAAATATCTATCTATTGACTAACATATTTACTTTTTAATCTCTGTTTTATTAAGCTTCTAAAATTAGCTGTTTGCTTGAATGTCAAACTTATTAAATTCAAGAGCGTTAGATATGGTTGAGATTGAGTGTGAGGCATCTAATGTCTTGTAGGAGAAAAGTTTTTGAATTATTTCATCATACGGTACTCAGTTCCTCGTCTGCCTAGAGAATGTGGCAGTGACCTTCAAGTTATGGTGCTGACTCCCTAGGCGTTATGCCAACAACTGCCCCGACCCATCCGAGAAGGAGCAGTGGGCATCTTTTTGGCAGTGCTTGGGGATAGTACCTTACTCATGAGTACCTCAGTGGTACCTTTACTGGTGCGGGACTTGAACTGGCAACCCTCCGATCACAGGGAGAACTCCCTAACCGTCTCCCGTCTGCCCTCTAAGTTTGGCTTTAGTAACCTCAAGCACTAAGAGTTAATAGAGCTACATGAATAATAAAGTATAACTCACGAGATGAATAAATGAATGAAAAAATCAGATGTTTTGTTGCTGATTTATTTAAACAAATAAATCCAAATGAAAAAGAGCGTGCATGAGATGGAGAGAAAGTAGCATTGAGCGAGCGCTCGGCGGGGATTCTGACGCAGTTCCTGTGAAGTGTTTTTAGCTACAGTATTGTGACAGTGTCTAAAGCAGGAGAGCAGGCTAATGAGGCATTTTTAGCATGACATCAGCAGGTGTCTGTCTCTGTTCATTCACAGGCTAAGTAAACATCCCGGGCTGAAAAACACCAAGAAACATCCCTACAGAGACGTACATTTTAAGGGTTAGATTGGTGTATGTAATGATGCGATGGCAATGGTTTCTGGACCTAAGTATAATAGCAGAATCGTACTGATTTGTTTTACATTTTAGGGATCAATGTTTGCACCATGGATACAGAACACAACGATTAGGCTTGGGCATGAATCCCCCAAAAATTGATTCCTAAACTCTAAGAATGAGAATGGACTCCAAAGAACGGCCACTAGCGGTAGAGCTGGGATTTACAGAACCAAATGTGGGAATTTCTAGGAAAAAGGAAATTTCTTCTGCTATGGTGTGTTCAAAATGACAGTCACTCATTTTGATTTAAATTCCCTTCCACTCCAAGCAGAGTGGTACCTTTACCAGTCCAGAACTTGAACCTGTGATCTTCCAGCCAACTCCTTAACCGCTATGCTACCAACTGCCCCCGGAAACCAAATTATACCCAAAAGAATCGATTCCTAGATTCTCAGAATTGAGATTCGACTCCACAGGCTCTGAACGAACTATAAACGGGGAATTGAGCAGCGTTCTGAGTTACGCCATCAAATAAACACGTACCAACCAAACGGACTCTACCTCAAACAAGACAAAACCAACGTACTCAATGACATTGCATTCTCTTACCACCCTCACCCAAAAAATGTGGTTTAACTGTCATACGATTGGATTCAGTATTGCACAAGAGAAGCATTGACACCAACTTTTAGCAGCACTACTGTGTGCTTCGTTCTTTAATTAAAGCCCAAAATATGTTAGAAATGGAGCGTTAATCGTCAGCACCCTTTATTGCTCATGCCAACCAAGACGCCGTCTCGTTCATAGTTTATTTTAACTTATGTTACTCTCTCTTACAGCATCATGAGGTCTCCTACGTACGCAGACGGCATTGCGATCGCAGAGAGAGCGCCGCCCTTCTGGCAAAAATGCAGCAAGACTTACAAACGTCCTCCGGCCACCAGGAGCAACGTGAGAGACCTGACGCCTGGCAACACAACAGTGCCCCAAGTGAGGAGGAGGGGGGCGCTGGTGGACCATCGGGACGTCGTCAAAGCGCACCAGTCGCACAAACTCCAGAGTACACCACAAGCCAGACGCAAGGAGTGGGAGTGAGTATTCATATTCATTCGTAATCCAGTTTTGGGTACCACAGGCCAGTTGTCTTTCTTTGTCGTACATGCTGTCTTGGCGCAGCGTTATTGGGTCAATAAGATTTTACACTTTATGTCACTTATCTTTAATAAGTTGCACCTAAGGCTGACAAACATCTCAGGATTTCGGGTCTGTGCCTGAGCTCCTGACTGCCCCCATGTTTCTTGTTTCACCAACATCATTCTCTCTATCTTTGCTGGTCTTTGCATGTCGGTGTGAGATACAGGCAGCGGTTAGATTTTCGTCTCTGGAGGCAGCTTTGGACTTTTTCCACGCTGTCACCACGCTGTACACCATTATGTCTATTTTTACCACCAGAGTAGCGAGTGTGTGTGCTCTCTCGCCCTTCTTCACTCTAGTTCAACCGTGCTTATTCTTCATCCGCAGTAAAAGTGCTTCACATTATCTGATGGAACGTGCTTCACACCATCTGGGAAATTCAGGTTCGCTCCTGCGAGGTAGAGGCCTTGACTGTTTGATTGTTTGATTGTTGGTGCTGGAGAAAAGTCAAATAGGTAAAAGTGAGTGATTATTTGTCATTGTGAACACACCACAGTACAGCACACAGTGCACCACAACCAAATGTGACTTCACCTATGCATTTGACCCATCCGTGAAAGAGCAGTGGGCAGCTAACATGGGCAGCAGTGCTTAGGGATGATACCTTGCTCCTCATGAGTACCTCAGTGGTAACTTTACAGGTCCGGGATTCGAACCGGTGACCTTCTGAACACGCCCAACCGTTACTGCACCAAATGCTAGGTATTTGTGCACCAAATTTAACGGGTGACCAGCAAGTCTTGCGTGGATTTGAAACGGTGAGACCAAAACTCTGGTCAGAACCTGGCTATCGTTTTAAAAGGTTGCTACAGAAAGTCAGGTTCTGTCCTGTGACGTAGAGGTCTTTATTTTTTTATTGGTGATTGTTGGGGAAAGTAAATGACTTCTTTATGGAGCAAATTAATCTCAAGACTAGCTAGAACCAGCTTGAAAAACCAGCTAAAGTTGGGTCTTGGCTCCTTTACCAAATTAACAAGCAAATTACAAAATCTGGAGTGGATTTTACGTGTTTTATGTGTTACCCTGCTTTTTTCTGTAGGTTGCTACAGAAACTTCATCTCATCTTTGCGTTAGTGGTAGGAAAGGACTGACATATAGTGGAGAATCTCTACTTGACCTTTACATCATTTCTCTTTTCTCTTCTTTATCCATTTCCAGCACGAACTCAAATGCTCAAACCCAGTTGCCATCTGTGGCTCCAATATTGATCATTAATCCTGATTCCGTCTTTTTGTGTGCGGTCGCCCACGTCCATGTGTGTGTTTTTGGATGCTGCAAATTCCGGCTTGGTTTAGAAATGTCAGGAGACTGTGTGTGTGCGTGTGTGCATGCGTGTGTGTGTGTGTGTGTGTGTGTGTGTGTTCACACTCCCTCCCAAGGACCTCCCCCCGCCACCAAGTAGATATGAGTAAAGCTCTTAAGATCTAGAACACGACAGATCACCCTCATGAAAGAACGCCATCTCGCTCACTCTCCTCATGACTAAGTGTCCATGGGTGTCCCACGTACTCCTACGGAAAAGCAGAGCCTGACTCAGCAAGCCGGTTTAAGCTGGTCGCCGAATAAATCTGGTCCATGAAGTCCCCTAATCTATTGTCACCGGCACCAAGAAGTCTGTGTAGGTTCTCCGTCTTCCGGGACTTGAGAGCTTCCACAGTTCTGAAGGCCGAGTGGGAGTCCCAGGTGCCTTACCCAAAGTGGGCTTGCTCTGAGAGTCGTTGGCCACCACCCTGCTTTTAAGTGAGCCATTACGGTCGTCTCCACCCCTAACCCTTACGCTTACGCTCCCTTAATGAGAATCACTGATCTCAAATACAGTACGTTGTCACAAACAAGGACGTTGCTTTGGTGGTTGGTGCTAGGACAGTTGTAGTCTGTGGTCTTATCGACGATACCAGTTGCAGTGGAGGCAAAACGTTGGCTTAATGGTGTGAGGTTTCGTTTTTTTGATGGACCTCAACCTTCGGTTAGATGGGAGAGTCTGAGAGTTGGTGTCCAGGTTGAGAGGGATCGGCCGCAACCCTTCTCGACCTCTTGAGGGTCCAGGACTCGTTCCGATTGTTAATAGGTTCCGCTCTTTTGCCAACAGGATAAGATGAAGGTTTGGTGCTGATGAAAGCAGGAAGAACTGCTGTTATCCTGTAGATTAAACTGCAGACACTCTCTCTCTGATTGTCTTCCTGTCTTATTTGAATTGTTCCAGACCCTCTAGTCTCTTTAAGAGAGAGAGAGAGAGAGTTCCCAGGAGGAAACACTCAGGATTGCAGCTGTGCAGATGAACTGAGCAATCGATTTTCCACATTACTTCTCGTTCTCCACAAACGTCCAAAAACCGGGAGAAAAAGAGGCACCTTCCGGTTGGACACTTCTTATTTTCAGACTAAGCACTACCTGGTTAAGCCCTTGGTGTACTCGGAACAGCGAAGGGCATTTGCAGTGTTATCACTGCTGATATTTTGGGGAGCTGGACGGCGTTTCAAATATAACTCGGTTTCCTCATGTGAATTAGACAAACAGACAGACATGATGAGGCGGCAACACACACACACACACACTTTCCTCAGTAAACTGGCACTCGTAGGTGTTGTGGGTTTGTGCCAGAAGTCACTCGCTCCAGTTCTAGTAACGAAGCGGCATGTCAGGCCAAAAGATGTCGCATCTGAAATCCTATTCATTTGAGTTATGACCGCCGGTGTAAGTTGCAAATTAGAGATTCAAAATTGTGGAACCATCAGTAACAGTGGTGATATAAATATACTGATATCTGACGTCAGAAAATCAAACAAACATAGCCATTAATAATGGCATTTTGCACACGCCATCTCATATTTCGTTCCTTGAGGTTATACACACCCACACACTTGTGTACATATACATATTATATACCTATATGTATCTGCACACCGGGCCCGGCTCAGTCACAAGTCTGGCTCACCCACCTGAGAGGAAGAGAGAGGTTTTAAAATGTCTTTTTTATTCTTTTGTGAAAATGTATTTTAATTCGTAATAATTTATCAATCACCGTTCGTATTACACCGTTCATATTGCTGTTCAAAACAGCAATCTGCAAACAAATTCATCTATGTTTTGAATCGTGAATAATTTATAATTGAATATTGAATCAAATCGGAATCAGTTCAGATCATGAGATTTTCTGACTTGTTTATATAGACATATCTCGCGATTCAATTTGATTCCAATGCTTGGGCTCATGATTCGATTCAAAATCGATTTATGATTCCGTATGTGGATGAATTTGTTAAACTCGGAAACAAATCGACTCGTGAGATTTTCTGAATCGTTTATATATGTATATATAACCTGGTCCTGATGCAAACACAAATTGATATATATATTGATATATCATTTTAGACATATAATTTATTTATGGTTTTTACTCCCAGACTTTTATGGGATGTTTGTGACGTTCCAATCCCAGCCTTCTCTGTGAGATGGTGAACTCCTGTGTTTTTGTGGACTGAGTGGAGATTGAGTTTAAATGAATTAAACTGGCTTTTCCCAGTGTGACGTCAGTACTGAGGACAGACACGAGGTGGCAGTGTAGGACAGTCTCAAAATCCACCTACTGTTACAGGTTCAAACATTATAAACACGTATGGTACTTCCCTTTTCACACACACACACACACACACACACAATCATGGACACGATGACGCTGTACCCAGTATTGATATGTGAGTTAGAATTTGAGCTAAGACTAGTTTTAGAATGAAATCATTGTTGTAATTGTGTTTGGAGTGAGTATTAGTTAGGGCCAAATTTATGGTTGGATTAGATTCTAATTAGATTTAGGCCTGGATTAGGTTATGGTCAGGTTTAGGGATAGGATTAGATTTAGGTCAGGTTTAAAAGTTGATGGTTAGGATTAGGTTTTCAGTTCAGATTAACATCTTGGTTGAATTTTAGGGCTGAGTTGAGTTTTACCCTAACCCTAGTTAAGATTAGTTATTTAAGATTAGGATTAAGATATTTTTTGGTAAATGGTGATATGCAATGTATATCTCTATTATTTTGGGTGAAGTAATTGGGTGAAGTAACAAAAAACAATTCTGGGTCAAAGACACATGTACCAACTGTCACAGGGGCACGTTTATTAAAAACAAACTAAAATATATATTGAATAAAAATGCTTTCTGATTAAAAAAATATAGCAGATACAGAGCAAAAAGAACGAGTGTGAAAGTGCTTCCGCTTTTACAATAACCTGTACAAACAACAAAACTGACTGAATAAATTTGTTCAACTCCTGCTCAGTGTATCCTGTGCAATTCTCAAATAACAAGTCAAATATTGAGAAAATAAATAACAAGCTAGGGCCTAAGAAAAAAAAAAGTTGGTTGTCAGTTGAGTTCACAGGACGGTAGGGATTTTTCCCCCCAGTGGCAGCAAGGGATGGGAAATTTATTTTATATGTTATTTTCCTTTACAGCAGTGATGTTATTTTTTCATAACATGCCCTACCTGTATGGCATCACATCAATGCCAAAACTAGAGCGTGCAAAATGGCTTGTGTAAAAAATTCGCGAGTGCAAATGTGAAACTCGAAAGCACAAAATTAAGAGTCGAGTGCGCGGTTGTGATAATATTGCGCGCAAACTGTATTTTTCCTCCCGCGAATGACCTTTTTCCTCTCAATGTGTTAGATGACCTCGCGCGCAAAGTAGATTACCAACGAGCTGCTTTTTTTCTCGAGTGAGATTTTTTCGCGCGCGGTTTGAAAGGGGCTGGTTTTGGCAGTTTGGGGACAGACAAGTGGGCAAGGGGAGCCATTGATTGCGTGCTTATTAAACGTGTAAGACCTAACTATTAAATTATTATTATAAGGTCGATAAACTATAACTTGCGTTTAACCTTCCTGCCGCCGTTCCTCTTCCTCCATCATCGTCGGTAGTCTACTTTGCGCACCAGGCCATTTAACACATCGAGAGGAAAAAAGACTTTCGAGGGAGGAAAAATATAGTTTGCACGCAATATTATCACAACCACGCACTCGACTCTTAATTTTGTGCTCTCGAGTTTCACATTTGCGCTCGCGACTTAGTATAATTTTACCGCAAAATAAACTATATCGATATAAACGATACTGTGTAATCCTATATCTCGTGTGAAAATACATCGATATATTTTAAAAACTCGATATATCGCCCAGCCCTAGTTTAGGTGTAAGTTTACATTTACAATTAGATTACAGTACATACAGGCCTAAATTTAGGGTTAAGGTTAGATTATGATTAGATTAGGGTTAGTTTTAGAGTTGGATTAGATTATGGTTAATATTCAATTAGTCTTATATTTAGGATTAGATAATGGTTAGGATTGGATTAGATGGTGTCTATACAGTATTACGGTTCTGTTTAGGTCTGGATTAGATTGCGGTTAGGTTTAGATTCAGTATCAGGTGTACGTTTGGGATTAGATTTTGGTCAGTCTTTGGACTAGATTTAGCTGAAGGTTAGGTTTAGGACTGAGACTTGATTATGGCTACTTTTATAGTCTGCCCTAGATTATGGTTTGGTTTAGGGTTGAAGCTTGGTTGTGGTTATGTTTATTGTCAGGGCCAGATTATGATTAGGTTTAGGATTAGTTTATGGTTGGATAAGATTGGATTAGATTATGTTGGATTAGAATAGGCACATCATCCCAAATAATCCAGACTTTATATGAACATAAGAGATACTTCTGAGTTCTGGCCTGTTTTCAGTTTACTGATTTATACATTGACACTACGTAGCAGTAGCAGTGTGCGGCAGGAGCGTTCTGATTGGCCACACGGGCTGTCGCTCATCCGCCTCCCATGACTCCCCCTCCCTGATTGGCCAGTTTCCAGGTTTTGACAAGCTTTTCCTCAATGAAGGAGTGTGTGATTTACTCTCTGCAGTGGAAGCAGTGCTACACACACACACACTCATACACACACACATCTATCCGTCACGCTCTCCTTCTCTCTCTCCCTCCATCTTTCTTTTTTTCTTCCTTCCTTTCTTTCACTCTCTCCTCTCTCTCAATCTTTTCTTTTCTCTGTCTCTCTTTATCGTAACCTCTCTTTCTACACACCTCCTCTCTTTTTCTCTCGTCTCACACGTTTTTTGTTCACTCTTTCTCTCAACTTTCTTTTTCCCTCTCTCCTTTTGTTAATCTTTCTCCTTCTCCCTCTCTCTTGTCATCCCTCTCTCTCTCTCCCTCTCCTTCTTTCTCTCTATCTGTCTTTCTATCTATTCCAAGACTAGGTTAAATGTGCACAAGGCCCCTCTACGCATTAATGCATTTATTCATGCAAATCACACACTCATACTCCATCCACACGCACCCCCCCAACACACACACACACACACACACACACTCACACACTCTCACACACCCTCGGCAATCTACAGAGCGGCAGTTCCTCTCTCTGACTCAGAGGTCTTATCGATTATCAAACGCATAAAAGCAAATTTATCTGAGGGAGGGATGAGGGGAGAGAGAGAAGGAGAAATGGAGGACATTTAACTGCTCACTTTATCACTGTCCACTTTACTTCAGCCTCACACACACACACACACACACACACACTCACATACACAACACTCTTTCTCTTTCATTCTGTGTTTTCTATTGTTTCAGTCTTCTTTCTTCCTTTCTTTTATCTCTCTCTCCTCCTTCTCTCTGTCTTTCTTTTCTCTCACTTTTTCTTTCTTTCTTGTCCTTCTCTATCTCCCTCTTTCACATACTTTCACACACTCCCGTGTCTGTGTTGTGTGTAGCTCAGTTAAAACGAGGTTGTTCAGATTTAGGCTCCACCTGACTCATACTGCAACAAGGACACACTAACAAATAGGCCAGCGCGCGCTCTCTCTCTCTCTCTCTTGCTTGCTCATTTCTCTCTCTCTCTCTCTCTCTCTCTCTTGCTTGCTCATTTCTCTCTCTCTCTCTCTCTCTCTCTCTCTCTCCCCTCACTCTTTCTCTCCTCTGCTTCTTGTGTTCTTTTTCTCACATCACTCTCTCTCTATTCACTCTCTACCTCTTTTCTCTCTCTCTAGCCTTCTCTCCATGTTTATTTCTGTCTCGTTCTCTCTGTCATCTTTCTTTCTTTCTTTTTTGTTCTCTCTATCTCTCTCTCTCATATCGTCTCTCGTTCAATCTCTCTCTCTCAATCTCTCTCTCCCTCTCTCTCTCCTTTCTCTCTCTTTCACCCTCCCCTCCATGTCTTTCTCAATCTCTTTCTCTTCTTTTATGTTGTCTTCTCTCTATCTTGCCTTCTCTCTCCCTACCAATGTCCTTCCCTCTCTTTCGGTCTCTCTATCATTCTTTCTTTCCATGCTTCTCTCTCTCTCTCTCTCTCTCTCTCCCTTTCTCTTCTTCCTAATCTTTTTTTTCTCTCTCCGTTCCTTTCTTCTCTCCTTCATATTCTCTCTCTCTCTCTCTCTCTCTCTCTCTCTTAATAAGATCAGCACTGTGTCTTTTAGAGTTTTCATTAAAGCTTGTTCATACCGGAAGGACCTACTCATACACTCCTATACACACAGACTCCTCCCCCTTTTCTCTCTCTCTCTCTTACACACACACACACACACACACTTTGCCGTTTTGTGCTTAATTGAAAAGCTCTCTGATGAATCAGGGCGATTTGGTGCAGGGGCAGCAGCAGCAGTCAGCACATGGAGTGATAGAGCGGGAGAAAGATGGAGGAAGGGGGAGGGATGGAGGGAGAGAGACGAGAATGGAGGAGTGAAAGAGAGGGGGAGGGATCAGTTAGCTCATGTGCAAAGGAATGAATTTGTCGGCCTCTGTTTCTCTCTCTCGTCTGTGTCTCTCTATCATTCTTTCTTTCTGTTTAGTAATAATTATTATTCATTAATTCATTACAAAAATGGTTTTCCATCTCTCTCTTTCCTCTTTCTCTTCCTTGAGAATAATACTTTTTTTCCCTATTGATTCTTCTCTAACGTTATAAAATGAAGTAAAATATTTTCTGATCAATAGAAAATGAAGAAATGCTGAAATTTTGGGTAATTTTGAGCCGATTTGGACTCATTCTGGCCTTTAAAAGGAGCTGCTTTTGGCCTTTCTGCAAGAGAACTACGTTTTTGCGCATGATGGCGTTCTGTATGAGAGTTGTGAGCGCTAACACGTGTGTTTACATCACAAACAATGTAACTAATGCATTTTTACACAAACACAATACACAGTAATTTCACAAACAGAGAAATGATTATAATGTTCATTAAGTTCAAAGTCTTGTGATTCTGATGGTGTGTGTGTGGTTAAAGGGATTGTGAGTGTGTTTGTGTGAGTTTTGTTGCCCTGTGGTGTGTTGAAAGGAGACGCACAATTGAGCCCCGTGGGATGCCGAGCATAAAATGAATATAGGGTTAGCTAGGAGCGAAATAAAATGGTGCTAGCAGGTGAAGGTCACAAGGTCAGGTCATGGGGTCAAATCCCAGGGTCACCATGCTACACTAGGCTACATGGCTAATGCTTTGCTCAAGAATTCGGGGGTAAAGTACTGTTGATAAAACGTCAGGTTTGCGGGAAAATTCGGATTTTGTTGTTTTTTGGCTTTATTTTCGTTTCAGGAGAGGTGTGCATGAGTGTGTGTGTGTGGGTGATGGGGTGTGTGTGTGTGTGTGTGTGTAACTGCTGAGTCTCCATTGTAGACTGCTTACTCCACTCCAGCACTGGACCCATTAGAGCTGAGACTAGCAGAGCAGACTCTCTCTCTCTCTATCTCTCTATCTCTCTCTCTATCTATCTACCTCTCTCTCTTACTCTTACTCCACCCCTTTCACTCCCTCACTCGCTCCCTCCCTCTTTTGCTCCATCAATCAGCTCATCAATAACTACACACTCAGTGGTTCCGCAAACCGAGTGAACAGCCAAAAAAGACCAATCTACTAATTACTGTGGCTCTCTTTATCCTCCATCTTTATTCCTCCTCTCCTCTCTCCTTTAATTCCATCCCCCCATCATTTGCCAGATGACTCCACTGCAGGCTCCCAGCGTCTCAAACGATAATGCTATCAGAGATCGTTGATGCATTTTTTATCCACTTCTGTATCATTCCTAAGCTCCAGGCTGTCTGTCTGTCTATCTATTCTGGTCTTCTCTCTCCCTCTTTATGTCTTTCTCTCTTGGTCTCTCTCTTCTTCGCCCTTTCCATGCTTCTTTCTCTCCACTTTTCTTTTCTTACTCTCTCTTTCTCCCTCCTTCCCCTCTCCCTTTTGATTTCTTTTTCCCCTTATTTCTCTCTCAATTTCTTTCATTCCTTCTGTAAAATGATTTCATACTGTCTTACTGTCTTTCATACTGGAAATTGGATAGATTCTAGATGCTATCTATTTATTCATACATCTATACATCCATCTATCTATCCATCTATACAGCCAGCCATCCATCCATCTATTTATACATCCATCTGTCCATCTATATATTCATCCTTCTATACAGCCATCCATCTGTCTATCCTTCTATACATCAATCTGTCCATCTATCAATACACCTATACTTCCATCCGTCCATCTATACATCCATCTATAGATGCATCCATCTATACGTCCATCCATCTGTCTATCTATAGATCCATCCATCCATCCATCTATACAGCCATCCATCCATCCATCCATCTATACATCCATCCATCTATACATCCATCCATCATCTGTCCATCTATACATCCATCTATCTGTACATCCATCTATCCATCCATCTATCCATTCATCTATCCATCCATCCATCTATACATCTATCCATCCATCTATACTTACATACATACATCCATCCATTTATACATCCATCCATCTATACATACTTTCATCCATTTATACATCCATCCATTTATACATCCATCCATCTATACATACATACATCCATTTATACATCCATCCATCCATCTATACATCCATCCATCCATTTATACATCCATCCATCTATACATCCATCCATCCATCTGTACATCCATCCATCCATCTATACATCCATCCATTTATCCTTCCATCCATCTATACATCCATCCATCTTTCCAGCTATACATCCTTCCATCTATACACCCATCCACCCCTCCATCCATCCATCCATCTATACATCATCCATTTATCCAGCTATACATCTATCTATCCATCCATCCATCCATCTATGCATCTATCCATCCATCTATACATACATACATACATACATCCATTTATACATCCATCCATCTATACATACTTTCATCCATTTATACATCCATCCATCTATACATACATCCATCCATTTATACATCCATCCATCTATACATCCATCCATCCATCTGTATATCCATCCATCCATCTGTACATCCATCCATCCATCTATACATCCATCCATTTATCCATCCATCCATCCATTTATCCATCCATCCATCTATACATCCATCCATCTGTCCAGCTATACATCCATCCATCTATACATCCATCCACCCCTCCGTCCATCCATCCATCCATCTATACATCATCCATCTATCCAGCTAAACATCTATCTATCCATCCATCAATCCACCCGTCCATCTATCCATCCATCCATCCACCCATCCATCTGTCCATCCATCCATCCATCTGTCCATCTATACATCCATCCATCTATCCATTCATCCATCTATCCAGCTATACATCTATCTATACATCCATCCATCCATCTATACATCCATCCATCCATCCGTCCATCTATACATCCATCCATCCCTCCGTCCATCTATACATCCATCCATCCCTCTGTCCATCTATACATCCATCCACCCCTCGTCCATCTATACATCCATCCACCCCTCGTCCATCTATACATCCATCCATCCACCCGTTCATCTATACATCCATCCATCCACCCATCCAGCTATCCATCCATCCATCCATCCATCTGTCCATCTATACGTCCATCCATCCATCTTTACATCCATCCACCCATCCATCTATCCATCCATCCATCTATACATCCATCCATCCATCTATACATCCATCCAACATCTATCTATCCTAACCCTAACCCTAACCCTAACCCCACCCATTCATCCATCCATCCGTCCACCCACCCATCCATCCATCTACACATCCATCCATCATCTATCTGTCTGTCCATCCACCCATCCATCCATCCATCTATACATCCATCCATCCATCATCTATCTATCCATCCATCTATACATCCATCATCTATCTATCCATCCATCCACCCATCCATCTATACATCTATCCATCCATTCATCCGTTTATTTCTACATATCCATCTATAACCATGGTTTCATATGGCATTAAAGAGGAAAGCGTCTAGAATTCTCTCTCCTTCTCTGCCCTTCTCTTCTCCATTTCATTCTGTGTGTTTAAGAGGGGAGAGATTGAGGCAGGGGGAGAGAGAGAGAGAGCAGGGAAGCACCGGGTGTTTCCTGCAGGGTTGCCGTGTGAACGCCGTCTGAATGACAATGCAACACATCAGACCTTCGGCTTCACACAAACCCACCAAACCACCCACGCAACACACACACACACACACAGATCCCCAGGACACAACCATTTTGAATGCAACCAAATGAACACATGCATGCAGTGTAATATATAAAATGGTTCAATAAAGACCTCAGTCCTCTCTCTCCCTCACACACACACACACCTCTACACATTACTGTTTTAAACCTAGTCTCTACATCGTACTAATAGAGCCACAATGAACCGAGAGAGTGAGAATTTATTCACCTGTATTACATTTTCACATTTATGCAGTCTAATATGCAAATGAATGTGAATTTTTAGAGACATCAAATTTAAAACCCATCCAAACATTTTATAATAACATTATTTAACATTTGATAACATATAATAACATTTCATCACTCAGACAGGGTTCTATTTCAGTAAATTTATTGGGAATGCAACAGTTCAACTTTTCAGTTCTTACACCGATGCCGATACTTGGGCTTCGTGTATGGTCCGATCGCGAGTACCCATCCGATAGCAGTTTTTAATGAATAGGTTGTGTATTTCTCTGTGAGGAGGAAACTGAGATTATTCTGTGGTGATTCTAAAATACTTGCCTTAAATACTGTTTTCCTAACTGAAACTAGACTAGACTGGGATTTCGTGATGTTGCGATCATAACTATGAACGCAAATTCAGCCAATCCCCACAAATTCATTACTATCGTACAATTTCAACCAATTAATGCCACTTTTCCACAATTTTGGACCAATCATTGTCATTTCCCGCAAAACATTGAGTCATACGTCAGCGAGCTCACTTCCTTGTTACGTTGAGAAGACGCAGGAAACGCATGTGATAGCATGTGTAAGTCCTCACATTTACCTTCAAAAATAACTTAATGGTTAATAAAATAATAGTGGTTTTGTTACTTTCATTTGAATTAATTGTTAAAGAATCATTACAAAGGGGAACAAAATCACAATTTTTCCACAAAATCCTGGCGGCACTGAAAAACTATGTAATAATTGCACACTCATAAATTATTTATTATTAAAATAACATCTAAAAAATGATTTAAACACAGTTGTGTAATTTTGTGAGGGTCCCTAACCCTGCAGCACTAAAACCATGAGGAACACAGAGACTGGGAGCGAGAGCTGGTGGTGTTAAGGAAATGAAACAGTATAATTGTGTGATTTTTGGGGTTGTAGTGTGTTGCGTTGCTTGTTCTGCTCATTGTCATGTCAATATGTAGGAATTAGCGCGAATGTCAGACAATAAACCAGCTTTACTGCAGTAACACTAAAGAAACCTAAAGAATTGTACACATACGCAAACATAGAAAAACATTTTACCATTAAACAGTGTACAGTTCAATAAAGACCGCAGTCTTCCCTCTCTCTCTCTCTCTCTCTCTCTCTCTAAACACAACCTCTACACCGTACTAATAACGCCACTACCCACCATCACCCCTCTCCTCTCCCCCTCGGTAACAGGAACCGTAACCGCCTCCGTAACCCCCCATTTATTGCGTTATTATGACACCGAGCTCCTGCGAACCGGTTGCGCTGACTATTCGGACGCTCGCAGATTTATTACACACCGTCACACTGACACAACGATTTTTACGGGAGTGGAGTATCACACCACCATCTGTGATAGTCTTTCAGCACCACGGACAGCATCTGTTTAGTTTGACTCAAAGACTGACCCTTAATCGGACCAAAAAATTTGGATTGCTTTCACAAATGGAGGTTGTACACCTTTTTGAGGGCCGCGGTTTGTCTTCATGTTTATCCATGGGTTTGAATAACGAAAGCAAAACTAGAGCCATTCTTAAATTTGATGTTCAGTCCGTGCATGGAGAATTTTCTTCACATCTGTGGATTAGCGACGTATAAAACAGTTGGGGGCAGTTGGTAGCATAACAGTTACGGAGTTTGCACCTGTGATCGGAAGGTTGCCGGTTTGAATCCTGAACCAGTAAAGGTACCACTGAGGTACTCATGAGCAAGGTACCATACCCAAGCACTGCTCCCCCAGCAGCGCTGCCCACTGCTCCTTCATGGATGGGTCAAATGAAGAGGTCACATTTTGCTGTGCTGTGTTCAAAATGACAATCTTTCACTTTCATATACTTTTTGGGAAATTTCCCCTTTTTTTGGGGATAAATGTTTCTGCCAAGACTTTTTAGGATCAACACCAAAACTATTGTTGACCTGAAGATGTTAAAATGATTTAGAACTACTGTTTTAGGGGCGGGTTGGTGTGTGTCTTCTTGAGGGAACGCGTGATGAGTGCAATTTGGGTTTTTTTTTGTTTGCACTTACACCAAGGTTTTTTAGGGTCAATACCAAAACTGTTCTTGACCTGACGATTTAGATTTAGACCTTTAAAAAAACAAAAAAAAACAAAACAATAAAAATAAAATGTTGGCCAGTTTGGACAGAAAAGGGGAGGCATTTTAGACTGTACTTTTGGAGAGATTCTGTTAAAAATCCAAAGCTGTTCTTTGTCTGGAAAGGCGTTAATTTAGATATTTAAAAATAATTTTTGCAGTTCGGTGTCAGAAGGCGATTTGTGCATGAGTGGACCCTGTATTATTATCATATATATATTTTTTATTTTTATATTTTTTGATGGACGGAAGAGAGCGTGCGCGAACGGACGGACCATAAAAACGATCCGGTTTCACGGAGAAATCTCGCGTCCCGATTTCGTTTCCTTACGGTGTCTCCAAACGGGAGCTCGGCTGGTGTTGGATGCGATGCAGGGAGGAGGAGGAGGAGGAGAAAGAAGAAGAGAGGGAGGAGGAGGTGGATGAAGAGGAGGAGGAGGGGGGGTTCCTCTTCGGTTCCTCGGTTGAAGATGCGAGCTGGCGCGTAAAGCCACGAAACCGGAGCGCGCCTCTCTCTCTCTCTTTCTCTCTCCCTCTCTCTCTATCTCTCTCTCTTCCTTTCTTTCTATCTTTATTTATTTCCAGCATCTCCATAAAAGGCGGATCTTTTTGGATCTTTAAGACGATGCTCCAAAATTCCGCGGAGGGATTGAACAGAGGCAAAAATTAAGCAAGGAGATCGGAACCCGACTCGGTGTGTGTCTGTGTTTTTTTTTCCACTTCGCTTCCCGAGCGCAACCTCACGCCCACGCCGGTAGGATCGACGCTTGTGGGGGGAAATAATATGTATTTTTACAAACGCAAATAAACTTCATTTTATTGCGGGAAAAAATATATCAACTAATGTCGCTCCGATCCGGTTCGGGGGAAACCCTTCTGACGCTGTTTGCTGGAGAGTTTTGCTGGACAGGACCTGGATATTTCCATACTATATCCAACATTGCGGATGCTACAGAAATAAATTAATTATTAAAGGGTTTTTTTAACCCCCACCAGTCCTGTTTGAATCTTTTTCAACATCATCACCGAGCATGCAATCGCACCTCCGCTTTTGGAGAGGGAAAAGAGACGCATTTTAGTATATTTTTCTCCAGAGCAATTTTTTTTTGCACCACCTCCAAATGTCTTATCGCAATCATGATAAAGAGGGTCGATAGATTTACGTTGCCAGACGCAAGACGGTCCAACCCGAGCTGCTGACAGACGAGTAATCTGTTCAAATGTGCTCAGATGTGGATCCGACCTTCTAGAGAAAGATAAGGTTCACGTTTTTACATTTTTACTTATGTTTTTTCCAAGTGTTGGGTTCAGTTGATCATTTTTTTCAGTCCCAAATCTGTTCAACCCAAAAGGACCCAGGTCGGTTCGAGGCGTTCCATTTCCCCATCGCCTCGTCGCTCCATCGGAACCGTGTCACGTCAGAAGACTCCTTCCTTCCTCACTTCCGTTGCCCTCCTCCGTTTTTGCTTTTTCGCCATGGACGCAGCTCAGACGTGAAGAGTCGGAAGACCCAGCCCCCGCTTGGCCCGGGCGCTCGGTGGCCAAGGCCGGATGGGATGTAATGTGGTTCTGTTGTCTTCTCCACACTTCACGCTCGCTTGGTAACCCTTGGCACTTGGTGTCCGCAGAATGGCGCGCTTCGGAGAAGAAGCGGTGGCCCGCTACGGTGGGGGGCCCGGTCAGGGCCCGCCGGGCCGGGGCGGGAGTCGGCAGGGGGGCCCTCCGGGTGCCCAGAGGATGTACAAGCAGTCCATGGCCCAGAGAGCCCGAACCATGGCCCTGTACAACCCCATACCGGTCCGGCAGAACTGCCTTACGGTCAACCGCTCCCTGTTCCTGTTCAGCGAGGACAACGTGGTGAGAAAGTACGCCAAAAAGATCACCGAATGGCCATATCCTTCACTAAATCGGGGTGTGTGTGTGCGCACCGGTACGTGATGGGGTACGCTCTTAAAAAAAAAATTGTGCCATGAACCTTAACCTCAAGGAACCATTTCTGTTCCTGAAGGTACCCAAAATGACAAGGAGCCATTTATAGTTGAGGCTACAGCGCGTCTACAAGAACCTTCTCAAGAACCTTTTTACCAACATTTGAGCTAATGGAAGGTTCTCTGAGGTTGGGGGAAAAGGTACCACGGGCGTTGGTGCTACCCTTCTCTCCATCCTTGAAGAGTCGTCCATATAGCTGAAGGTTCTACACCATGCCCAGGCTCGTCATGAATCCATGTTTTTTTTTTTTTTAAGAGTGTATAGCGTAAGTAGCAGGTGCCAGACTGGTTTGTGTTATGCCGCTTTATTTCTCTCTGCTTCAGAGAGAACACACTGTCTCTAGCAGCTCTGCTTATTTACTAACTAATTACAAAAATTACGAGGAAAAAAGGCATGGCATGTGTTTTCAGCCTGGTAATGTTTTCTTTTTTAAAACATTTCATTTTAATAGATTTTTTTATTGATGGCTTTCGTTAATTTCATCTTCAGGGTAATTAATAGTAATTAATTAATGTGTGGTGTCCTTTTGTTGTGTGTGTGTGTGTGATTTACAGTAAAGCATGAGTGAGGATTGTACCGTTACAGCCTTCCTTCCTCAAACGGTGGGCTTACTCAGGGTGTGTTAGAGAAAAAGGCAGAGGAAGAGATGGATGCTGGTTCATGCTCAAAAGCTAAGGGCTGCTGCGCTGGTGTGTGGGTTCCTGCTGGTCTGAGTTGGAGTGGTGTGTGTGTATGTGTGTGTGTGTGTGGTGGGGGTTTGTTGCTGATGTCAGCATATGAACCCAAGGCAAAGCTTGCTGAGCAGAGTGGAGCGGATGAGTTAAAAATGAAGACTGGTGATGGGAGGATATGTGTGAGAGGAAAACGTCCAGCGTTTAGAACAGTTTCACACCCGCACACGCTCTCATGCAGCACCACACCGCACAACATGGCTGATCCAACGATACACTCATCCAACCCAGACCTGAAGTGTTCCCTGCTACTGGAAAACCTGATTCACTGTGTGTCCAGTTGACTTCCCTAAATGAACACTTATACAGTTTTAGGTTTTCCAAAATGGACACAAATGACAAATGTTCTCGCGTTTAAACGAGTAGCTTTTGTAAAAATGTGATTCGGCATCAGTTGGAGTTTGTCTCAATCTGGGTTAAATCTGCGCTTTCTTGCTCATAATAGCTCTGTGGAGGTGGTTGAGGGTTTTTGTGTAAGCTACAGTGCCATTTATCTCATAGTACACTCTGTCGTCTCGTAGTCTTTCCCTCTCTTCCTCCATCCACTCCTTCCTCCCCCCACCCACTCTGCCTGAGGCCATCTGTTCTTTCTCTCTGTTGTCTGTGTGGCAGTGATGTCCCGCGGTCCTGTTGGACACACCGTTCGGGTTTTGTGCTGGTCACTCTGATTGGGGTTCTGTTGGATTCGGGTTCCGTTTGATAGCCGATCTGTTGGATTAGGAACTGCTGTTCTGTTAGGTGTCTTTTTTAGGACTCTGTTAGGTGCACTGTAAAGGAATTCTAATTGGGACACTGATAAAATTCACTTTTTGGGCCTTTGGAAAATTCAATGATTGGGGTCTGCTGAATTTGCTAACTGACATTGTGCTAGGTTTGCTTGTTGGGGTTGGGAAAGAGTTAGGCTACTCATGGGGTTTGGTTGAGTTCTAATCTTCTGGTCTTCTCTTAGATCTGCAGGTTGGAGTCCTAGAAGATGTTGTGGTCGGTGTCCTGCAAATTCAGCTGGTTTTGTTAGAGTTCATTGATGAGATTCTACACTCTAAGAAAAGCTGGTTCTTCATTAGTGCTCTGGAGAACCTTTTTGTGATGGTGTTTAAGGTTCTTTGGATAACTGAAGGCAAAAAACAGTTCTTTAAGTATCTTATTTTCCGTGCTTTTTTAACACGTTATGTTAAAGTATGACCCCATGCCTAACCTACTGATTTACTTGTGGATGTGTGTAGAAATTGTTATGCTGCAATTTTCAGTAGTAACAGATGAGATCTGCCACTGCCTTTTAGAGAGATCAGTTACTGCAATTCATATAAAGTAACTGATACATTGACTGTTAAGTTTTACCAAACACTACATTTCAGCATATTGAACAAATGATTACATATTGCACATAACAAACACGTGTTTATTAAAAATTCTTCATGATCACTTCACAATAAATGTGTAAAAGATCTTTGTAGAACCAAATAAGGTTCCCCTGTGGCATCACAGTGAGGAACCACTTTGGTAATATTTTTTAGAGTGTAGTGACTTCACTATATTGGGGTTAGATTTGGTGGTTGAAGCGTGTTGGAGATTTTGGGTGGGATTCCAGTTAGCTGCTTGATATAGGTCTTCATGTTTGTGTTTGTTGCTGTGAGTTCCTGATTGAGTTCTGGTGGAGCTTCTCATTGGTGTTGGTCGGATTTTCTGTTAGCGTAAGTTGATTTTCAGAATTGTAGGTTGGGCTAATGATAGACTTGCTGGTTAGGTTTCTGTTGGGTTTATTTATTGAGGTAATGGTTGAGGTATTGTAAGTTTTGTTGATTAAGGTTCTCTTGTTTTCACTGATTGGTCTTCTTCTGGGAGATTTGCTTTTTGGTATTTGTTCAGTTTCTCAGTTGGGGTTCTGGTAGGTTTACTCATTGGTGTTTGTTGGATTTTCAAGTTGGGGTTCTGGTAGAGTCCCCCATTAATTGTTAGACTTGCTGTTTAGGATTCTGTTGGGTTTATACACTGAGATAATGGTAGTTTTGTTGGTCAAGGTTCTTTTATTTTCACTGGTTAGCGTTCTGGCAGATTTGCTCTTTGGTACTTGTTCTACTTCCTAGTTGAATAAATTAATTTTCCTTGTTGGGTTTTTGGCACATTTACTTGTTGGTGTCAGTTGAATTTTCTAGTTGGGTTTCTGGTAGCTTTACTTGTTAGCGTTTGTTGGATTTCCAAGGTGGCGTTGCGGTAGCTTTAATCGTTGGGGTTTGTTGGATTTCATGGCTTTGATTCCATTCCATTAGACTTGGTGGATTCTATAAGAATTGTAGCTTGGAGTTCTGGTAGACTTGTTGTTTGAGTTTCTTTTCTCATATGTTGGCTTTCTGACATTCTGTAAGATTTACTCTACGGTGTTCATTGGATTTCATGGTTATAATTCCATTAAAGTGGTCACTCACCAATTTTCGGATCAGATCAAAGTCATTCTCTTCGAATTGTATTCATAAACGGATTTCTTTTGGGTTAGGAGTTTGTGAAGAGCCTTGGATTGGTGTAGAACCTTTCAGCTACATGAACTGGGGTATATGGGGTGTTGGTGGCCTAGTGATTAGGACACTCGCTTCTGGACTAAGAGCATAAATGTAATTGGATAATTCTTTAAGTTTGGAAAAAAGGCTAGTTAAACAATTGTAGCACCAACACTCAAGCCACCTTCCATGTAGCTCAAAGGTTGGAAAAGGTGCTCTGGAAGGTTCTTTGAGAATGAAAAAAGGGTACGTAAGGAATTGTAGGACCAATGCCCAAGGCACGTTTTCCCAACCTCAGGGCCAGTTACATTTAGTTACATTTAAAGGAAAGGTGCTCTAGAAGGTTCTTTGAGGATGGAACAAAGATTCTTGGGCGCACTGTAGCAGGTTGAGGTTTGTTGATGTTTTGTTAGTTTTGCTGATTAGGGTTCTCTCATTTTTACTGGTTGATGTTCTGGTAGATTTACTCATTGCTGCTTCTTCTAATTCCTCTGTGGGTTCCTGGTCGATTTGCTTGGTTGGTGCTGAATTTCTCATTTGGGCTCTTGGTAAATTTACTGCTTTGTGCTTTGTTTTATTTGTCGGTTGTGGTTCTTGTACATTTATTGAGTTCTGTTTGTTGGATTCCGTGGTTGAGGTTTCATCAGATTCACTTGTGGTCGGTTTGATTGCCACAACTGAAGTTCTGTTACATCTGCTGACTTGCTTTCTGTTTAGATCGGCTGGTTGAGGTCTGTCCAGTTGACTCACTGGTTAAGGTATTGCCTATTTGCTGTGATATAAACCGCATGGACGGCAATGTCCTGTAGACGTCCGGCCCCAGCTGCCACTGTTCCTTCTGAAGTTCTGACCACTCCGGAGGTGGATTTGTGAGTCTCGCTGCGTTGTGCTGCCTTTGTGTGCTCAGCAAAATGAGTCATTTTTTGGAAGAGGGCGGAGTCTAAACGGGAAGGAAAGGCTTAGTTACCATCTCTGGTGACCTGCCTGGTGCGCACACACACACACACACACACTCCAGACTGACTCATGCACACACATGCACACACTGGTGGCAGCTAAAACAGTGCCACCTGTTCTGAGGATCAGCATCCTTAGGGGACCAAGGAGTCGAAACATAACATCACACACACACTCACACACACACACCATGTGGGACATTCACGCTCCAGTGTGCAATCATACAGATATACATAGGCACAGACGCACACGACATGAATACACACACACACACACACCCTTGCAAATCTGTTCTTCCCCAGCTAGTGGAAACAATCTGGTGCTTTAGGGCATGTAAATGCACTCATTGAAGTGTGTGTGTGTGTGCGGTTTACTTTCAAAGTAGGTGCCCTTTTCCAAAAATGTGCTCAATAATGCGATTGTGTGGCACTTTTTAATCTCTCTCTTTCTCCCAGATATTGAAATGTGCTTTTTTGCTTCACAGCTGGGCACAGTTTTCGTTTGTGTGTGTAACCTTTACCTGCTCTGTTCCATGCAAAGGTCTTGATTTATCAATTCCGGGGTTTTTGGGGGGGGTGTGTGTGTGTGTTTGGTGGGGGTGCGGTGAGTGTGTGGCGTCCTGCCGTTCCAAAACTCCAATAGGACGTGAATAACACACAGAGTTCAGGTTTAGTGTGAGTAGATGCATATAGATTTCTATAGGGAAGGAAAGATGGACACAATTGGTGGAATTCACTGATGTGCAGAAGGAAGGGTTGATCGTTGGAAAAGAAGGAAGGAAGGATAGATAGATGGCTGGAGGAATAGACAAATGGATGGACAACTTGAGGGACAAACGTATGCAAGAATGTATGGATGGAAGGATCTTTCCCTGTTTGCTTCTCCATCCATCCATTCATCCTTCCTTCCTTCTTTCCTGTCGTCTGTATGTCAGTTCATCCACCAGTGCATTGGTCTTTTCTTTCTTTCTTCCATCCTTCCTTCTTCCCATATGTCAGTCCATCCACTAATGCATCCATCTTCCTTTCTTCCTTCCATCCATCCATCCGTCCTTCCTTCCTTCTTTCCTGCCTTCAATATGTCAGTCCATCCACTAATGCGTCCATCTTCCTTTCTTCCTTCCATCCATCCCATCTCTCAGTAAATCCATCCATCCAAATTTCCATTACTTCATGCACTCATCCTCTCTGCATTCATTCATCCATATTTCCACATCTGTCCTTCCATCCATTTATTCTACACACTTTTCATCAACCCATTCATACCATCTACACAATGTACTTGTGCTTACAAGAGTGCAAGTACAGGGACAGTAGTGTGTGAGTGACTTAACATGCGCCGACCCCACACCAATGCCTCCACACACACCCTCATATCCACACACACACACAGAGTTTTGACATCAGTCCCGATGCACTCGTCTTCCTTCACGTCGTTCAGCGCCTGACAGAAAACAGCTGATGACGCGAGTGCTGGGTAATGACGGCTCAGTAATGGACTCAGCTGACCCACAGTGTGTGTGTGTGTGTGTGTGTGGGTGTGTGTGTTACTGGGGTACTCTGTGGAATTAGTTTGTCAAGCGGTGCAAGAGGCCACAGGTCAGGAAAACTGTCATTCAGAGGGAGAGAGCGAGCGAGCGAGAGAGATGCTGACTACAATAATATCAATTAGCCAGTAAGTGGAAGACAAGGACAGAGAAGTGCAGAGATAAGTGTGTGTGTTTCCGTGTGTGTGTGTGTGTGTGTTCCAGGACAGGACATTTCAAACACAGGAATCCCATTCTTCTCTACTTCCCATCCCACCTCTAAATGACTGCTATTGTTTACCGTGGTAACCTTTACAACCCCTGCAATCTTACTCACACACACACACACACACACAATCATCTATACCATCAGTCACTCCCTATAAGAGACTTGAAACAATACATCACTTTCCTCTGGAATTCCTCAAGGAGCTGTAGGGCTAAAGTGTAAAACACACACACAAACACACTGCACTGTCCTTAGAAATAGCCAGCATCAAAATTCAAATGCGTTTTCACAGGAACACTGATGATTTTTTTTCTTTACACTTACCGAGATGTTCCCTTTCATGAATGAAAAAATACCTAAAATTGGGACTGTTTGACCAGTAATAATAATTATTAACATCTCAAGCCAAATAAAGACTAAAATAATTTAGTAATTTAATGATTTAAATGTATTTAAATGTAATTCAATAATTTGTCTTTAAATGTATCTGAGACCACCCTGAGGAACATGGTGAGGATGTCCCTGAACTAAATTTCCCTGTTATTTCTAAATGGTTACCAGTCGCAGCTATTATTTTTATGCAGTTATTTTTCATAAAATTATCTTACAAACTGGTATGAGATGTAGCCCCAACTAGTTGTTTTTCACAAAATAAGTAAAATAATGAAGATTTCACTGAACTTAAATATTACAGTGTCCACAAAGTGAAATGAATTAATTTTAAAAAATGTTTAAGTAAATAAGATAAATTCAAGATAGTCTGCCTAAATAATTTCCCATGAGTTTACAAAAGTCAAACCTGATTTTAGTTTTAAGTTCTTTAAGTCTTCTGGGTTTTTTTTTTTTTTTTCTTTTTATTTTATTTAATGACACCCTAGTTTACATCTAAAATGTGTGATAAATTAATGTCAGATTTAAAACTTAAGTCTTAATTGTTATTAGTTTTTTTGTGAAACTGTCTTACAGTTCTAAATTTTGATAATGTAGATTTTTTTAATTAGGCATTTTTCTTTTTCTTCCTTCATTTAATTCATAACATCTAAAAATGTATGATGAATTAATCTCAAATTTAAATATTAAAAGGTTATTGCTATTATTTAGTTCGTGAAACTCTGTATTAACTTTTTCTTGATTTTTCACATTTTTTAAAAACCCTAACTTGCACCTAAAAATGCATGATGAATCTTAAATTTAAGAATGGAAAAAAAAAAAGTTTCCCAAACTTTCCCAAAATGGACCTTTGGCATTTTTTACAAAACTCATAAGCAGCGTTTCTCAGGTTTGTTCTAAAACATTCTCCCGAGTTTAAGCTCTGTCTCCTTTAACTGGGACAGTCTCACCGACGTCTCACATCTGTCAAGGGAGTTTTAAAAAAATGGCATATCAGTTAAAAGAGGATGTTCTTAATTACTGCTCTCCTTTTAGATGAACACACACACACACTGGTAGAAACCGTGATTTAATTAACCATTTGGCAGTTGTGGAAGTCTTCTATACTCTTAATTAAGCTCTTGTCTGCGAGCATCTTCCCGAACTAATGATTTGTGAGGTCCGGCGTCCGAACTGTACGAGAGCAAACAGAAAGGAAGGATAAAAAAAGAAAGGATAGAAAAAAAACATTACATCCATTACGCACAGGAGTCAAGACTATTTAAACAAACTGTAGCAATAATTAGTTGGATCTAAAGCCAAATAAAGACTAAAATATGAGAACTGAATGATGACACTTTATCTAGTGAAATGGTCTTGGACCACTTTTGGAAGAATTTGTTTCTAAATAAAGTAAGATTCTTTCGATTTCACTTGTTAAAAATGTATAAGGTCTAAGAAGTGGGTTGAATTAAACCTAAAATGAGCTTAAAAGCAATGATCTAAAAAACTCCTCCATAACATCCATCACATAAAAAAATGCACAGTAGGGAAGATCCAAATGCAAAAATTCAGAACTATTTTAACAAACTGTTGGAACAATTATTTGGATCTGAAGGCAAATAAAGACTGAAAAGATTATAAAGTAACAGATTGAATTTTTTTTATTATAAACCTGATAAAAAGTATACATTTTTCTAAGTGTTCTTACAAATTTCTAGACATAATTATTTGAGTCAGTTTTTCAAATGAAATGGTCTTGGAGCACTTCTGGAAAAACTTGTTACTAAATAAAGTAAAATTATTAATATTTCATCTGTTAAAATATATAATAAGGTCTAAGAAGTAGAATGAATTAAAATTTAAAATGATCTTAAAATTAATGGCTAAAAAATACCTCCATTACGTCCATCGTGCAAAATAATTGACATAGTAGGGAAGACTAAATATGCAAAACTATTTAATCTGTAGGAATAATTAATTGGATTTCAAGCCAAATAAAAGCTAAAATATAGGAATTTAACTGAATGAAATCTCTTTCATATACGTATTGTTTTCTAAATCTTCTTACAAATTTCTAGACATAATTATTTTCTTCAACTGAAGTGGTCTTGGACTAAATAAAACGAAATAAGATTTCACCTGTTAAATTAAGAAATAAGGTGTGATATGTAGGACGAATTCAATTTAAAGTGAGATTAAAAGGTATTTCCATCACCATCTTTTTCACCTTCTCAGTGTAAAAATAGACTAGGTAAAATATATCCAAAATAAACACTAATGTTTACTAGTAACATAAGCTCCTACATTGAGGTAAAGTATATCGAGAAGAAATCGTAAAATTATAGTTGTTTCAGTAAAAATAAGAAGAAACTTACTCAATCTTAGACTTGTTGCAGAGCAATAATAAGTAAAAAACGCTGACACTTAGCCAATAATAACGTAAACACTTCCTTAATCACAGGTGTGAGTTACCAGAAAAGTATGATTACACTGTTACTAAACAAATCAGGTTCGACATTCCTTTATTTCATTTGTTAATTTATTTACTGGTCAGTTTGGCTAATTGTAAATTAAACCAGAAGCTGATCTTAAAATTTTGATTTGATTTAAAACCACATTTAGGAGAACTTATTTATCTGAGATCTGGAACATGCATATTGAGAGGAAAAATAGGTTGCTATGAGGATGGATAGAAAAAGAGAGGCCTTCACTCGTCTTTCTGTTCTGTCCTTCCACCGCCAGTCTTCACAGAGTGTAGAATTAGCACTAACTCATCTCCCAGAGTGATCCAACTGTGACTCACCGCACCTGTGTGTGTGTGTGATTTATTTTTTTTATTTTTTTTTTTAAGATGAGTGGAAACTGTAGATATTTTTACCTTCTGGTGCAGCCTTGCAGTGAATGTGCAGGTGACCACGTTTCTTACCTACGCACATGGATTTAAAATTCAACCATTATACTCACAGTTTAAGGTTTATGATGCTTTAGACAGTTTATTCTTCTCAGGAATACATCTGGAAAAATCTAATTAATATTATTTCAAAGTTGTACTGAAAGTTCCCACTTGTTTAAAACATAAGCTACTTCAAAGCATCATTTTTAGGGGTCCAAGCACAATGTAGTGATTGGCCTATACGAAATTGGCACTATAGCATAGGAAAATGTTTTGACCCCTAGGGGTGCTAAAAATGCTGTGTAAATGTATGCAGTCTGATTCACTGAGGTGCCAAGTATACAGTGCTACTATTTGAACAATAATGGGCACAAAAAATGCTACATAAATGTATGCAATGTCATAATAGAGCTTTTCTGTGTTGTGTTTTTGCTGATTTTGATTTCTTTCCTTAACGTTTACTGCAACAGCTGCTTTGTGCTGCTTCTTGTAACTTTTGCTTGGACCCCACATACTGTATATTTCACAACTACAATATTTTTAGAAGTTCCAACAACCAAATTTTAGACATTGCTGACTTATTATAAATACTATTAAATATTATGAACATTGGCGGTGGGCTGCGATTAGATCTCGTGATTCTAAAACTTGAAGATATTTCTCATCGGGATGAAAAGCTGCCTCGCAAAATAGTATGGCAGTATTTTCGTGCCAAAATTCTGATCCAGTAGTGAAATTTTGTACTGTAGACGCTCAGTTTCACCTCCGCGCTCGCTCCACTCGATACTGTATTGTAAACGTGCCAAAAGCTGATTGGCTGGTTTGGTCTCCAATCAGGTCAGTAATATGCTTCATATAGGGAACAGCAACACACATTTTTCCAGTACGACGCCGAAAGCAGCAAGAAGATTTTGGGTGTGATGTGCTCAGACAGTATCTTAATCTGATTGTATCTGTTAATGTTGTGTAAATCTTAATTTTGCAGGAATTACGCCTCTAACGGGTTTTAATGAAGATGCTGATTTTATAATGTAGTAATCTGATGATTTAATGTGATGATTAACACTTCAATTATGAGCTGATGTTCAGTAAGGTGTGAAGAAATACATGAGGAATTGTACGAGACACTTTTTTGCTGATGACTTTTTACGTCTAAGTCGTTTTTGTCATAGTGTGAAAATCACATCTCGTTCTCATCAACCCGATCTTGCATATCGCATCGTCTCATCTCATGAGCCAAGTGTCTTGTCACACCCCTAATATATACAAAATATTGTAAATACTAAATAATGTTGATTTCAGTATTTTCCGACTACTTAATGTCCTGCTTTGTGTGTTTAATATGTTTTTTAGCAGTAAATCTAGGGGTTTGGTGTGTGTGACGGAGAGAGAGAGAGAGGGAGCAATCTTTGCATATGTAACAGATGCTTGCTGGGTAGCTGCAGTAAAGTGCCTCCACGAAGCTAACCTACATTACTAAACCCATTTACACACACACACACACATAAGCAACACTGCAGTTTCTCTCCTTCTTCCCACCCCATTCCTCCCTTCCCCCCCCCTCTCTCTCTCTCTCTCTCTCTCTCTCTCTGTGTCTAGCGTGATTTATACCCATCCTCACTTGGGGGATGCTGGAAGGAAGGAAGGAAAGAGCGAGAGAAAGAGAGAGAGAATGACAATTGATTGTGAGAAGCTGGAAAATCAGCTAAAAGGGAAAGTGAGAATCTGATAGAACGACCCAGGCGTCTCGAACGGACAGAACGAAAGGAGGAATAGAGTGAACGACATGAAGAAATACTATCGGTGTGGGTGGGGTTTGGGGGCGGGGCTATTTATTTATTTGGGTCCTTTACTCCATCCAAATGCGAGGGTGATGTCGGCATGGAGGAGCGGAGAGCTGGCTATCAAATGATAGATACATGGGAAGAGAGAGAGAGAGAGAGGCAGGGTTGGAGACTGAGAAAAGAGACAGGAAGGAGAGAGAGAGAGAGAAGCCTTTTATCAGTCTCATATCTATTTTTAGGGTTGAGCAGGAGGGAGGCTCTTTGGTATCATTACTCACACACACACAGTTTGTTGAAGAATCTTCATCTTCACTCGTCTATGATTTTAGTGTGTACAGAAAGACAGAGGAGGAAGCACAGAGTACGGAGTGAGAGAGAGAGAGAGTGTGTGTGTGTGTATATATGTGTGTACAATCAGTCCATCATTCTTCAGCTGGCTATTTTCCCAAGTATGGTGGGTGTCGTTCTCTTCCTCCATCACTCTCTCTCTCTCTCTGTCTCTCTCTCTCTATCTATCTCTCTCTCACTCTCTCGCTCTCCCTCTGCAATTTGAACTGTGAATTATTAAGAGTCCATTATGAACTGCAGGCTGCTAAGCATTCAGACTGAACACAATTTTCCAGTAATGCAGCATCATGAGAGAGAGATGGAGGAAGTAAGGTGAGGTGGGGGATGGGTAGAGTTAAGCGTGTAGTGTAGTGTAAGCACAGTTTAGATTTTGGAATTGTAAGGTTTACAAGTATATACTGTATCAGTAAAGGAGGTGTAATGTCAGTAAAGGGTGTTGTGTTTTGGCAGTAGGTTTAGTGCAAAGTCAATTTTGGCTGTAGTATCTGTTCTGTATGTTGAGTAATGTGTGTGCTGTCTTTAATGGGTGGAGGTGTAATGTCAGTATTGGTTGATGGTGCAGGTGTCAGGAAGAGATGGAGG
>JAVGVS010000189.1:0-330000 GCA_032718565.1 Distichodus sexfasciatus
GTTCTTGCTTTCAACATCAAACTCGAATGAGGATTACTTCTAATCAACTCTGACTCTAGCTTAACCCTAGGGCTAACAGTAACCCTAGCTTAGGGTTAGGGTTAGGGTCTAACAGTAACCCTAGGTTGAGGCATATCCCCAGCATCTTTGTCTAGGCCTCAAAAGTGTCATGTAATGAAAAATGAATCAATTAATCTGGCTTTCAACATCAACCTCGAATGAGGAATATTTCTAATCAAAGTCTTCGGCTTCATGGTTTTCTTAACCATGAATCTAGCTTAACCCTAGGGCTAACCCTAACTCTAGCTAACCCAAACGTGACATTTCATAAAAACCTAACAATGGTTCTTGCTTTCAACATCAACCTTGAATGAGGATTACTTCTAATCAAAGTCTTAGGCTTCATGGTTTTCTTAAACCAGACTCTAGCTTAACCCTAGGGCTAACAGTAACCCTAGCTTAGGGTTAGGTTAGAGATCAGAGTTAAGATTATTTTCATTAATTTCATTTTCGTATGCACAGGCCTATTCATATCCAAAATCCAGAAGATTCAATTATTTTAATTTTTTGAGAAAATGAAATAGAAAATCAAAAGCAGAAAGAAAACACAAATCAAGATTTTTTCCTTGTATGGCATGCAGAGTATTTGAACCGGGATTACTCAATATAAGTGGAGCTGTAACATACCATTAACCCAGCATGGCTGGTGCATTGGGGAAGGCGTAGAGCTTGGGTTATGAATTGAATGATTAAGTTTAGAGATCAAAGCTAAGGTTATTATCATTGATTTAATTTTATTATGTATGGACCTACTCACAATATAATATTCAAATTTTTTGATAAAATAGAATATCAAAAGAAGAAAGGAAATACAGTAAAAACAATCTCTGCTTCTTCAGCATATGCTGAATTCGATCCGGGATCGCTCAAGCCAAGTGGAAGTCCAGCATTCCATTAGACCAGTGTGGCTGGGGTATTTCAAGTGGCGTAGAGCTTGGGTTATGAATTGAATAAGCCAGGTTACGCATGAAGGTAAGGGTCAGGCATAGGATTATTAGGGCTAGAATCAAGATGTAGGATTGTGGTAAAGATCTCTCTATTTCTCTCTCTGCATTAGACAAGAAGAAAATTAGTGCTGGGACAGATGTGTCAGCTGACCTCAATGACTCAGACTTTTCTAACTCATCAGAGTCATTCAAGCAAGCGGCATCTTACTCCTCTACATCATCTTCCTTGTCTTCTTCATCCTCCTCATCCTCCTCCTCATCTTCTGATTATCAGAGAAAGAAAGTAAAAAAGCGCAACAGGTACAAGAAAAAGAAGAACCAGCAGGGGAAGAAGAAGAAAGAGAAGATAAGAAAGGAAAGAAACTTTTTAAAGAGAGGTAAGTGGTGTTGGATTTTATCGTCATTAGCTGAGCAGCTGATGGACCTTTCTCACATTTCCAGGTTTAGTATTTTCACGATTTTCAATCAAAGGAAAAAAATGAGAGAGATATTGCATTAGCGTTAACTAGTTTTTTGTAACTTGATGAAAAGGTGATATAATACAAAGTATAGTCTTACAAATGTACATACGTTGTTTTTTTTTAATCAAAATATGAAAAAATGTCAATGCATTATGATGACGACCGTTAAAACGCGTCATCACAGTCTTGTGAAAAGGTCCATTGGTGGCTGGATCAGCAATTAGAAGTTAGTGGAAAGAAGTCTTTACTGAAGCTGTCAGTGGAGATAACTTTTTCAGGAGTGATGTTGTCATGTCTAGGACCTCCTTAAGGAGAGCCTGCAATACACAAGAAAAAGACAAAAATTGTAGTGTTCTTGTAATTATGGGACCCTTGGTTTATAGTACACTTCACTGATACAACTGGCTTGCAACTGGATTTGTCTCAGTGTTTATGGGTTGCTTGGGTTATACCTTTACAAGAAGATATAACTAGTTTGCATATCACATATTCTTTCAGGCTGTAAAATGTTCCAGTGTTAACCATATCTTTTTTGATACACAATATGTTGATCAAGAATAGTGTTGATATTAATTTTATTATTGATCTAGAGTATGTTTTAGTAAAATAGTCATTTCAGTGTAATATGTTACGTAATGGAAGATTTACAAACATGATTAAATGTTACATTAACAAGAACAGTAGTAAAGAATTTTGCAAGGTTATGGATATTTTCACAGCTTGGTTAATTATGTGTTTTTTGTTTGTTTGTTCGTTTTTGCAGCTGTGAATCCAAAGGACGTTGTAAAGAGATACAAAAAGGTCTTGCGTCATTTCAGGCAAGGGAAGAACTTGAGGTGTTCTTACAAGGCGGTTGGAGTGGACAGGAACACAGTGGTTGCCAGTGCTGCAATTGCAGAACTTGCCATTGTGTCTCAAACGAAGTATGAAGAACTCCTACAAGGCTACTCCAGAGGCCAGAAGCTGCAGACCTTTATCCAGAAGTGTTCAGATGTCTTAAGCAATTATCTCGCACTTTTGTCAGAGGTAGATCATATGAAAAAGAATGGAAAGCTTCTCCCCATAATTAAGAGAAAGTAAAAAGTCGGGTACTGTGTCAGTTTGGCAAGCGTTATATGTTTTCGTACTAGTTTAGGTTAAACAGTTGAGAGTTCAAAGATTGTTACCAAAGTTACCATTTGTCATGTGAAGTGCTCAATTGCTCAATTTTGCAAACCTGCTGGTTACAGGTTGTGTGGATATGTTTGGAGAGGCTGGGGGTTTACAAAATTTGTTGTAAGTTGTTACATTCAATAGAAAATGTTATTTTGAACCTGCATGGTTGTAATAAATGTTATTCCGCCATCACTTTTAAGCATTATTTCCTCATACTTGTACACAGTTAAAGAGTGATTGTTTTGCAGCTTACAGTAATCATCTTTACAAAGAGTTGCAGATGATTTACATATTGACATTGTAATAGGTCAGGAATAGCAGAAATTATTATTTTTTTCTAATTTGTACATGTGTTACAGTAATTAGGGTATGCAGAAAGTGTTGTAAATGCCTTGTCTACACCTACAGATCATTTGTAACAGGTAAGAAAGATCTACGAATGATGAGTAAAACATTTACAAGTGATAAGTAGTTTACACTTTAGATTAGGTGATGCAGAAAGTGTTGTAAATGCCTTGTATACACCTACAGACCATTTGTAACAGGAAAGAAAGATCTACGAATGATGAGTAAAACGTGTGCTGTAATGTAAGGGCTGACTACAGACAGATGTCTTCTCTGACACATGGAGTATGTTAACGCTGTAACACTGTGGAAGGTGAAACTGGTTTACATTATCACTAGATTCCACACTCTCCAAGACTATGCTGATGAAAGAAAGGGTTTAACACAAGTCATTTACACGTTGATTCACTTGACAAGAAATAATTTATTATTCTTAAAAAAAGAGAAAAAAAAGGGCTTCAGCATAATTACATTTTTCTGCTTTTTAACAGACCAGCTTACAACTTTACCAAAGCATACATAAATTATATACTGATCATTTACTAATGGTTTGATCATCATTTTTTCATAATTGACACCTTTATTGTGTATACAATGTTTACATTTCAATGATTTATAAGTGATTAATAGCATATTAAATAGTAACTAAATAAAAATTTACTTAGGATTTGTTTGATCATTTCCTAATATGCTATTGTTTTAAAGATAAATAATGACATGTTTGTAAATCATTAGCATATTACTTAATAATCATTTGTGAACATATAGTCATGATTTGTAAATGATTATTTCATCATTATCTAATCACTTGTAAATGATTTATAACTTAATCTACAAAACATACACAAAAATATTAACATATCATTTATTATTACTTTTTGAATGCATAGTCATGTTTTGTAAATGATTAGTTCATCACTAACCACTTGTAAATGACTTGTAAATGTATTAACAAAACATACACAAACTGTTAGAATATCACTTCATGATCAACATTCACAATCATTTATGAATGTTTTGTAAATAATTAGTTCATCATTAACTAATCACTTATAAATGCCTTACAACAGAACGTTATTATAAAGTGTTACCGATAAAACATATTTTAGCTGTAAAATAACAAAAACAGCCAGCGTCCTACACACAATACAGATATTTACTTGATATTTTCAGTATTAATCCCGGGACGCGCGTTTGTCACATTAAGCTGCTTTCAAACTGAACACAGCATGCGCTGCGCTCGCCGCGAGGTTTGCGCCTCCTCTCAAAAAACAGCGAGTTGCGCTCAACGCGCCGCGCTTGCCGCGGGGCTCAGCGCAAAAAGTAGGCGTGGTTTTCTAAACTCTCCTGTTTTGTTGTCCCGGCCAGGTTGTCAGTCACGACAATGTATAGAAGAAAAGCACTAGCACTAGCTCTGTTAGCACGTAGGAAGAATAGGGTGTGGGTCTGAAGCCCTATACCTATGAAAACCATACCTCATTATTTCAATTAATAAACCTAAATTAGCCTGTAGCCATCACATGCTATTTCAGTCATATATACTGCTAACAATAAGCAACAAAACACACCTGGCATGCCTATATCTAGAGAAATCTTTCTCCAACATATCATCTTCCTCCCCACGTCCCGGTAAGACGAGAGTGTGGTATTGTAGATTTCTGGACACTCAGACACTGCTAAAATCAGTTTTTCCTCCAAATACCCGCTTTGTTTGTGTGTGTGTGTGTGTGTGTTTCGAGGGGGCAGACCGAACACTAGCCCGTGTTGATGCTTTGATTCTATTGGTCGCGCAAAAATGCGTCACGGCGCGCAGCGGTCAAAGTTCAACAAATTTCAACTTTGACCGCGGTGCGCGAACAAGGCCGACGAGTGGCGCTTGCGCCGTGCCGCTCTTGCGCCGCGCAAGCCATAGACAATAATGGGTTTCAGAGCAAAGCGCAGCGCATGCCGCGTTCGGTCTGAAAGCAGCTTTACTGTGTGGAATGCCATCATCCCAAACAACTCTCATGTGGGATGCCATCATGTCAAAAATGTAGTTCTCTTCCAGAAACCAGTCTTAATCCCTGTATTGGTATTGGCAGCTGTGTATCAGAATCAGAGCAGAAGTGAAAAAATGTGGATCGGCCCATCCCTAGTCAAAACACTTTTTCCTTTCCCAAATTTCTAATTATCAACCGATCGCTATGATTTTTGGCCTGTGGTGACTTTCACAACTTTCCAATGTTTTCAGCCTGACGACTTACGCTTCAAGCTGCACAATGAGTTTTAGTGGAGGGAAGAAGAAGAAGAAGAAGAAGAAGAAGAAGGATTACAAGAGGGGTCCATAAGCGCTTCATGCTTGGACCCCTAATTAATGAAAATAAATTGTGGTTCGCAAAGCGTTTTATATCTACTATTTATCACATGCATGTTGATATCGATTTTATAGTTCACACTAACATTTATTTAAAAATAAATGTGGCAATATTTACTTTCTTACAGTGTAAATGTTTTTCAGATACCAGTGCACTATGTTTAAAACATCCCCGGATGTTGCTATAAGGTATGCACTTGCGCTTAAAATGCCTATGTTTTCCATTTGTACAGCGATATCCATATTGTTCTATTTATACTTATAATAGTATCTTGTACATAAGACCACATTTTTTTGCTTTTTTTAAATGTATTTTTTAAGCCCACCACTACCACCCCTCTTCGGAGGACAACTTTATTTTTAATTACAAGTTTCATTTGAGCACAATACCAAATGACGCAACAATTAGATTATACATGAACAATCCGCTCCAATCAAACATCCGCATAGAGGGGGGGGCGTGAATAGAGAGAGGAAAAAGGGAACAAAAAACAAGCAGAAAATTAAAAAAACTAAACCAAAACAACAACAAAAAACAAACAAACAAAATATACAAACAAAAAAAAATGATACAAAACAAAAGAAACATAATAACATAACATAAATGGGGGGGGGCATTTTTGGCTTTTAATGTCTTGTGTAGGTACCATGCTGTCCACCAGAGTTGCACATAGAGTCCGACCCGGAAGGGCGGGCACTTCCCATACCTGACAGCCCAGGTGATAAAAACCCACAGCATTTGAAAATTCTCTCTCTCTCTGGACTTGCCCTCGCAGGCTGGGGTCTGATTAAAGAGATAAACCTGGCCGAACCTACACGCGTGAGGGAAGGGCCATTTTCATTTCCTTTGTTTCAAGATCGGGAACAAGGAGGTACTTTATTTTCTTAGTAACGATAAGAACTTTCGTAAATCAAGTTTGCAACCTGCCATTTTCGACACGGCCGGACCAGTTATGTGTAAGGCAGAAACCGAGACGAACTAAAATACCCCAGAAGCAAGATTCCCACATCCAGGACGCCCAATTCCCCCCAAGACCCTTGCTTCGAGAAGATGAATTCCTTATTCATATTTATAGATTTATTATCCCGGGAGTAATAGTTGGATTGTAAAGTCCGTGTTAAATCTGGCTGCACTGTCGATATGCCTCTGAAACTTGAATAGGTAAGACATAATACTTTCAAATACAAGTTACTCAAAGCACATATTGATGTGAACAACAGGAATGCAAATGAAAAGGGAATACATTTTTCGGGCAACGTACCACCTGAAACAGCCTCCCGTGTTAAATCCGGCTATACTTTAGATACAGCTCTGAAACTTAAATAGGTAACACCCCTTCAAATACAAGTTACTCAAAGAACATAATAATTTGATATACAGAAATGCTAAATTAAAAGGAGATATGTTTTTGGCAACATACTGCCAGAAAAGGCCTCCCCAGTTAAATCTGGCTGTAGTGTAGATATGGCTCTGAAACTTGAATAGGTAAGACGTAACACTCAAATACAAGTTACTCAAAGCAAGTAATGATGTGAGTAATATAAATGCAAAAGTAAAAGGGGGACACATTTCTCAGCAACGGAATGAAAGAAAAGGCCTTGACTATATGACCCCATTATGCACTGTTAGACAACATTACCACTTTATTGGGAACAGTTGCCATGTAACTACACCCACTGACTTCTGCATTGAGGAAAACTACCTTACACCTGTACTTGTAGCTCTAGAAACTCAAATTGGGGCAGTTGGTAGCATAACAGTAAGGGCGTTTGCCCTATCATCAGAAGGTCTCCAGTTAAAATCCCAGACCTGTAAAAGGTACCACTGAGGTACTCATGAGCAAGGGACCTTCCCCAAGCACTCCTCTCTGGGCGTTGCACGTCAGCTGCTCCTTCACATATTGGTTAAAAGCAGAGATCACATTTTGCTGTGCTGCACTGTGTGGTTTGCTGTGGTGTGTTCACAATGACAAATAATCTTACTTCACTTTACTAATTTAACAGTGAATGCTTTTATAGAAGCAGGGTTCCGAAAAAGGCATCCCTTTAAATTTAGCATTACTGTTATGTCTCACTTATTCACCTTTCAGAGCCATGTCTACGCTACAGCCAAATTTTTCTGGTAGTACATTGCCGAAAAATGTGTCCCTTTTTAATTTTGCATGATTTTAATTGATCACATAATTATGTACTTTGAGTAACTTGTATTTGAGAGTGTTATGTCTTATTCAAGTTTCTCAGCCGTATCTACAGTACAGCCAGATTTAACAGGGGAGGACATTTCTGTCAGTATGTTGCTGAAAAATGCATCCCCTTTTCATTTTCCATTTTTGTATATCAAATTACTATGTGCTTTGAGTAATTTGTACTTGAGAGTGTTATGTCTTACCTACTCAAGTTTCAGAGCCAAATCTACAGTACAGCCAGATTTAACAGGGGACGGCAATTCTGATAGTACATTGCCGAAAAAATGTATCCCCTTTTAATTTAGCATTTCTGTATGATTACAATCCATGTTTTACACCCAGGATAATAAATCTATAAATATGAATGAAAAGAAGTACTTGCACATAACATTTGTTATCTCTCTCTCTCTCTCTCTCTCTCTCTCCCCACCACAATTTCAAGGAAGAGTAAGCTGAGGGAACTGAGGGAATGAAAGTCCCGGGTGTGTTTTTAGAAAGGGAACAGTATTTGCAGCGGAATTGGGAGGGCGTGCTGGATAAGGTGTCTGTCAAGTTGTCTAAGTGGAATTGGCTGTTACCTCAACTTATCCTATAGGAGTAGAGTCCTGGTCACGAATAACCTGGTCGCCTTCAGGTTGTGGCATAGACTGATGATACTGGAGTCCCACGCTACACTGGTGAAGATTGTGCAGAGCAGGCTGGTGAACTTCTTCTGGACTGGGCAACATTGGCTGGCCCTGTCGGTGTTGTACCTCCCAGCAGGCTACATGAAGGGGGTCAGGGCCTGGTGGACATTAGGAGCCGTCTGGATGCCTTCCGTTTACGGGTGGCACAGAGGTTGATATACAGCAAGGATATAAGTTGGACGGATGTTGCCTGTACAATTTTAAGACTCCGGACTTTGTCTTGGCAAGCAGTTGTTTTTATTGGATGTACATAAAATGGACTTGAGAAAAGTCCCACGATTTTATCAATCTGTTTTGAGAGTGTGGCAATCAACTGTGGAGGTTCACAGGGATCTGGCACAGTCATGTTGCTGAATCTTGGATGAGCCTTTGTTTTTTAACCCGTTTCTAAGCTTGAGGGTTCTGGAGTGTCAAAGACTGAGGGACTGTTTGGTCACGGCAGGGATCATGACAGTTGGGCACCTGAGAGACGGAAATGGTTGGAGATCGGCAGTCTCGCTCAGACGGGCCACAGGGATCAGCTCTCTGCGTGGGCTGGAGAGGCTGCTGGCGGAAGTGAGGAGTGCCCTGCCTGGGGTCTGTCGTGGCGCACTGGATACCTTGCCTGTGTGGGAGTGGGGGGCTGACCAGTGTTTTCCCCCATCACTGTCTCTGCTGCGATTCGAGTAGATCACAGACTTCGGAGTACTGGGATTGTGTCCTTTAAAGTACCTTTACGGGAGAGGTTTGAGGACATTAGTACCAGTCGCCTCTAAGTCGTGTCAGGGTGTGGAGGTGGCCAGAAGTGTTTGGGGCAGACTTTAGCCTTCATGGCTGTTGGCGGTCACTGTACAAGTCTCCCACTGAGAAACGCACAGCAGACCTGCAGTGGAGGGTGATTCATGGGGCTATAGCTACGAACAGACACGTGGCTCACCTGAATCCAGCAGTGGGGAGGGGGTGTCCGTTTTGTGGGTTGGAGGAATCGGTTGACCATTTATTTATTACTTGTGCTAGGCTGAGGAACCTTTTCTTAGTTTTAAAGGAATTGATGGCAGGGCTTGACACTGTTTTTAACACACAACTTTTTATCACAGGTCCCAAGTATAGTTTTAACAGTAGACGCGAAAGTGTTTTAATAAATTATATTACGGTTACTGCCAAGCTAGCTATTAGGATGACAAGGAAAAACAGGATAGTGGGTGCTGGTTCCACAGATGCGGAGTGTGTTTTAAAAGGTTTGGTATCGGCCAGGATTAACATTGAATATGCATATTATAAATTGATCAACGACTTGAGTTTTTCAATTAAGTGGGCTGTCAGTGATGTTTTGTGTGAAATTTTGGAAGATGAGTCGCTGTTGCATTTTTGAAAGAAGGTTTGGGTTGGTATTGTAAAGCTTGTTTCTGGGTGCAATGTACTGTTTCTGGGAGTTTTTGTTGACAATAAAGTGCTTTTAAACCTCTCTCTCTCTCTCTCTCTCTCTCTCGGCCCTGACAACACCTGCACCACCCCACGACAATCTCCAACCTCGCCCCGACGGACTTTTTTCCCCGCGGACTTCCCCCTCATCACAAATTCAAATAAAAAGGAGCCTCTCCGAGTCGTGTTAACCTTGCTCCGTTGCGTGTTATGCATTACTCCACGGGTTCCCGCCACAAAGTATAAATAGAACAATATGGATATCGCTACACAAATGAGAAAAACGGGCATATTAAAGAGAGTGCAAGGATAGCCATACCTCATAACCACACCCGCTGACGTTTTAAGCATAATATGCACTGACATCTGAAGAACATTTACAGTGTAATAAAGTAAAGATTGTGTTTGTTAATTTGAACTCTAGGATCGATATCAACATGCGTGTGATAAATAGTAGGTACAAAACGTTTTAAGAACCACAATCTATCTTAATTTATTTGTAAGTTGTATATCTGTATTTCAGCAAAATACAGTGTCTTATAACAGACATCCCAAGTCCTATGGAGATAGATTAGTGTCAAAATTAACGAATAAATATCACACCATTTACAAATATATTTCTTGATTCAGCAACAAATATAACAAGATACACAAAGATAATTTATGACTTACAAATAAATGTAACACCATTCACAAATGCATTTCTCGACTCAAAAAATTTTTACCCGATGCACAAATGTCAGTGCAGTTACATTTATTCACAAAGCAATAAACCTGCATTTACAAACCACCGTATATATTTGTGAATACCCCTACATTTATTTGTGGATTTTTGACAACTCCCTGACGGCTCTCATGCACAAATGTGACCCTCCACGGCAAAACCAGTCGCTTGTCGCAAATTTTCAAAATTGAGTTATTATGTTTTCACGAAAGGGCATAAATCAAGCTTTAAAACGATACCTATATTGAATGAATCGGACGACATATGACTGAGATATCAACATTCAAATGAGTCGGGTTTCTCCTGTCATGGCAAGTGAGAAACGGAGAAATCTGCCTTCGAAGTTGACTATCGCCGTAGCACTCACAGACGCTTGGCGCAGTCGCGGCTATGTTTGTATTTACGCTAGCCTACGCTGCATTCACAGCCACACGGATAGCCTACCTGCGTTAGGTTAACTGAACTCGGGAGACGGAGGAGGATTCCGGAGAAATATCTTCACACTAGTCAACCGGTGGATTTAGCGTAAATATTGAAGTAGAGCGGTCAAAACAGAAACGTTTAACATTTTGATGGAATTGAATTCCTCACCTCAAGAAAGTCACGTTTTTAGGATGGAAAGAGTACGTTTTTCAGCGAAATTTATTCACAACAGTACAGTATAGACCTTCCACTGTTTCAAAACACTAAAAACAAAAAATCCAAAAATTGTACCCCACGCAACATAAACGGTCTATTTTCTCGGAAACCTCCGTTGTGACGAGCGACTGGTTTTGCCGTGGAGGGTCACAAATGTGTTTTTTCAAAAGGTATCCAATCATATGTCTCCAAAGTTTACAGCCAATCACATCAACTGAAGTTTGAGAGTATGATTTAATGTTGTCAACATTGCGCTACATTTGCGCATTGTAGTGGTCTTTTGGAGGGAATTGTACGGAGCCACTTAAAGCTGAGGGAAAAAAAATTAAGGATGGCAAAATATTTTTAAAAAATATAGTTTGTGGTCCCATACAGTTGCAATAGTACTACTGGCTCACTTGCTCTTTGCTGCAGCGTGATGGCATGGATCAACTCAACGAACTTTACTTTGAACTTGGCATTAAATGTGCAGATATTGTTCTGCTACTTAATGATAAGCATGGGTATGTAATTAGTGAGAGTAAACTTAAGTGAATTCTTCGATTAAGAGGACTCTCCATCCCAAGGGCAGTTCTGTTGCATGGGGCTAATCCTCAGTGGGTCTCACTTCAGTGACCTCCTTTGATTTACTCCATATATAAATATAGAGCTACATATAGAGATATAAATTAATCATAAAAGATCATTTGGCTTTTGGTAAAAAAAAATATCCTGTCAAGTTGAATCTATCTATATGTACTATCAATAAAGATCACCAAGAATCATGGCATACTCTTTTTGTGTGTATTTGTTTTCTTTTTAAGCCTCCAACATTAGTGTCTGGTCCATAGTCTGCTGACAAAAAAAACACTACTCTCCACTAGTGCCATCAGTCAACCATCAGTACAATGCCAATATATCAATATTAATTAATTACATTAATACTGAATGAAAGCAGCAAACATTTTACACATAAAACATGCCTTAATTTATTGAATTTAAACTTTAAATGTGAAAATAAAAAATAAAATAATAACACTGACCAGTTAAACAGTGTTAGAACATTAGAATGTGTCTATAAATTCAGGTTAGGGGCAGGTGGTGTAACGGTAAGGTGTTCACCCCGTGATCAGAAGGTCGCAGGATCGAATCCAGGGCCGGTAAAGTTACCACTGAGGTACTCATGAGCAAGGTACCGTCCCAAAGCACTGCACTGTTAGCTGCCCACTGCTCCCTCACAGATGGGTTAAATGCAGAGCTCACATTTCATTGTGGTGCATTGTATGCTATGCTGTGGTGTGTTCACAATGACAACATAATCACTCACTTTCACTATAGCTTCATGAACAACCCATAAGTAATGCGAACATTCATGCACTAGCGCTTGTAGGGCTAACTATAGCGGGTTTGTTTTGTCTACCAAAAACACCATTAATAATGACATTTTGCATCATTTTTAATTGACAAACATGTTTACCTCAAAAGGGTGCATGCAGATATCAACAACAGAGATAGGGAAAGAGTCGTCTGCTCAGACATCCGTCCTGAATGTAATGTACGGAGGCAATACTGGTCAAGATGGCTGTACATAAGTTATTGCGAGGGAACATAAAACTATATTTTTAAAAAATATTTTCCCCTCCTTAATTTTTTTCCGTGACCTTCCCTGACCTTTAAGTGGCTCCGTACAATTGATTCTGACACTAATCTAATCCTAGGGTGACCAGATTTAAATTTGTGAAAAAGAGGACACTTAGCTTCGGGCCCAGACGATTTTAGCCAACACATTTTTTAAACCAAAATTATATATATATATATACGTATATGTACACATCTTTAAACTTTTTTTTATTTGGGTTTTGAAAATCGAGTGAACAAATTATACATAGATGTGACAGTTTCCAGTTAATTCATTTACTAACTATGCTATATGTAATCATAATTCTTCACTTGTATAACTTTAATAAACTGATTATATATAACTGTTGTATGGGGGGTGTTTTTCATATAAACGTAGATCAACGTTTAATTTTATTTAATATATGTGCTTACCTAATGAAATATTACTTGAACAATACTGAATAGAACAAGTTTACCTTTCACTACTATGTTATTCTTGTATAACTATGTAACAAATAACAAATCTTGAATATGTTTTCATATTCTAACCAGTATTGATTCACTTTAACCATGTTAAATTCGTGACTAATTGAAAACTACACTGCACTGGAACATGAAAAATATCGTTCTACATGATTTTATAGTCACGCAGAGAGACATCATACTGTACTGTATCTTCATGTGAATATTTATGGTAAAATGGGAATTTAGTTTGTAATGTTACTTAGTGAACTGCTGGATCCTTGACTGGAGTCGATTCTTAGTTCTTAGCCACCTTGAATCGAGGAATCGGTTCTTTATGAAAGCGACTCCCAGCCCTAGACGACGCACAGGTTGCGTCCGAATCTGCGAGCTGCCAGTGGTTTGGGACGCGGCCGCCATTAAAGTTATTTGATTTCAATTGTCAAAAAAGGTATGGAAGTGTGAAGATAGACGCTCCGTCCCTGTAATTCACATTTAGAAATCCCGGACAATTTTAAAACCCCGGCCGGACGCAATTCCCAGGTTTCAAAAAGAGGACGTCTGGTCACCCTATCTAATCCCATACAAGTTTCCCGAAAGTTCCGGGAGTCTCCCGCATATTGACAACGGCCCGCATTTTTCGGCATAGCACCTGCTGTAAAGGCGAATTCACTCATTACAGTGTCAAGCACTATTTGAAAAATAGATCATTGTTGTTTGTTGTCCTCCTTTATTAAAGTTGATTCTTGATATTCCTCAAGCGATTGTGCATTTGTAACGTTTACTAAATTTTTAAGCGAAAGTGCTATCTGTGTTTTGCGCAAAACCAACGCATTTGTAGCGTCGAGTGAAGTCTACTGTAGTTTCAAGTCATGATTTTACAAAATAGTTGTTTGTCTACGTTAACTTCATTAATCATATTCTTCTTACTGCCATTCTTGTGTAAACTTAAAGTGCCCCTATTATGCCTTTTCAAATATGATCTTTCATGCAGTGTGTCATGTAGCTGTATGTGAACATAAACTATCTCCAAAGTTGTGACGCCGACAGTGCACGATAAATGAAGTTTTTGTCTATCAAAAAAAAAAGAGTCGGCTCACATTCACCTAAACGAGTCGTCAGCAATTCGAATCTTTTTCTGTTACGGCCACACGTCACAAAGTAACATATTTGCATAATGTCCGCCCACGTTCTACGTCGCGAACAACTTGCCCGCCCACAAACAGTACAATTTCCACGTGGATTACATCATGTCAAGAAGACGCTGTATCCTGCGCTGTGAGAGTAAATTTGTTTTATATGCTGTAGATCATTGTGATAAATGATCTGTCCAAAAAGTACAAAGTGGTTTGTGTATTATATGTGTTGCACTTTAAATGTGTTGGGCTCTTTAAGAATGCGCACTCCCTTATGGGATGTATGTATCAGCAACGACTAGCTCGGGGCTCAAGGTGTGTGGTGTGTCCTGTTGGTGACACAAGCCGAGTTAATAAACATCACGTTCATATGTCGATGTCATGGTTTTAATTCCTGGGACACACAACATATGCCCTTCCGAAAGATGAATCTACAAAGAATGAGTGGTTAACATTCATTTTTTCAACAACACCTCAGCAGTACAATTCCAATCTTGTGTTGTGTTCGCGTCATTTTACTGATGACTGCTTTTCCAATCTTGGGGAGTACAACGCGGTATTCACCAAACGCTTGGTCTTAACATATGACACTTACCACTGAGAAACGTCCTGCTCCAGTCGTGCTTGTGAAACAGTTTCTTGTCGATGTGCCACTTCAACCGTTTCATCGTCAGACTCCGGCTCGAATTGATATGGTAAAATCGAGGCCATCTTTTCTATGTATGGACAGGTCTCCAGAGCTGTCATTCAGTTATGGCAATGGGCGTTTCGTTTTCCGACACACGCTGTAGCGGTAGACCAATCATAAAAGACTGCGCCATCTGACCAATCACAGCAGTGAGGGCTCACGGAAAGGCGGGGTTTAGACAGACTGATTCTTCCAACTGCTTCACACGAGTCGTTTACGAATCATTTAGAAGTGGGGTAAAATTAAATCTATTTTTGGAGAAAACTAAAGTGTTTTTTGACCTTGCATACATGTAAACCTGTTTTAAGAGGCTCATAAAACAATATTAGCAACCTTTAAAGTGGCATAATAGGGGCACTTTAATGTCAGGTTTGATGACGGATAATTTTGTCCTGATGCAGTTAGTGGACACACTACACTAGAGCTGGAGGTCTAAAGACCGGTCTCTAGACAACACCAAGACCACGTAAAAGTGGTCTCGAGACCGGTCTTTACTAATTTACCGGTCTTTACTATTACATTTCTAATTACTTAATGAGTATGATACATTAAATGTATTTAGGTAATGTGTGTTATTTAATAAGCTTACTCGTGCCCATTGTATCCAGTACATACAGAAGCTGTTCAGAAAATGCTGTCTATTCGTTGTTATGGAGAAAAAATGGGAGGAACTGGACTCTTTTCTTTCAGCTGAGTCTTACCCTTCAGAATACAACAAGGCTCAGAGTCAAAACCTCAGGAGATATGCCTCAAAAAAAAATTGAAATATTTGCTTAAATATATTTTTATATTTATTCATGTAGATGTTTGTTTTTAAAACCAAAGAGGAGGTCAGGAGAATCTTCCGTTTCATTCATGTCACATTGGAGGACACACTCATACTCAAAATGTGAACTGCGGTGTGTTCAAGATTCTACTGGTTTGGCAGGTCAGTCGACATTGCAAATTGGGTATGTATTTTTGTATTTCAGTTAAATCAATCAAAATAAGCAAACATTGTTTTAAACAGCAGTTAAAAATCATATTAGATAAACTATACAGTAGCAATGTCATGGACGTGGTTGCGGTGAGGATGAGGGAAGGGAATGAGGACACTGTTGCAGGGAAAGTGACAGGGTTTATTGAAGGGCAGGTGAAACACAAAAGGGAAAAACAAGTCCAAAAGCACACAAAAACCAAGAACAAAGTAACAAAAGAAAGGTGAGGCCCGTGCTCCCAGTCGTAGCCGTTGGGTAAATGGAGAACCTCCCCAAGTAAACGGAACAAGCGAAGTCCTCACGTTTGAAGCCTCGGGAGGTGAACTAACAATGGCCCAGACTCTGTAGCCTCCAAGGCAGTCTGGCCAACCGGGGAAAACACGGTGGGAGTCACGAGCCTGGGGAGAAAACACAGGAGAGAGAAGCGAGGGTGAGGAGACAAAAGGGTAATCCAAAAAAGAGAACAAAAACCAAACCAGAGTCAAAAAGGGTCCAATGTCCAAACAGGGAAGAACAGGAAGGGTCCAAAGTCCATACACAAGGAATAAGCAAACGGGGTCCAGGTAATCCAAAAAGCTTGACACAACACCAACAACCACACAAGATATGAGGGAGACAGACTCAAGAACACACGGGTTAAACTGACTTAAATAATACCACAGAACTCAATAAACGAGTGCTTGCACCAATCCCAAACTCAAGGCAGAACGAGACACAGGTGAACTCAAAGATAAGCGAGGGGGCGTTCTGAATAGACACTGACCTACTAGATAGGGAGCACGCAGTGCAAACAACATACCAGGAAACGGGGTGCGCTCTAAACAGAAATTGAACTACTCAGAAGGGCACGCAGTGCAGACACAGAACCCAGAAGTGAGGAGCAAGCTAACACAGAAAGTTAAGGCTACCCCCCCCCCCCCCCAAAGTGAACCCAGAAGACAGGAAACAACAAACAGACACTTATCTGGGTTCACAGTGGCACGGTCCCGTCTAGGTTGGGCGGGACCGTGACAAGCCAAATATAAAAAACGTAAGTATAAGCAATGATTGGCCGAGGTTTCAGGATTGCACACATAAGTAAGTACTGTAGCTAGATTGGTATATTTTTAGAGAATGTTCCATTAAGTAATCTAATTAAATAAGAATGTTGGATATTCTTGTGGACTCCTTAAACATCCTGGATTGTGACCAGTGCCAAAAAGTTGGGAAACCGCTGGCTGCTGTGCAACCGCTGTAGTGTATTAAAATAAATATTAGTCGCATCTTAATATAAATGGTAATGCATGCATGATACATTATTTTTTCTTGACAGGTGTCTGATGTCTAGGAGCTAATTTGATTCGATCCAACTGGACCACTTCCAAAAACTAGTGGCTTGCAGTACATTCTCACTGCAACTGACTACTTTTCAAAATGGGCTGAGACTTTTCCATTGAAAAGTAAATCTGCATCTGAAGTAAGCGTTAATTGATTTTTTTCGGCATGTAAATGTTTCGTTAAAAATTGAATTCACTGGGATCAACTGTTTTACTTTCTTTTTTCCTTTGAAGCTGAGCTCTGGTCTTGGCAACCTTTTGAAAATTGAAAGAATTTCTACCACCCACAGACAAAGTCTGCCAACTTAAAAAGGTATGCTTAACATTTGTATGTAACCATTTTTGATAGTTTTTAAAATGTTATTGTGTTTATGTTTTACTATGTTTACATTTAGAACCCTCAGAAAATTATTGAACAACCAGCAGAATGACTGGGATGTGTATCTAGATGCCACAGTTTTCTTTGAGGTCAAAGATTCACACCACAACAAAACACCATTTTTTGATGTATGGGAGGCATGCAGTATTTCCTTCAGAAGTTCTTGTAGAAGTGTCGGTGAATGCAAAAAGAAAAGAAGAAAACATAGTGAAGTCCCAAGACAAGCAAAAGGACACCTATGCCAAACGGGTCCGGAAAAAGTACAGAAACGTTGTGTACGTTTCTGTATGAAGATGAAGATGAAGATGAAGTTCTTCTTCTCAACATGAAACGTGGAAGAACTGAACAAGATTTCTCTGGTCCCTATACCATTCAGGAAATCTGCTGCAAATGTGTTAGATTAAAAAACACTGGGGGAGTTACTTAAAGAAAATCAGTACAGCATTGATCACATTAAGCCATACAGAAGGAGCCACTCTGTAAAAGTATGTGACAGTGAAAAAAGCCAAAGAAAAGAGGTGAGGATTAGTGAACAGCAGTATGGTTTTATGCCAGGAAAAAGCACCACGGATGCAAAGTTTGTTCGCAGGGTGTTGATGGAGTACTACAAGAAAGGTCAGAAGGAACTACAATGTGTCTTTGTGGACTTAGAGAAAGCATATGACAAGGATATATGCTATTGAGAGGAGAGGAATGAGGGCCAGAAGGACAAAGGTAGATGTGGCGATGCATGGACTAGTGCTGGCAAAAGTGAAGGATCCTCACTTAATGAAATACTTGGGGTCATTTTAAATAATTGGGGTGAACTGTTCAGAGTAACAAACAGTGCAGAAGAGTGGTGGACATGCTACTACATGGACCGTCTCATTCATTCCACATTGAAACTATTCCAGGAATACTGTTTATGTTTACAGACTGGCTATACAATATACTCTGCTAATTGTGAAGCTGCTGCTAATCTGGTTGCATTCCATGATTGTAATTGTAGTTTTCTCAAGTTGAATGCTGTTACAATATTGCACAAATTACTGAACATTATTTGTACATATTACTTATTGTAGTTAATCCACTTGACTGCTGTCACAATATTTGCATTGTACTGAAGTTTGAGGAGTGCTATTTAAGCTCTGTCAAGTTCATGGATGAGTCTTCCAAACTTTAACAAAATGTGTTAGTACATCTGAATTCCACTTTGAAATATCTATCATTTCTTATAATACTATTTTAAATACTAGTACATAGGTACACAGGAAAACTCCATTACATTAGTATGTCATACAAACTGAAAGTGAAGACTGTTTGTAATTGCAATGACATTAGGCCCATCTCTCCCAAATGAGAAACCACACATCATTGCCTTTCTTTGTTTAACATATGCATGGATGTTATGGCTGCCATGCAATAACAGAGGATCCCACAATCATCACATGAACGTTACAAGGCTGAAGGCACTAAATAATGGAATATCATGGTATTCAGCCATTGTTGTCACAGGAAGCTCCCACAGGATGCATGACCAGACCATCTTCAGCCTCCTCTTGGAAACATGGCAAAAGGGAGGATGTAGATTGAACAGATCCAGTGCTGAAGGAGCCACGCAGGTCCAGATTAACACAAAAGAGGCCTGGCAGAAGCTGCCGCTGATACTGGTCCAAACGCTGGATAGTGTCCACCACCAAAGAGCTGCCTCCACACACCCAGCCCGGCAGCAAACTTGTAGTGGAGAACACAGCCGGGGCTGACTGCAAGTGCCTCAGCTCCAGCTGATAGGAGAATCTTAGAGAAACAGAGGGAGTTACTTCATGTGTTCATGTTTGCAATTGTGTGTGTTTGTGATTGAGTGTAACCATATTCATTATTGTATTGTGTGTTTAGTTGCATGTGTGGATTCTTACCGTGCAGACATCTGTTGGGAAACACTTCTACCAGCATGTCTTAGGACATAATTCATTAGCTTCAATGTCTGCTCCTTGAGCCAGCCTACGTCTTCCTGTACATCAGGCAGCCACTCCATTAGCCTTTAAAAGGACAAAGGGGGTGTGAGAAAGAATCAATACATGCTTAGAAAGAGACATGCAGAGACAATAAACTAATAGCTTTCTTGAAAATACCAGAAAAATCAAGAAAATCTTGATCATATCAGGAAAAAGAGTCAGTATCTTTTGCATAAGTTGGGGCAAGTTACCTGACACTCAGTGAGAGAGCTGATTCTAGTGGGAGAGTGTATGGCAACAAGATGGCTGACAGCATCCTGAAAGGAAGCATGTTGCTTACAGACTGCAAGAGACTTTGTCTTTCTTTGCAAGCCTCCACCAATGCTAAATAAAGAAAGAGATTACAATTTATGAACTGTGAATGAGAAAGAAAGCTTCAGTTTTCTCTTTTTGTCACATAACTACTTTGTTTTACCCTTATGCAGCTGTGGTGGTAGATGTTCAAAGATGTGTTCCTCAATGTTTGCCGTATCATCAGGCACCAACTCTCTTTCACCACCACTAGCATTAATATCATCATCATTCTCAGAGTCTTCCTCACCCTCCACTGCAGCGTCACCCAAAAATCGGTGAGGTTGTCTGAACTGTAACAATCCTGAAAATGCAAATAGAAAATACATCACACTGCGTTTGTGTGAGACTAGCTACAGCCTTTGGGAGACCTGAATGTCTGTGGTCGCAGTACAAACAGGGACCATTAGGGGGCACCCAAACACTAACACATAACATGGCAGCACCTAATACTTTAATGAAGCATATGACCACAGAGAAGCTCTTTAAAAACCTTATATACAAACGATGGTGAAAGCAATACATTTCCCATGTTTCCAACACTATTAAAGGCTGTTGGGTGGTGTAGCCCAGTGGTAGGATACACATCAGGAGGTCATGGGTTCACTATCTGGGTCAATGCTACCTCACAGACTCACAAGGAAATGCCCTTAACTCCAAGACACTTCAAGGAGACTCTCTCTGCGATTAGGATATGGATGTAACTCTGCTTACATTTAATGTTTATTCTGTTCCTTAGAGTTAAAGATTATATATCTAGTTGTTGAGTTCCTTGCTTAGGTACACCAATATAATGTAAATGTTTGATGAGTAAACAGCACTGTCAAAGATCTAACAGTAACACCCGCCTCTTCCTTACCATTTTTCCTTAGAAAATGCAGGGCATCTTTGTATCCCTGTTTGCACATAATCTTCATCACCTGGAAGCAGCAAATGAAATGAACAGGCAGGATGAAATGTATGTGCAAGGCATTCTGTCTTGTGTCTGTGCGTGCGTGCGTGCGTTTTACCTGTGGATCCGGTGGGAAGAGTGCTCTGGAGACCCTGTACAGGTTAGCGAGTGTGAACTGTATGGAGGTGTTGGTGAACCTGAGCTCATGCAGGTTGGTAGAGCTGACGTCTCGAGGACAGATATCACTCTCTCCTGAGAACGGTGAAACTGTGATTGTGTTCTTCAGCTCATACTGGGGTAAATTATCACTGATTCCCCCATCCACATAGCGCTACAGAGTCAGATGGAGACACATAACCGTCACCATGGTCATATTTGGGCCGTACATGATCACTGTATATTATGCATATTCTCAAATAAACACATCATTCTGACATATGAGTACAAGGTCATAAAAAGTTACATATTGATTTAAAAAATAGCATTCTGCTAACTGTAGATGTATTAGGAGAAATTTAGGTGAGATGTTTTCAGCTAGTGCTTTTGTCTGTCACTTAAAAATCGCTGAAGGACAGTAAATGTGTGGCAATCCTATCCCCTGTAGTAAAGGTCTATGCCCTGCTCAGCCATAAATGTGTATCCTGTTAAAATGTCTGGCATTTGTGTGTTTTATTTTAAGATAAGTTTTAACTATGCAAGACACCCATCGATGCAGGTCAGACTCGATGGAATATCTTGAAAGTTATATAAATGTCTTTGGGACTGTGATCATTCATTCACTCATTCATTCATTTTCCGAACCGCTTAATCCCAATCAACTGTGATCAAACAAATGAACCAAAGAAAAAAACAGTTGTCAGGAAAAATCATGCCAGTTGTGTGTAAATATAATGATTCATCATTTACAACATTTATCAGACACTCTTATCCAGAGCGACTTTCATTTTCTAATCATTGGCACAGCCTGCTGGCAGCAACTTAAGAATAATGGCCTTGCTAAGGGGCTTATTTAGCCATTCCACATTTTTTGGTCAGAGCACTGCGACCACAATGCCCTATCTGCCAAAGACTAATATTTACAGAATCTACATTATAAGATGTAAACCTCATCTGCTTATGGTTGCATAAAAAGTAAAAAGACAAGCAAGAGAGGTTCTTATACAAGAACACACAGTAAAACAAGCTTTTTTCAATCAATATACTGAAACATACTCCAGTATGTTCTGTACACATGTGAAGCAAACGATATGACTTGCAGATATGACTGCAAGTCATATGATATCAGGATAGTTAAAGTGATGATAATATTTATAACCCTGTGTTACACATGAATTGCAAGTCCTTGACAGTGCTGTTCTGAGATTTACACCCAGTCTGCTGGTAATGCCGGACTTGTATTTAAGGACTTTACTCAGTGTTCCAGAATTAAACAGACTTTTTGTACTTATGTTAAAGGCTTTTTACAAGATATGTAGTGGTCACATGAAGTTTCTATTCTAAGTACCATACGAAAAAGAACAACGTCCTTTAGAACACCGTGACTTTTCTCATACTTGGAAGGGCACACACACATACACACACACACACGATTCACACAGTCACAAACACCCTGTAATACTGTTCTGGCACTGTTCTGCCCAATCTCTGCCAAAACACACACACACCCACACACAGTTGCATATTATAATCTTTGTGAGGTCCCTCCATAGACTCCCATAATGACTAGATGTATATAATTTTACACCTAACCCTAACCTTAACCTCAGTAACCAAAAAACAAATAAAAGTGATTTGTCCCCACAATGCCATAAATACCAGCACTGCATAATATGTAGTAAAGAACAAACAATACAGGAAAACCCTAATGAAAGAGAGAAAAGGGCAGGAAGTGTCAGAGGTCCCAAGGCACACACACTTCAAACTAACACCACGCTTCTATTTCCATCACAGAGGGATTATTGCCCAGGCAGATCTGAGCTGTTTACAAAAAAGAACTACAGAAAATAGACTTCGCCTGCAGCTTTTTCTAAATGTACACACAAACTACATTGTGTTGAATAAAAACCAAAATACCTCTTTTAAAACTATTATATTACTGATTCCATGGATATATGAAGATCCTGTACCTTGTACCTATATTTGGCTGTTCTCAAATGTTGCTCAAAAGCGTGTATATCGGTGAGAGAAGAAGATAATTATGACTCACCACTCCCTGAAGGGTAGGAGGTATAAGGCCACAGTACACAGGAATGAAAGCACTGCAAACACAGGCCTGGAAACACACACCCATCAGTTAGGCTTTCTAAATTACTTACATTTCTAGCAGTGTATCTATAAAATCACATTCCTTTGTTTACAGGAAATAACTGCTGTCATCAACCAGCTGCATTTTGATTTTATTTAGCTCACGCATCAGTGTCAGTGAACTCTGGGTAACCTGTTCAGCTGAATGCTAATGTTATGTGGAAGGCATTTCTGAACATTTTCTGTGTGAGTGTATGTCGTGTTGAAGAAGGAGTATTTAATGGAGATTAAATACTAATGCTAAAGATTAAAAACATGATCAGGAAAGTACTGTATTATTTTAGGGTGTGTGTGTGTGCTATTGGAACAGTATGAAAATGTGGTTATATGTGCTTTGCTCTCAGTAATGATCACACTTTGAGTCCAGGGATATGTACTTTACAAAAGGATATAGATGTGTAAATGTTTCTTCCCTGTGCTTGTGTTTTCAACATGGCTGTAGAGCTACTAGACATTAGCTATTAGCTATTGCTTTTTTGTGATATTAATTTTGTCTGTAACCCATCCCAACCCATTTTAGACCAGGTCTTCCTTTACCAGTTCTTTCAGATATATTTTAACACACTGCTTTTGCTGTTCACAATTATGCAAACATGCTTTTGATGTGTTTTGTAATAGGAATATGAACAACTTACTGTTCTCCTACTTTCAGTTCTCAAGTCCAAGAGTGAAGTCTGGTGGTGTAGTTTCTTACTACTTCATAATACCAAATACTAACATTAATACTGCTTATGGAGAGTACTTCATAAAAAGTCTTCAGCATTCTGGAAATATCTTCACTCAAAGAGTACCTCAGAAAGATAGCTAGACCTGAATCTTCTTACCTGGACCAACTCTTCATTGCTGCTGAAGTGGGACACCAACACATTCTCTCCATCTGTGACACGGGTGAGGGAGATACCCAGTCTGCCGGTGGCTCTGCTGTGGGCATCAATGGGCAGAACGTTGTGCAGCAGGCCACGCATGATCTTCACCAAGTTAAAAGAAGGGTGCATCGGCCCCAGAAACCGCTTTCGTGCTTCTTTAGACACGTCTATGATGCTGGCCCCTGCCTGTCCTAGAAACATGGAAAAAGAGCAGTGAATTTGGGCTAACCAAATTACAGTCCATTTTTGTTTTGTTTTGTTGATAAAAAAGAAAATCATTGCTGTCAAGGGTACCTTGAGAAGGTACCAGAGTCATGTCCATTGTGGTTTAAAGATTTACATAATATGTTTAAATCATGGGCAAAGACTAAAAGGAGAATGGAGGTTATAATTTCCTAATAATCAAAGCTTGCCAATACAACCTCCAAAATAATGATAATGCAAATGGGTGAAGCATAAAAAATATTAAACACACCATAAAGCTAACAGAACAAATGAAATCATAATTGCATTATATAAACTGCAAACTAAACACTTTAGGTACTTTTAGGGGTTGGTTACATGCCTTTTTTTTTTTTAACAAAGATGAACTGTTCATCTTTTGGCCTTGTGTATTTTGAAGCCATTTTGCCTTTGTGAACTTTCAGCAGAATGATGGTTTTGTACAGGTGTGCTAACACTGAAGTTATGGCAAGGTTGTTAGGCATCACATCTATGCAGAACTTCAGTGAGGCGGCATGAAGGGGTGGTGGGACAGACTCAGTTACAAAGTGCTGTCAAATATGTACAATGAACATACTTCATATTTCCATTGTAAACAGATATCTGAAATAGATCTGAAAATCTGGCATCAGCAAATAATTATCTTGTCAGATTTTCATTCTATACGCTCAATAAACCAACAAATAATTACTCATTCTACAGAGGATTTTAATTTTTTATGCTGAATTCAAGGAACAGTGATGTGTGCCGATTACACACAGTGTAAAAGAGGGGACTGGATTCCTGTTTCAGTCAGGTCAAACTCCTCAGTCTGGTAATCAGTTTTAAAATGTGTAAATTTGTGACATTTACCACATTTAGCAGACCTCCTATCCCGAATTACTTCAGACAGTTTCATAATTAAAGGTTTTTACGTTGGTTATTTCTCTCACTTCTGTACATGCAGTACATATAGTAAAGCTATATATACAATAAAAATAGTAAAGCCATTTTGCCTTTAGAATTTCAGAAATGATAGTTCAGTGCAACTGTGCCCTAGAAGACCAAGTTTTCACCAATTAAAATCCAGTGCATGTTAGTACCAATGACTGGCAAAATTGGTTAAATGAGCAGATAGGATAAAAACCTCACTACATAATGGCTTACTTAAGGTAACTTAAGTTTACTGAAGGTTCTACAATATAATCAATTGTCAAAACTTCTGTTTTCACGTGAAGGTATGCTCACCGACATGTTTATATAATGTATATTTTAGTATTTTTACTTATTTATTGTTTATTCCATGTGCCTAGTCGTGCCTATTTATTCTCTGTTCTACTGTTCTTTGTTTGTTTGCACTGGAAATAACCTGGAGCCACGTCGTCTCGTCTCTCTATGTATCTGTACAGTATATAGCAGAGATGACAATAAAGTTGACTTTGACTTTGACTTTAGGGTGCTGAAAATGTACACAACGTTACATAATAAACCAGTTTAATTCAAATTAAAATGTATTTATATAGCGCTCTTAACAACAGTCATTGTCACAAAGCACTTTACATATAATGTAAAGTCTTAATCTATAGTGTGTTTGTGTATTTTTACCCAGACAAGCTCCGCTGACCAGCGCCGTGGCACTGAGGGCTCCGGCCGACGCGCCGTAGATGTGTCGAGCATTTTCCACCAGAAAAGGGGCTTGCTCCTGCAGACAGCTGGCCACCCCGATGTGGTAAATACCGAGAAAACCACAACCAGCGAAGGAAATATTCCACGGAGAGTCCAGAGGAAACATGGAGCTACATGAAGGCCAAATAAACCTACTTTATTTCTGCTGCTGGATGACAGTTTTAAAACGAAATCGTTAAGAACGTCTTTCGGGTCGACAACGTGACTACTACGAATGCTATTAAACTACTTTATTTTTCTAAAACAAAAACAAGAGCAAAAGTACAACAACTTCACGAACACACGCTCGCAATGGACACTTGCCGCGTCGAGCGCGCGCCACGCTATGACGTCAAGCCTTCACGTGGCCGCGCGACTCGCGCACCGCTGCAAATCCACAAACCTGCCGACTTAATATTTTTTCTCAAAAAAAGAGTTCAGACCACTCAATGCAAACGAAATAAACGTCTTCACGCGTCGACGTGTTTCCCATCCCCCACGAAAACCAAGACTGTCGTCAAGCAATGGCCTAAAGGGCTCGGGGAGGTAAGTTGTCAAAACTGTCAACTATGGCTGAGGCGGCGCTTAGTTAAATACGGCGCTGTCAGGTTCTCCTGGACCAATCCCCGCGAGGGGGCGAGGGGTTTCCACGAAGGGAATCGTGACGAAGCTGGAGTGTTATTAAGGCTGTTTGCGTGTAGAGTACAAATTATGCCTTCTCAGTCAGGGTTTTGTGGGGTGGTGGGAGAGGGTGGGGGCCCGACTTTTCGTTACGTTAGAATCAGTATGGTGAGAATGATGAGAATATATATTTTTAGAATACCCTCAGACCACACGAACCACCCATCTTTGCGCTTCCTTTAACGTGTGTCTGTGTGTTCAAAGGAGAAAGAGCTAAAACTTGATGTAATTAACGATTGGTCAGATGACTTCTGTTTTCCAGACAAAGTAGGCTGAGCAGTGACATACCTAGACAAAAAGGAAGCAAGTGAATTTAGATTAATCCTTAAAAATCAAGAGAGGGCATTCTGTGTGTGACAGAGTGTGAAACGAAGGACAATAAAAGATTGATCAGATGCAGTTTCCAGAGAAAATTAGCAATGAATAAACTCAAAACTCACGTATGAGGGATGATGATTTATGCACACTTATAGAGAAATAATAAACAAAGTAGTGTTGAGAAAAATCAACACCCACCTGCCACTGATTTTCATTTTTGATTTTTTGTTTTTGCATTACGCCAGAACCAAAAGGGCATGGTATTTACATGTGACTGAACCAGCCTGAGTCAAATGGACCACCGATCTACGGATTAGATTGGCAGGTCAAACATATACCCCTCCATAATTCGAACTATGCTTGTGTGTTGATTTCGAATAACAGCAAGGATGGAGTAACAAATTACAGCCTTTCGAATAACAGCAAGGATGGAAGTACCATTTTTGAGAAATTACTTTTTTAACACCAGCACTTTTACTTGTAAATAAGTATTGTTTCAGAAATGTAACAGTACTTGTACTTAAGTACAAAGATGCAGTACTCTAGGGGGACAACAACACAACTGTGGGGATAACATCTTAAACCCTGTGGGATGATATTTATGTTTTACAGCATTTAGTAAATGCTCTTATCCAGCACGACTGTCCTAATTTCAGGAACTTTGGTACCCAACTGTGTTTCTTCAGACTGGAATTTAAACTTATAATCTTGTGGTCACTGCGTGGTAAGGGGATAAAAAAGATGATTTTCTTCACCAATCAACCAAATAGTACTATTTATGTCTGTAAACTTAAAAAAATATGTATAGTCTGTCATCAGAGTTGCCACATTTGTTCACTGTGTACAAGTTAACCTTGCTTGAAAAATGCCACAGAGTATGTCCTGTAACAATGTCCATTCATTGGGGATTTAAGACTTGGAGCATGGTTGTTCATCACAGGGCAGAGGGATGTTTTTCTAAGTTTAAACTGGTCAAAACTTTTTGTGTCCTCTCAAAATTTCCCCCTGGGTCTGCATCACTCTTTGTGGACTTCTGCTTACACTGTTTTAGAAGGAAGTTGTTCTATTAATGGATTTTCTTTATGGGCCAAGGGACAAAGTGTTTTTCAGAGCTCTCATGTCAGCATCTAAAACAGAAGGTACAATACATGTAAAACTACTCATTCTGAACATTTTGAAATAATGTTATATTGTATTTACCAAAGTAAAGCTGTGAGAACAACAGTGACTGTGAAGTATAAAGTCCTGAAATATATACTTAAAGGAAAAATAAAGATTTAATCAATCCCGTAAAAGGGCGGCATGGTGGCGCAGTGGTTAGTGCTGCCACCACCCTGCAAGAAGGTCCTGGGTTTGATTCCCCCGTCAGCTTTTGGGCTTTATGTGTGGAGTTTGCATGCTCTCCCCATATTGTTTCCTCCAAAACTAGAGTGCAAGATGTAACCATATAGCTTCCATGTACCAAAACCGTAGAACTGAAAGTTCTTGTAGTGTTTAGACTTTAGTATGTCGCCATAATCCATATAAAATACTATACAATATAGTAAAGGACTATTAATTCTCCTCCAATGTGTTTGAAGAAGCGGGTTTGACTCTTCCTATTATTCCTATTTATGGAACTCTATTTATTGATCTTACAATACAGCAAAAGTACATTTCTGTTATATTGCAGCCCTATTTCAACACACATAGGGAGCTCTTCTAAGAATGTGTTATGAACTTTCTATGTCAAAACATTAGGCTATCCTTTAACCCCCTTCTGTTACACGATGACAGATAGTATCTCAAGGAAAAGGCTTGAGCAGTTACCATAGTGGGGTCAATTACAGGGCATTGTTTGGGTAAAGATATTTCAACATTGGTAGTTTATGCCTCATTATAAATCTAATTGCTATCACATAAACTTAAGTTATATTAATTACATGAATGACACCCCAGTCTTGATTGTATCATCATACTGATCGAAAATAAAATTCTTTGGATGTTAAGGTTGTGATAACTTTATCCTTTCGTGCTTCTTCTCTTCCCATGGGAGAACAGAAACGAAAGCCGGAAAATATGCTGTTAGTCCCAGGAGAAGAACAAATCCTGAAATATAGCAGCTGGGGCAAGGGAACAGGACAAACATAACACAAAATGTCCAGGCAAGAAAGAAATGATAACATGTAATGATAAATGATAGTAACAATGTCATTACTTATGCCAGCTGATATTTGTTGCCCAACAAAAGGTGTGGCCTAATATTTTAAAACATGTAGCAATGAATGGCATACTTAATTGGTATTTGTGAAGGCTCTCAAAACTATGTCACATAACGTAAAACTTTAATTTGCTTTTATTACTACAACAGGCCCCTGGGTTGGAACCTTTGGGCAAGAGGCCCAACAGTGCTCCAGGGAGACTGTCCCAGTAATTAGAAAATGGATGTTGCTATGATTGATGAGAGCATCTGCTAAATGGCATCTGCTAAAAGTCCTATGTCCTCCATTCTGTATGTTCCTTTGTATGTTTACATGCAGGTGTGAGTGTGCTTCCTTCTCTGTTGTGAAGTGACCTTGGACTAAAGAAAAGCACTAAATAACAACAATAATAATAAGAAGAAGAAGAAGAAGAAGAAGAAGAAGAATGTGGTTAGCACTGCCGTCTCACAGCGAGCTGGTCCTGAGTTCAAGCCCGGGGTCGGCCGTATGGCCTTTCTGTATGGAATTTGCATGCTCTGTCCGTGTTCGATTGGGTTTTCTCCAGGGACTCCGGTTTCCTCCCACAGGCCAAAGGCGTGTAATGTAGGTTAATTGGCGACTGTAAATTGGCCCCTTTAAGCTGTCAATGGGAGTGTGATTGTGTGCGCCCTGCAGTGTGTTGCAGGCTGCCCAGGGTTGGTCCCTGCCTTCTGCCCGTAGTTCCTGGGATAGGCTCCAGTCCCTGCGACCCCGAAAGGGGATAAGCAGTTTCGGTAATGAATGAATGAATTATTATTGTTATTATTATTACTTTGACACAATATACAAATATTATAATTGTAGGATGACATCCAAAATAAATAGATACTTACTACTTTACATTTTGATTCACATGTACTAACCTTAATCCTAACCCTAACATAGGCTAAGATTTGTGATTAAATCTAATTTCTTCACATTTTACAGTATATAATTCCCGGGGACGTAGCACCAAATTCTGTGCACTGCACACAAGCAATCTTAATGGGCCCCCTCCCTGTAATAAAGTGAAATTGGCGACTTCTTAAGGGCCCTCCCCCATTCTGGGGCCCTGTCAGTCCCACTACAACACACAATGGTCATTCCACAGTCACTGACATATTGTGGAATTGCAGCGTGGTCCTGTGGACAAAGAAGTAAAAGGCTGAAGGGTCATCATTTGATTGCAAAAGAATACAGAAGTCTTTTTTGGAAGGTGGTTGTAGTACAGTAATTTGAGTGACTGAAACCAAATTTTTTGTAGACCATAAGCCTGAGGGTTCAAATCAGAGTGGAGTCTAAAACTACGATTAGACCTCTGAACAAGGCCCTTAATCCAAAGCTTTCAAATGCCACAGGACACTTTTAAAGATCCTGCAGGGTTTAGGCTTCAGTAAATCAGTAGCACACTGAAGAGCAAGAGCATATTTATGTGTTTAATATTTATATATTTGTATGTTTTGTCTTAATTGTGTTACTCTAAAACATTAACATGTAAGCAATATTAATAATATACTATATTGTCTATAATGTCCAGACCTGTGTTAAAACAGCAAAGACCCACACTCTTTTTCTTCTATGATTTGTGTGTCTATGATAAAGTGTCTTTTAAATATTTGTTTTCATTTAGTTGTCTCCTTTGTGTACCAGATCTTGCTGATTCTACCAACTAGCTTGAGGTGAAAAGACCAAAACAACTTACAGAACAAAGCATAAAAAAAGTTTGGTCTCCTTTTGACGACAATAAGAATGTAATAAGAATGGAGTCGGCGACGCGCATGCGTGGTGTGCACTGTTTCTTTAAGAGCTCGCGTTCCGCCTTGTTTTGAAAGTTCCGCGCTCGTCTGACTCGCGACCGCGATCAACTGTGGAGAAAGTCCTCTGACAGGGAAGTGCTTTACTCCACTTTCATCCTGCCTTCACCCAAAACTCCTGTCATAAACTGCATTATATAAACGACTTCTGAAGACTACTTGTCTGATGGTTGTGCATAACGCCATTGCGCTATGTGAGTGATTATGAGATAATTACGTTAGCAACGTTAGCAAGACGCAATAGCAAGACTTCCTACCTCAGGCCTGTTAAATACGGACTAGACGCTATTTAAAATAACATACGATACCTCAAAGTATAACTTCGGGAAAGTTGATGTCGAGGTGATACTTCCTTACGTGTTTATTTGAGGAATTCATGGAGATTGCTACACATATTTTAACAAACTTAAGGCACCATTTTCTCAGGTTCCCATTTCAGTACGTTATACTTGTATAACTTAAATATGTGAGGTAAAGAATGTTGAATAATTCTTTTGCAGTCAGTAGACCTTGCTGTTATTAATGTAGTGGTAGCCAAACATAAGAGAAGCATGTCTTATTGCCTGGTTATTGGGTGTTATATGTCTTTGCCATATTCAATTTGCACCTCTCTTTATTCCAGAATGAGCGTTTTCTCCCCTCCATGCTTGGGCCTGCCCAGGCTTGGACGTCTCCACAGGCTTCGATGATGTGACTCGATTAAGCCCTGGCTATGGCGCGAGAGAAAGACTCTTTTCTCTCATTCGCCCATCCAGACAGGAGACTGAGGAACGAACGAGGCAGCGGGAATGAAAGAGGAAGGTGGGAGACGTAAATTGAACCAGAAGAGATCTCAGATGAAAATGATATGAATATGGCTGGAAATGGAGAAGGATTCTATCTTCCTCCATCTCTCCCACACGGACACACGAGAGACCCTTCAACCTCTTCATCCTCGTGCCACACTCCCTCTGCATTTTTCTCCTCCTCTTCCTCCTCATCTTCGCGGCTCTCTCTCTCTCCCCCGCTGCCCCCTACTGTGGAGCCAGATGCAGTGTTGGGGAATGGGGAGTTGGGGCTGGACGTGTATCTTTCCGGAGCGGCTGTCCTGCCCGCTCTCTGGGACGCTGTCCCGGAGAGGTTGAAGCTGGTACAGCGAGTCCGACTGGGCTCTGAGGATGAGGATGCACTGGAAGAAGCTCTTCGAGTGATGCCCTTACTCACACAGCTGCGCTCATTGGTCATCCGAGGTATACACACACATTCATATAGTCTAAGTTCACAAAATATTTGAGTTCTACACTTGTTTTACACATGCTCATTTTAATTTACATATCAAAATGTTAATGTTTGAATTGATAAATGCACTTTTTTGTCCAACAACAATATACAGCTTATTGTTTCAGCATCATCATGGTGATGTGCAATGTCACGTGTCATTTTTAGCTTTTAAAAAACATTTAAATCCCCCCATCAATCTAGAATGAATTTTTGCTGAAAATTAGGGATATTTTTCATCTTGCAGTATAAATTGCTGGGAGAAAATATATTGGTGTCATTTTCCCCCCTGAATATTTCTCAGCCCTAGCATAATTAGTTCATAAAAATGTTGGTGTTAAAGTTCACATGATATAAGGGTTTAAAAATTGTAGAAAAGTACACTAAGAAGTTTACCTGTACAGACTGGTCTGTGGAGATTTTTGTCTATGGAGATTTGGGATCTGAGAGTATGAACTACATGAATCATGAGTTTACATTAGCAGAATGAGATGCAGATTAATCTGTGTGTTGCATAGTTTATGTTATCAAATTTACTTCGTAACAAATAGACACACCTTAATTGAAACAGACTGTTTCTGATCCTGCATTACGTGTCTTTCTGTCGATCTTGCCCACTTTTCTCATGCCATCCCTAGGCCATCGTTTTCATGATGCCCAGGGTGACCCACTCCCGGGTCTTCTGACCACCCTTCCTCCCTCCATCTCCACTCTTACCCTCCTCGTTCACCTGGATCTTTCCTTTAATCGGCTCTCCTCTGTTCCACCATGCCTGCTTTCTCTCCCTCACCTCTCGGAGCTCTTGCTCTGCCACAACCAGCTAAGTAGTCTGCCAGAGGAAGTGGGCAGCTTGGTGCAACTGCGAAAGCTCATCTTGCTGGGGAACAAGCTTCAAGTTCTGCCCAGAGCCACGGGGCTTCTCTTAGGGCTGCAAGTACTGGACGTGTCCTTTAACCAGCTGGAGTGTTTGCCTGCAGAGCTGGGCCTACTGCATAACCTGCACACACTGGACCTCTCAAACAACAGACTCGTAGAACTGCCGGAGACTCTAGGTAAGGAAGATTGGAACAATCTTCTCTCAGACAGACGCTATTAGGCTTTTAACTCCAAAATAACTGAGTGCTGATAAATGCAGTAAATGTAGGCAGGAAAAAGTCGGACTTGAGCCAATGATATTCTAGTCTGTAAACAAGTATTGTATTACTAGGCTGCCTAGACTGCTACCCCGTTGCCTCGATTAAAAACCTTGCCATTATTAATTAGCTGAACATTTAATTTACATCATTGCACTTACTGTGATATGAAAACATCAAAATTTACTACACCCAAAAAAATGTACATTTTATGATCAGTTACAATTTTGATGATAATTAAATAATTGAATTGTAGTTTAAATTGTGTTAAAAAGTAACAGCATAACCAGTGGTTCCAACGAAATGCTCATTTGCTGCATAATAGTTACTCGTACTAACTTTGCACTAACAACTCATGTGTCCATGTGAAATAATAGATTTAGTCAGTGAATCAGTATCATGTTCTTTAAATTAAAATGTAATTAGAAGTTGCATTTTAAAAACCCAGCTACAATGGTTTTGGCTGAAACGATTCAATTACAAAAAATGGTTGAGTCAGTTTTTCTAGAATCGAAGCTTCGTTTAATTAATTTCATTCGTTAAAGCATGCTCCGCTTGTGTTTCACACGGATGCTTATTAGTGACGCACAACGTTTTCAGTGGTACGATCAAGGGAAGATCTGAGCCGTCTGTACATGAAAGTATTTCCGAGTAAGGTTGTGCACAAAAATCTCATAAATGACATTTTTCACAATGTAAACACACATGCTGTTTGCAAGCACACACATGTGAGTGCCATTACTCACAATACAGCCATTTATTAATATTTTATTAATATTAGTACAAATCTACAGGCACAGACCAATTTTCATTAGAAAAGTGCTGATTTGTGTGAGACTGTGCGAGCATTTACACATCAAAATATATCAAATCTGAATAGTGCAGGACATCCTGAACACAACATAAGGCATGTGAGAACTTCTGCACACACACATACTATAATAAGCCAAAAAACAAAGGTATAAAAAACACCCCAAACTCTCTCAGGGGCATCAGGGTTCATTTAGATTTTTTAAAAAGGAACATTCAGGAATAAAAGTCAATTGGTTGTACATTTTCAGATTTTTTCTGTTTTTTTTTTTTTTTATATAAGTAATGTATCCGATTAATTGATGAAAAACTCTGTAGAATAATCAATTACAAAAGAATCAATAGCTGCAGCTCTGAAGGCAAATGTTAATGTATTTTACTCTTTATGCAGCTGTGTTTACTTAATATAGGCTATAAATGAAGTTTTAATTGTCTTTAGGGAAATGTTATACATGTGAAATGCCCATAAACTTAATGGCATGACGTTTAGAATGTAATATGGGTAAAGTGATTAGGAAGATTTTTGTTTAATGATAGAACAGGCATTTTGGTGGGAAAAGGTGGGAATATTGTTTCTCCAAATCTCCCTCTCATCCCTCTCTCAGGTTCTTTACACTCATTGAGGGATCTGGCAATCCACAGTAATGAGTTGCGGCATGTCCCTGCGTGTGTGACATCCCTCCCTCAGCTAACCAGACTGGACACACGGAACAACCCACTGGGCCGACCCCCGACCCCACCACCCCTCCCTCCTGCACCTGCAGGTTGTCTGTCATTTTGCCCCTACCAGCTGTCATATGCACGCTGAAATCACATGTAAACCAGGGTGACCTCGAATCAGTATCATAATGTATTATTAATTTCACAAATCTCAGTTGTGATTGGATTTGATGTTTACATGCTTTTTATCTCTCACTAAAGTGATCGAGCCAAAATTAGATTAGAAGAGAGATACGTACATAAGTATAATGTGCATGGATTACTATTTTCACATTGACCCATTTAATGCTATAGTGTGATTTATTTTATTTATTTATGTTTTTGTCTCACAGCTCAGGAAAATACATCAGTCCCAGAGCTCCATATTGCATTCAACCAGCATGGGTAACTTAATCACGCCTTTTTTCAAAACCCGTGAAGATTTAATACTAATCTTCATGTGTCTATTTATAACTGTAGTGTTACTCTCATCCTCACTTAATTCCTGTTCATACAGGTTTTTAGTATCTCCTGCTGGATGTCACGTGTTCCTTCCTGGAGGGGGAGAACTGCTGTTTCCACCAGGATGTGTTAAGATTCTTACAAAGATCAAGTGGGCAGAGAGAAAACCAGACAGGGATTGGGTATGGCTTGAAGAGCATGATTTTTTGCTGAGTCGCCCTTTGGAGCTTCGGCCACATGGCGCTGTGTTTGACAAGGTATACATAAAAGCTGCACAATTGAATGGGCGATTGCTCGTGCTTCAGTTATATGGGCAAAGACTTAAATTTTCTGTTTTATTCAAATACTTCTCTTTGCTCCCTCTCTGACAGCCTGTGGAAGTTTGTGTTCCTTACCACAAGTCTCGTAAAGGCCAGGTAGTAATTCGGACATATGATGGAGAGTTCTGGAGCACATTACCCACCCAGACCAGAAGAGGGAGCCTAAGGCGCATCAGACTTGGACACAGGCCGGCAAGGGTAATTAAGACGGCGTAGTTATCTTTCTATTAATCATTACATTTTACACTCTTAAACGGGTTAAGAACACTCTAGTGTGAATAAAGCACATCTTTGAAAGATGCATGAAACTCAGTCTGGTGGGCCGTAATTATGAGGGGATTGAACTGAGATGGAGAGATGAAGGACTCACTACCATTTTGGATGTTAAACAGAAAGTGCAATTTATGTATAAAATGACCATTTTTCTTTGCCTATGTAGGTGACACATACTACTGTTATTTTTGTATAGATTCACAGTATACACAGTCATTAGTACAACGCAGTGAAATGTAACCTCATTGCTGAGACTGACTGCAAATAATGTATTTCCTGAGACTTGCCCAAATTGTAGTTGCTGTTTTGTAAATGCTTAGTTTAACCTCTTATCAATGGTGTTGACCATGACTTTGACGGTCATCATAATGTTGAAGTGGTGGTGTGTTCCTGTGTTCTACAGCTGGCCTGCTGCGCTGTGGATCATTTCTCCTGGTTTGTGGTGGTCTCTCGCCCTGTCCGAGACACTTGCTCAGTACCACCTTCGGGGGCCCTACTGGTGTCTCAGCATGACCCAGGCATCAAACTAATCTTCCCAAAAAACTGCACAGTCCACACACGCACCGTTACTCTGCAGGTATGTTCGTGTGGTCGTATGTTTTAATAAATGATACTGCCTATAAGTAAAGTGGTTAGGAGTGAGTATATTGTAGCTTTTTAACTGTGAAATTTGCTTATCGTTTTGATGATATGAAGAACCCATACCAGAACCAAATTGCGTTTTAATGCGTTTAGTGTTTATATCCGAGTTAAACCTAGTAAATCAAGTCAAGTAAATGGTTTTTATCATATATTTGATTCATGTTGACATTATATTATTTGCTGTTCTTCCTCTAAGGTTCTGGAAGTTTCACTGACTGAGGTGCAGGATGTGACTAGAGACCCCCAGGCTTGTGTCAGCCCCCTACTCTGTCTCTATCAAACCCCAGATACGCACTTCCTCCAGCCAGTTCAAGTGCAGATCCCCTTGCCGCCGGGACTCACAGGTACCATTCCACTTTTCACCTCTCTTTCTGGTTCACAGTTACTGTAGATGATATAAGAGAGAAAGAGTTGTGTGTGTTTTAGGCAACACAGTGGATATGTCCCGGCTGCATCTGCTGCATGGTGACCCTGTTGCCCACACATGGACTGATGTCACAGCTCAGGTGTCTCTTTATGTTACACACCTCTATGCCATCTTCAGTGTCTCACACTTCTCCTGGTGAGTCACTGCATTTTATAGAGTACCACTGCTGCAGTGGGTGTATCTGAGGTGTCATACAATTAGTAGATCACAATGCTACATTATTATTTCTGCCAGTTTCTCCAGGACAAGCATATTCTAATTCATGATTCTACTTTTCTACTTGTTTCTTTTAACGAACTCAGGTGACCTCTTTCTGCCAGTCTCTGACCTGTCCTTTAGGACTTGTATGCTTATATGTCCATTTCACAACAAAAGGCACACTGAACTTTAAATAGATAGGGTTATGATAATATGCACATATACTATAAACAGTAACTGTACAAATCTTTGTCTCAGTTTAGGAACACATTTCTCTATATGTTATACTTGTATAACTATGTGTGTGACAGAATTTTGAATCTCTTTTGCATTTGTAGGTACTGGTTGTGGTACACTACCCAGAGTTGCATTAGCGGTGTGGTGCGGAAAGTGTACCACAAGTTAAAGCAGTTCAGGGTCCAGTTTCTGGTCTTGCAGAGAAAAACGGATCTCACCCAAGTACTACTGCAGTGCCTGCCGTCAGACAAGGTGTGTGCATGAAGATGTTTGTCATCAATGGTTCGTGTGTATTGTTTTCACAATCTTGGCAAGTTTCTAGATGTGTGTGTGTGTGTGTGTGAAGGTTGACGGTAGGTTAGCATCTCTGTCAGAGCTGTACGATGGCCCTCAGCCATCAGATGTGTGTAACCTGCTGGAAGGAGAGCAGTTCTTTGCTGGGTTTGAGCGAGGCATCGACATCAGTGCAGGTATGCCAACTACTTGCATACATACAGCACCTACACAAATAATCTACACACACAGGAATGGCCTGATTAACAGACTATAAGAAAACCAAAAAACTGTATTTCAGACATGTATTTTTGTAGACTTGTAATTGTTTATTAAATAATAGACTCTCACTGAACTGTGCTTTAACTCTATCTTACGCAACATAGCGTGTTTTTGCTAGCTTGTAGCCAGCAGAGTGTTCACATTTCTGTTTTGTGTGCACATTTTGAACCATCAGCTGACCCTGCACCATACTTTGTGCCCATAGACGTGTTGGTGGAGACAGAGTTAGGCATAATATTTGCCACCCTGCTGTTTTAAGGCTATGCCTTACTATTGTGCTTTCAACCAATAAAAAGCTGGCCTAAAACCAAGGATTCCTGTTTTCAAGGGCACATTATGACAGTGCAGCTATACTCTAGGGTTGTTACACATGCGCAGCAGCGCTCAAACTTCAAACATGATTGTTTAGTGGGTTGTGTTCTCTTAGACCGACCAGATTGCAATGAGGGCAGACTGACCTTCACTTTCTACTCCCACTTGAAAAATATGAAAGAGGTGCATGTGTGTGCCACAAACAACCAGGAGGGCACAGTTCGAGGACAGGTGAGCAGGCAGAAATTCATTCTGTGGATCTGATTACTTAAAGGAATATTTAAAACTCAACGTCATAGGGAAAAATGTGTCAATATGGCAGGGGTGGACCAAGTACGAGTACATAATACTGCTACATGAGTCAAAGTACAGATACTTCTGGTCAAATATTTGTTCAATAGACTTAAAAGTGTTGAGAAGTACATTGATTTACTGTTAAAGGTGAGTTGGGGTTTTTTTTAACCTAGTGATTCTGAACATCCTTAAACAATATAAGACTCAAATAAGGCAATTGGTGTCCTGGTGGTGAGTCTTTAGCTTAATCTTCTACAGAAGTTGTCAACCGTCAACCTTGGCTGTTCAAACACTTAAAAATTGACTGATAAGTATAGGAGGACTATGATTGGACTCTGATTGACTGTTCTCATATGTCCAACTCAAAATAGAAAATGTTACATTATAGAGAAGAACCACTGTCTTCAAAGATCAAAGTAACAAATAACAAGACCCCTCAAATAAATATAGAGTAGAAGAATATTAATTCTTTCATTCATTTTTTGAATCACTTAATTCCTACCGGAGTGTGGGGAGCAGAGCATATCCTGGGACACTGGGCGTGAAGCGGGGACCAACCCTGGGCGGGTGCCAGGACAGCGCAAAGCACACACACTCCCATTTGTACCTTATAGGGCCAATTTAGAGTGACCAATCAGCCTAAGCTGCTTCTTTTGGACTGTGGGAGGACACCTAAGCTCCCAGAGAAAACCAACATGAACACAGAGAGAGCACGCCAGGTTCACAGAGACAGACCCCACGACTGACCCAGGGATTAAACACAGGACCTTCTTGCTGTGAGGTGATATTGCTAACCACCGTGCTGCCCCGTAGTGTAGATGTGTGACTTGAAAATGTAACGAAAGAAAAGTCATACGCTACCGAAACATTCATATTTAAGTAAGGTCCAAATACTCAGATAGTACAGGACTCATATATTTTTTTAATTTGTAACTCTCCACCTCTGCTAAATGGATACATCTGGATTGAAAAAGTGTTTCCTCATTTTCTTATACTTCAGGTCATTTTTATTCTATACTCTAGACCTGTTATACAATGAATATTGTACATTTTAAACAGCGTGTATCCACTTTATCAGGTGTCTTTCTACAGAGGTGAGGTACCCAGTGATTTGCCAGAAGAAGTGGCCCGTAAGAGAAAAGGCTGTGACAACCAGTGGATGGCCACTCTCCCTCTAAGACTTACTGTACGATTACTGTAAGACTGAAAAGATGATTGTATATGGTGCTATTTCATGTTGATTTAAGGCTGATATTCCCATTTGCATCATTGGTAAAAGGGAAATATGGAAGAGTAAAGCAGTTTACAGTTTGGCTGATTAATATGAAATTGGTATCATTATTTCAAACTTTTACCTCAGTTACAATTAATGAATTATTTTTTGTGCAATAAGGCTGAAATACACATTTTTATCAAAGGGACAGTTTGGTGCTGGGCATATCATGGTTCAGTTTTCCCAAATCCTGTTGTAAGGCCATGAAGTTATGTTCTTTTATTATTATTATTATTATTATTATTATTATTATTATTTATTTTTTTTTTTATTTTTTTTAGAATGATTACACCTAAACATATACAATATATATGATCATTTGTTTTCCTTTAAATAATTAAATGTTCTGAAGTACTGAGATCAGTCAAGTTTGTTTCTGTTTATATATTTTGTTGGTTTTTTGGGGTTTTTTTTATTGTTCACTAAAACGTGCACACACACAGGGCACAGACTGTGTGGGCAGCTTGTATGCAGAGAGGCAGTACCCGCCACTGAACTTGGGCGATCCAGAGAGTGGTTACCTGACTGAGACCAACCTGCTGGCCATCTCACTGCGCGTCGGCCAAGACTGGCGTTGTATTGGCATAAACCTGGGCATAAGCTACCAAGAGCTGGATCGCATCCAATTCAAATACAGGTTAGCGTCAAAGTAGGTCCTAAACAGCAGGATGTTGACACCTGCTTGCCACTAGATGGTGATGTTACCCATGTCAGTGCACACCCACCTGCTAGCAGTTTGACTGATTAAGAAAGGCACACAGAGTCAAGACTGTCTCAGTGGTGTCACTTCAGTCCATGTCTCAAGATTAGGTAATGAATGTATGGATGAGGTTAGATGACGAGTCAGAATGAAACTGAATGCTGTCGGAAGAGGATGAAAAGAATTGAGTGTTTTCCCCCTTTTAATCTCTTTTCCTGTCAGTCATCAGTAAGCCATCTGGGACACTGTGGGAGATTATACTCTCGACATGCGCACATTGTGCACACACTGAAGCTGTGTGCTTTTTATGTTTGTTGGCCTGTTCTGCCTTCCATCTTTCTCTGCACCAACACTCTTGCACTAATTACTTCTTTCACTTTTTCTCAGACATAATGATTAATACTTCCCCCAATGCTTAATAGGCAGATTCTAGACTTCTTCACCACTGTGAAGCTACACTTACCAACTATTTTAGTACAAATGCTTGCAATTACATACAGGACATTATAATGTTTATTCATTGCTGATTATTTTCAGAATACATTGTTGATTGTCCGAGTATTATTTGAATTGTTGAATTATTATTTGGCCAATGTCAGTGGAGTTAGTAGTAATGAAGAGCTAGAAATGGCTAAATTAAACTATAAATGGCTATATAGGAACTGCATGCATGCGCAGACACAGAACTTTACTGATACATCTTATTTGTTAGTGGGCTATTTTCGCATGTACTGAGTAGCTTTATACAACTCTTGTTTTTCATTTGTGTAAATGTGTCTGTTCTCAGAGATAACTTGGGGGCCATGGTGCTGGAAATGCTTTTCCATTGGGCAAGAGGGCAGCAGAAGGCAGGAACGGGGGCGGTTCCAAGGCTGATCGACGCCCTGGTAGAGAGTGGAAGGCGGGACCTGGCTGAGGAAGTGGAGGACATAGTGAATCTGGGGAAAAGAAAGTACACGGAGTCACTCAAAAGAGTGGGTTTAGAGAGTGAAAAACCGACAACGTCCTCTCACTCTCAACCGCACTGACACAAAAACATGATTGACACTGTTTTCTGCTCCTTAAACATGCTGGACAAAACTGTGCTAGATACTCCCACACCCAGATATACACATCGGTCTGCAGCCATCTAACTGCCAGATTTGTCATCGTGTCTTGTAGCTATGGGCTGCTGCCGTTTGGCTGAATCAGCTCCTCGCAGATGAATACGCTCGTCTCCTTCTTTTGCTGTTTGTCTCAAAGGCAGCGAGCCTTAAAACTGTATGCTGCAGAAGCAAGGTTGCCAGGCCACTCACTGAAACTGCCAAACACAAAATGTTTGCACTTTGCACTCTCAACTTCATCACAAACATTTTATGAACGTATTTGTACTGTTTTATGACCCTGTGAATCTTGGACCAAAACGAAGATGAAAACATAGGTTATATTTGAATTATTTAAGACTAGCTCTGTGGAAGTGAAGAAATGTAAGTATATTGCTTTGGTGGAAGGAATAAACGAACTCTGTCGATGTTTCTGCAGTTCTTCTTTACTGCCAGTACAGCGGCGTGTAGCATCAGACTCTTTCATTCCTCCTCCTCGTTATTTTTACCTCAAGGTCGTGGAGTGCGGACACGGCGTCACCGTGACGTAGAGACTTGGCCCCTCCCGCTTGCCAGCTTGCGCTCTGGCAAAAATAAATAAATAAGTAAATAGCGCTACCACTAGGGGGCAGAAAACACTCTTCTTTTCATTTCCGAGCCGCATTCCTTCTAATCACCTCTCCTCCCTCCCTCCACGCCACGCGCGCCTCCTCCCTCCGTTTCTTAAAAGCGGCACAAACGCTCCCGACGCCGCGCGCAGGACTCGTGTCATACTGGGTGGAAGCGCGGAGGCACGAGAGAACAGGACGTGATTAGAGAGAGAAAGGCAGAGACGATACTCAGACGGGCAATAAAACGTAGCGGGACGCGGAAAACTACGGTGGGTTAAACCGCTACCATTCATTCCTCCTCCATAATCTGCATCATGGGGTGGTTGATTGGGGAATTGCATGACATCATGGTAATCTGACAGCTGGACTTTGCTAATACATTTTTATAGTAATAACTCGGTAATAGACACTAATATTGTAACTGCCGTTGCCTGGGTGGAGAGGAGCGCTTGCCGTTATCTGGTGCGATTCTAAATGCCAAAACGGTTTTAATAGAATAGTATTACACGTGGAGATATAATTTGATTGTTTAACGTGATGTACAGTCATAAAGCTGGTTTCTGATTGATTGCAAACGATTTCAGTCAATATTCACCTACCCTGCCTCGCGCAATTTGGTATTTATTCCCGTTGCATGGTTTTGTATTAAGAAATCTCTCTCGGTATGAACGTTACCCATATTGCTATCTCGCTAACAGTTTACCAGACCTACCAGACACATCAGTTACCAGACCGGTCTGTGGTCGCCGTGTAACGGGCCGCGCTCGTGACGGGATGCTGCGCTCGCTGGGGGAACTGCGGTATACAGGAGGACGAGCGCGTGGCACGCGCGCCCTCCCCCCGCGCCCGTGCACGCGCTCGTGTCCGTACGCGACGGCCGAAACGTGATCAGTACGGCGGGCGATCGTCTTCAACGGTAACGGTCACTTCCGAAAGATGATACTCGTTGTGAGACGCAGAATTTCTTACGTTCGCCGCGGTTTTTCCGCGGTGTTTTCTGTGCTTGGCAATTTTGGGTGGATGGTCGTCGTGCCGGTGATCCTTTAAGCCTTGAACCGACACCGAATCCCAGCAGGATTTTGGCTGATGTCTGTCACAGATTTTTGTGACTCACTTAAAAGCCTCACGTTTTGGAACAAAGCAGGCGAAGAAAAAGATAATATTTGAAATCTGTGTTTCAGTGGTCAAATGGGCAAATACGTCAAACATGTTCCCATGTTGTCTAGTCCTGTGACCTGCCAGGTGTGGTGAGGCTCTGCTGTGAGCAGCTTTTACACAACAATAAACAGGGAGTCAGTGATTCTTAAAAGCTTTTACTGAATTCAGATCAGCGCCTGATCCAGACTCGGGCCAAGGCCTCAGCCACAATGTGTTTGTCTTGACAACCCTGTCCTGATAGAATCAGTTTTAGTGGAGTCCAGTCAAAACAATAAAGCTGAAATCTTGGCCTCTACTGTTTAAAGTCAGACACTGCAAGGTACTGCAGTTGTGAGCAGCTCACCTAGTGTACTGAATAATAACATCATTCTCTTGCAAGAACCATTAGAGCAAATACCAAACCCAAATCTCCCATCAAATCAGTGTAACTGTAACCTACCATAAAACGTGTGCCTTGTATTCAGTATCACAACATCAAAAAATGCTACTGTTACATTTACACTATTTAGCACATTCTCTTGTCGAAAGCAACTTCCACTTCCTAACTTCAGGGCCCACTTCCCTGAGAGCAATTTGGGGTTAAGGGTCTTGCTCAGGGACCAAGTGGTGGTAATGCCAGAGGTAGGATTCAAGCCCACAACTTTTTGTTCCAGAGGTGAGTGTTCTAACCACTAGACCACCCCACTGTTTTAGCTAGAGATAGTAGAACTGTAACTCCCCCCCCAAAACAGTTATAAAAACAATTATCAAACACCATACAAAACATCTGGATATCAGTCTATGTAAAATTTAAACAAATGACTTGAAAGAAAATATAATTTGGGGGTTAAGAAACCTGGAAAACCACCAATAATAAAAACTATATACTTTATGTATAGCAATCTGCTTTAGATCATAGCTTTTTTCCTAATAAAAGTCTACTGTACACTGTTTACAACATACAATATGAATGAAAAGTATGTGTTTTATATACTGGACTAAACACAACGCAGTGTAATTTGAGCTTATTGTCTGGCGTCTAATATAGACCAATAGTACCTTGTCCATGCATGAATTAACTAAGCTGTGACATTGTTTAAAAGGTTAAAAATGAAAGGGTTATAATGTTACCCTTTATGTCTCTGCATCTTGGTTGGATTAACTTAAAGAAGACATAGTTTGGAACTTACTGACATTCTAGTACTGGGATTTCTTCAGTGTTTGACAAATATGTTAGAGTTGGTAGCGGCACACTAACTAACGGACCAAATGGCCTTTGGTTCAATATCAACTCTATGCTGCTGCCAGAACTACCACCTTTGCGCCCTCTGAAACCCAAGTTTCTCCACAGAGACTGTCCATGTGATTTGGAAATGGAAGTTGCTCTGGATAAGAGTGTCTACTAAATGCTGCCAATTTAAATGTGTTGCTAATAACAGTAACTCCTCAAGTGTGGTTGTTTTGGCTATGGTATGGTACGGTTATGGTATGTGAATTTATGCTTACTTTATATTACTCTTCGTACTGTAAAAACTGGAGCCACGTCGTCTTGTCTCTCTATATACTTGTATACAGTAGCGATGACAAAGTTTATCTTGACTTTGACTTGACATACAAAATAGAAGCAAAAAATGGAAAACATGGCAATGAGAGACAAAGAGACAAATAGCATGCATTTTCGTCAACTAACTCATAATGACGGTGAAGTTGAATATGGCTCTCTTGCACACATAGGTGATTCAGCTTCTCTTGATGGTAACAGATAACCTGTTACCTCACATGCACTTGACCTAGGACAGGACAATTTCCAATGTCCTGCTGCACAGTTTGCACAACTGTGCATGTGTAAGTGGGGATTTTGCACTGAACCCCCTTGACTCACGGTATTGGACAGCTGACCCAGCCTTTCATCCGTGACAATGGCCTTGCTAATACATAATACATACATACATTTTTGATGGTTTGTGTGATAGACCTGAGACAAAAAATTCTTTTTACTAGCAATAATATAGAATATCATATGTTCTATATATAATATAGAATATCCTAGAAGCTATTAAATTTGAAGTCTTTTTGAGCGTGAACAATCCTTTCTAGAATTTTATCCAATAACCTTAAATCTCTTGTTATAAAAAATAAGATATAAGTGGGTTTCCGTTGCATCAAGCACCAAAAAGTAGGAGCAGTACGTTTGATTTTACTCACCTTCATGGATGTTGCACTATCTGCGATGTGACTGTTGCACATGCATACATCACGTCGACAAAGCTGAAACCTCATTTTGTGCACGTTCTTGTATGAGAGAGTGAGGATTCACGGTTACAGCAAATTTGTGACAATGTTTTTGCATTTCTGCATACAGGGTTTTCAGAAGAGAAAACTAAACCTGAGCTCTGCCACTTGACTCTTCGCCTGCTCAAGTCACCAGCACATACATCTCACAGCCATGTGTACAAGAGGGATTAGAATATGGCCAGTTTTCATGCATCCAGGCTGGCACACAACACGGACTGACTCTGATCGTAATTCCCGGGGCGCAGGGCTCATCTCTGACCTGCTAAACCATGTTTTCATAAGATGGTGCCACGGGGAATTTTCAGTCTAGATTTAGAGACTGAGGGAGTGCGAGACCTGTTTTTAAGCTGCCGTTGACTCTTAATCACAGTAGGATGTATTTATCTTTCCCTATTTGTTTTTTAACGGTTTCGAGCTATGCACCCTGATAAGCATTTCTCTTCCTTCTTCTCTTCATCACTCTCTGTTTCTTTCCTTTTTACTTCTTTTACCACTCGTTCAGCCGCTCAGCACGAGCAGTAATTTGATCAGCGTGGCCTATCAGCGATTAGTGCAGGTTTGTTTCTCCAGCGATCGATCTCTTGATTGAGTACAAGTCCTCCCTACTGGATTTACTCTCCTAGGTCATTTGGGAAGAGGGTAAAAATGGACTAACACTGCAATAATAAAAGACTTTACCCTCCTCGTGATTATACCTTTGCTTGCTTGTTTTATACTCGACTTTTGTTGCTTTAGAGGCTATAGAATATACAGTATCTCTCAATAGATAAACTTAATTATTGAATAACATCATTGTAATATCTATATTTATTTTCCTATTATCTAAGAACAATACAATATTTGATATATATGATATATACATACACACAGCTTACACACGCATACATGCACACAGACCATGTTACTTTATTTCTGATTCATTGATTTTACAGTTTGTGTGCCTGTAAAATATACAAGTTAATGTTCTTTTATAACTTTGCCAGGCTTTTTCAAAATTTTTGGAGTAAATTACCATATTATATTATCTTATTATTAACAATACATAACATAACAATACATTTTTATAATGATGTCAGTAAAACAAAATGGTCCACAAGTTCTCTAATCAGCAAATTGAATCAGGTGTATAGCTGTTGGAATATACACTACCAGTCAAAAGTTTGGACACACTTTCCCATTCAATGTTTTATCATGACTATTTACATTGTAGTAAACAAATAGGTGTTAATAAACCCAAAACATGTTTTATATCTTAGATTCTTGAAAATAGCCACCCTTTGCTTTGATCACTGCTTTGCACACTCTTGGCATTCTCTCGATGAACTTCATGAGGTAGTCACCTGAAATGGTTTTCCAACAGTCTTGAAGGAGTTCCCAGAGAAGCTGAGCACTTGTTGGCCGTTTTGCCTTCACTCTGCGGTCCATCTCATCCCAAACCATCTCGATTGGGTTTAGGTCAGGTGACTGTGGAGGCCAGGCCATCTGGCGCAGCACTCCATCACTCTCCTTCTTGGTCAAATAGCACTTACACATCCTGGAGGTGTGTTTCGGGTCATTGGCCTGTTGAAAAATGAACGATGGTCCAAGTAAACGCAAACCGGATGGGATGGCATTTCGCTGCAGGATGCTGTGGTAGCCATGCTGGTTCAGTGTGCCTTCAATTTTGAATAAATCTCCAACGGTGTCACCAGCAAAGCAACCCCACACCATCACACCTCCTCCTCCATGCTTCACAGTGGGAACCATGCATGTAGAGACCATCCGTTCACCTTTCCTGTATCGCACAAACACACGGTGGGTGGAACCAAAGATCTCAAATTTGGACTCATCAGACCAAAGCACAGATTTCCACTGGTCTAATGTCCATTCCTTGTGTTTCCTGGCCCAAAGAAATCTCTTCTGCTTGTTGCCTTTCCTTAGTAGAGGTTTCCTAGCAGCTATTTGACCATAAAGGCGTGATTCGTGCAGTGCCCTCTGAACAGCTGATGTAGAGATGTGTCTTCTACTAGAACTCTGTGTGGCATTTAGCTGGGCATTGATCTGAGGTGCTGTTAACTTGCGATTTCTGAGGCTGGTGACTCGGATGAATTTATCTTCAGCAGCAGAGGTGACTCTTCTTGCTGTGGCGGTCCTCATGTGAGCCAGTTTCATTGTAGCGCTTGATGGTTTTTGCGACTGCACTTGGGGACACATTCAAAGTTTTTGCAATTTTCCAGACTGACTGACCTTCATTTCATAAGGTAATTATGGACTGTCGTTTCTCTTTACTTAGCTGATTGGTTATTGGTTATTGGTTATTGTTACTTTTCAGTTAAAATATGAGTTTTGTCTGTAATACAGGGTTAGATCTGACTGAACTGGAGCGTTTTAGTGAGAGCCGCGGGCTCTCAAATACTGTGCGTGTTTACGCAGCTGACCGGAGAGCCTGCATAATCACCATTTAATATGTTGCGATGTGGCCCCCACTCCCGCTCGCATTTTAATTCTCATGGATCTGCTTTTATCTCATATATTCCTTTGCGTTCGATTGACAGAAATCCGTCACAGCTAGAGTCCAGTCGCAGCAACAGAGAACTTTAATCCTAGAATAAATCCCATGCTTTAAAAATTGTAGTTTAATGTCGGACGTAGCAAACTACTGCGGGTCACCTGGGTCTGTTGAACTGAACAGGGCGTAGCAAACATACCGGAAACCGTTGCATCCCTAATATATATTATATATGTCCCTTGTATCAAGCACCAAAAAAGTAAAAGCAGCAGATTTCATTTGCCTTCATTGACGTTGCACTGCCTGCAGTGTGACTGCTCAATTTGTGCATGTTCTTCTGTATGCAAAAGTGAGGATTCACAATTACAGCGAATTTGTAATTACATTTTTCAACCGTACTGCATAGAGGATTTTCAGACAGGAAAATTAAACCTGACTTCTGCCACTTAACTTTTCGTCTATTCAAGTCATCAGCACATAAATCCCACAGTCGTGTAAAGCTGAAACTACAATATATATACATTACCAGTCAAAAGTTTGGACACACCTTCCCATTCAATGTTTTTTCTTTATTTTCATTACTATTTACATTGTAGATTCTCACTAAAGGCATCAAAACTATTAATGAACTGTGTAAGGGCTATTTGACCCAGAAGGAGAGTGATGGAGTGCTGCGCCAGATGGCCTGGCCTCCACTGTCACCTGACCAAACCCAGTTGGGTAAAAGGGCCAACAAGTGCTCAGCTTCTCTGGGAACTCCTTTAAGACTGTTGGAAAACCATTTCAGGTGACTACCTCATGAAGCTCATCGAGAGAATGCCAAGAGTGTGCAAAGCAGTGATCAAAGCAAAGGGTGGCTATTTTCAAGAGTCTAAGATGTAAAACATGTTTTGGGTTATTTCACACTTTTTGTTTACTACATAATTCCATATGTGTTCATTCATAGCGCCTTCAGTGAGAATCTACAATGTAAATAGTCATGATAATAAAGAATAAAACATTGAATGGGAAGGTGTGTCCAAACTTATGACTGGTAGTGTATATATATATATATATATATATATATATATATATATATATATATATATATATATATATATATATATATGTATATATATATACATATATTTATAAAAGATAATACTCATGTTATACTCTCCTGTCTCTCCCCCTCTCTCACACACTCTCACTTCAGCTGAAACCATGACAACTGAAAGGGTTAGAGGAAGGGAAAGAGTGATTCCCACCTGATTCCGCTAACTGCCTTTGTGTTTCTCTCACTCAGTATTAGGCTTCCAGTCCTATTAGAAAGGTAGAGATCTGGTTTAAATAACCAAATAAGTGAGAGACAGAGAGTTGGACGAACATACACAGAGAAAACAGCCATGTTAAACAGAGTAAAATCAGTATCGAGGTTAGATAAGGACACAAAGTTTCAGTCAAATACAAAACGTCCCTACTGCAATGGGATGTCAATGCTGTTTGTACTGTAATGGCCTGATGGAGTTTTGTAAGATGTCGTCAGCAACTTAGCAGGGGTTCAACTGTCATTTACTAAATACCCTTTATCTAAGGTGTTTGCTTTTAGATATTTTAGTTTTTCAAACATGCAGAAGACCATGAGCTTCATTGCCTCTTTGTATGTGCATTTGTTTAACATCAGATGTGAGTTTAGAAGTTAGACCTTTGTTAATTATTCATTCATTCATTATCTGAACACGCTACATCCCAGAATTAGATGGGGTGGGGGAGTAGAGGACAAGGCCTATCCAGGAACTTACACGGCATGAGGCGGGAACAACCTGGACAGGGCACCTTTGTAAATTAGCTGCCATTAAATTAATTGGAAGATAAATATATTATGCATATTATCAATTAAATTCATACATTTTTTGTAAAATTATATAATTGTCTAAATGTTAGTCTCATTTTAGTCTAATTTGAACCTCACAGTAAAGAATTGAAAATGATATACACAGGTGATGTGGTGAGTACAAGACCATACACCTGCACATCTATTTCTCCAATAAATAAAATATATAAGAATTATGCATAATTTTGATTATGTTCAAACCTAAAGAGCTAAAGAGCTATAGGATGTTGGTAGGTGAGTTTCTAGTCGAGAGGGGTGTGGTGAGTAAGCTGGAAATTGGTGGATTACAGGTTCGTTTTTTTTCCCCGAGAAATTAGTGTATAGTCGTTTAGAAAAATCCCCAATTACATAAAACTTATAGGTGCAGACTTTGGATTATTGGTTAGAATAATGTTTTACAACATTTATTTCAGTATGCGGAAAGCAGTATACCTGAAAGCATGTGTATAAAAAACTAGGATTATGTTTAGAAATTATTACTATATAAGTGACCAGTATGCATTCCTTTCTTCTTTTGTTCGGATTAGTTGTTGCTGATTTGATGGTGGTCAAAGAGTTCAAAACAAAAGAATAAAGGTTGCCCTGTACTCTGCATTTGTTATGTGATATGAATATCCAGTTCATGGGTTAAACTAATCCGAAGAGTTTTTTTTAACAGTCTCAAAGTACACACAGCTCCAACACACTGTATCTTTCACATTTGCCCTCATTCTTACCCCTAAAACAGTCCAAAGTGTATGGCTTAGTTGTTTATTCACTACTTGTATTATTTGACTACATGCTTATCTTTTGATAGCTCTGTTTCAGGTGAGCCAACAGGCTTTATTAGCTTCTGGGCCTATGTGTGTTTGATATTGGGTTCAAAAAGCATGTGTACTATCTACATGCGTATGTGTACATTTTGAAAAATTTGAAAGGTCACTTTTTTCATCTTCACTTTGCATTTCATATACATAATCTACAGAACCACGTTTCATGCCCCATTAATGCTTTCACTATGGGTAACAAAAGTTGACAAGGTCATTACATCGTTGTGCTGTTCTGTCCACAGAGAATTTTTCTGGTACTAGCGGGCAGATTGATGTGATTTCAGGGTGTAATGAAGCTGGTGAAGTTCCTCTCCTTCATACCATCTGACCCTTTGCTGTTTGTGCCATCTGTTGCTGGAAAGGTAAGTGAACTTTTTACTGTATGCAGTCAATAGTCTTACCTCCTATTGTTACTAGGAGTGGAATTTGCAGTGTTTAAAGCCTTGCGGTAGTTGTATGTAAATATATTCTGGTGAGTATTATATGCATAATGTAAAATTAATAATTTGACCATAAGATCAGACACTAGTAAAGCTTAGTTGTGTTTATTTTTTCTAAACCCATATTATTATTATTATTATTATTATTATTATTAAATATTATTATTATTATTATTATGTACAGTACATACAAAAATGAATGAACCTTTTAAGATTTAAGAATTTGAAATGCAAATGAAAAGCAATTTATTCTATCCATGAGGTTAGTACTGAAGGTGTGGTACCTGAGGCCCTGCTGAAAACAAAAGAAGAAAAAACATCGCCAAGAAAATGTAATGCCAATGAAAATAAACATCAGGATAAAATTTGAGGGCACAACATGAGAAGGAAAAAAAACGAGCTACAGAAGTAAGTCAAGGAAAAGCAAACAGACCAGACAGACTGTATGGCATGTGGAGAATAAATCCGGAAAAATACAGATGAAATGTAGGTGTTAAAAGACTGGACACAGATTTAAAAATGAGAGAAAGTCTTTACGGTATATTGTACTGTATACAAGAGTAACAGCTTATTTAAGTCATTGCAAAAAAGGTAAGGAGGCGAAGACAAACGGAGAAAATGACTGAAGAGGAAGAGGTGGTGTCAGGATCTTGGTGTAACTAGAACCCAACCGAGAGAGAGAGAGAGAGAGAGAGAGAAGGGAAGAGAGGAAGGAAAGGAACTAAGGGGTGGAGAAGGAAGGAGGTGGAAAGAGGAGAACGATTGGTTGCAGAGAGGGGAGGAGAGAGAGAGAGAGAGAGAGAGAGAGAGAGAGAGACGTCTCCAAAGCCTCACAGTTTCTCATCTGATAAGCATCAGTGTGAGAGTTTTATGTGCTTTTCTCCAATCTACGACAGGGCCCCATAGCTGATCTGGGAACAGCTTTCACCTACTGCCCACAACGAAACACAGGCATTTCATTTCTAGATATAAAGGTACATCAAAATTATTGATACTGTTTGTATCATTTTGCCTTCTAAATACAGATTTTAGATACCAATCTGGCTTCTAGATATAGGTATAGATATTATAATAACAGTCTCTTCTAGATTACAAATATTCTACACATCATTCTGGCATCTAGATTTAGATTACAGATATACTAGGTATTAGCCTGGCTTCTAGAGATAAGATTATAGATATTAGAATATAATTCCTCTAGATATATGCAATAAATGTTAATCTCACATCTGAATATAAATTCCAGATATTATAGATATCACTCTCACTTGTAGTTAATCTTACTATATTTAATTATTAGTGGTGCTTGCGAAGCGAAGCACTACTATTGTTATCTCACAGGCTTATTTTTTTTTCTTCTTCTTCTTCTTCTTCCGTACAAAAGTTCGGCGCGTAACTAGTCCCGCATCGTTTGTCGTAGACCCATGAATGAGGTATCTAATCGTGCGCCTTATTCGGGAATGAGGTGCTATGACTTTTCTAAGGAGTGGGCGGAATTAACCGCCCCAAAAAGTCCCATAGACTTAACATTGAGACCAACTTTGACGGACTGTAGCGCAGAGAGGGAATTTTGTAGAAAGGTCAAATTTACCACATTTGAAGAAGTTTGCAACCTGTGTCAGAACATACCCCGCAAGAGGGTATAGGTTTTACCCCCGGGGCACAAGAGGTCCCCAAATTTGCCCCATTGACATATAATGGGGAAAAAATCCCATAGACTTAATATTGAGACCAAATTTGACGGATTGAAGCGCAGAGTGAGAATTTGGTAGAAATCTCAAATTCACCACATTTGAAGAGGCTTGCAAGCTGTGTCAGAACATACCCCGCAAGAAGGTAGAAGTTTTGCCCCTGGGGCGGAAAAGGCGCCCAAAGTTGCCCCATTGACTTAGAATGTGGATTTTGGCGCAGAACTATTCCTGTACCGTTTGTCGTAGACCCATGAAAGAGGTGGCAAATTGTGCGGCTCATTCGGGAATGGGGTGGTATGACTCTTGTAAAGAGGTGGGGGGGAAATTGCCCCCATAGGGGGCAATTGTATCACCCGAAAAATACCATAGGTTTATTATTGAGAAAAAATTGGACGGATTCTAGCACAGAGCGAGAATTTCGTAGAAAGATAAAATTTAGCACATTTGAAGAGGCTTGCAAGCTGTCTCAGAACATACCCCGCACAAGGGTATTAGTTTTACCCCCGGGGCACAACAGGTGCCCAAATTTGCCCCATTGATTTATAATGGGGAATTTGATGCATGACTAGTCCCGTTCCGTTTGTCGTAGACCCATGAAAGAGGTGGCATATCGTTGGGCTTATTCTGGAATGGGGGGCTTGACATGACATTTCTAGAGGGCGAGTGGTAAACTGCCCCAGCAAGGGGCAATTAACATACATTGGTAACTTCCATAGGAACTTTGAAACTGAATTTAACTGTGTATCCCACTGTGTATAGACACGGGGGGAGGGCTCATTTAACTCAGGCAACCAATCAGTCTTTCGCATTTATCATGATGCTCATAAGCCACGCCCCCTAGCGACCTCATTAGCATGCTGTTAGCATGATGCTAACACGATTAGCATGTTGCTAGCATTATGCTAATAATATTAGCATGTTGCTAGCGGTATGCTAATTATATTAGCACGTGGCTAGCATGATGCTAACGATATTAGCCTTTTGCTAGCATTATGCTAACTATATTAGCATTCCGCTAATAACATGTGTAGCATGTTCCTAGCATGATGCTAGTGTGATTAGCATGTTGCTAGCATGACGTTTAGCTGATTAGCATGTTGCTAGCATTATGCTAACTATATTAGCATGTTGCTAGCAACATCATTAGAATGTCGCTATCATGATGCTAGAGTGCTTAGCATGTCGCTAGCATTATGCTAACAATATTAGCATGTTGCTAGCATTATGCTGACTATATTAGCATTTTGCTCTTAACATGATTACCAATATGAATAGAAGCAATATTGTCTTATTGTCATATCACTGCTATACCAGCACTTTAAATGTTGTTTTTCACAGAGAACTGAAGGAAACATTGTAATATTGAGGCCCAAGTTTTGCCACGGCAAGCACCACTCACATTTTCTTCAGAAAATGTACCTCTCTAGTATTTAATGTTAATATTTCCATAACTTGATTAAAAACTACTTGCACAATCTCATTAGAGAACAGGGTTCATTTTTATCTGAGTAGCTGTGCATGTGATCAATAAAGAACCTTTTGCATCCTACAGTAAATAAAGGGAATAAAAGTCAAGAGTTTTGGAAAGCATTTCATCTCAGGTGATGAAAGTCACTTTCCAGTGATTGTGTAAATGCTAAGTGCCATGTTAAGACTGATCTGAACATTCTGTGATTATTATATTCTATGATGGATGCTCTCCAGGAGGAGACAACTGAACTCACTGTGCTATTCTTAAAGGTAGAGCGATATGCAGACAGACAGTGTGTGTGTGTGTGTGTGTTAGAAGAGCAGCTACTTTCATGGTGATATATGTGTGTGTATGTATTTGGCGGACAGCTACATCTAGGGCAATGTGGCGTTGTGTGTGTATGTTGGCTGGTACATCTGGTGTAGCACAGATGGGATGAACTATTCTAGACTTCCACAGCATCAGCCAGCACAAGAGAGAGTGAGTGAGTGATGAGGGGAAATTGGGGGAAAGAGCAGTGGAAGAACAGAAATGTTCATGAGTAAGAAGCTGAAGTCTCTCTTTTTCTCTGTCTCTTCTCCCCACCCCCTACCTCTCTCTCTCTCTCTCTCTCTCACCATTTCTCAGATCCCCTCATCTAACCTGAAGCAACGGATGGACACACGCACACTTACATACTTATACACTGAAACCCTAAAGGCTTAACCTACAAACTGAAGAACTGAGACACTGACACCCTAAAACGCTCAGGCACACACTCACTCACACAAATACAGACAGACTCAAAGGAGTTGTGGGGTGACCTAAATGGCTGACAAACAGATCAGGTAGGCATAACTTATTATTCTTTCTGCTGCATATTTTTATGGGTTATTTATGCTTGTGTTCTCTTTCTCTTTCTCTTTTACTTGGTGTTTCCTGCAGTTTGCCTGCTAAGTTAATAAATGGGGGGATTGCTGGTCTAATTGGTGTCACCTGCGTTTTTCCCATTGATCTGGCGAAGACCCGCTTACAGAACCAGCAGAATGGTTCACGTCTCTACACCAGCATGTGGGTGAACATACAACACACACACCACTGTTTTACACACACTATTTTGCTTTGGTGCTTGAGTTTGACTAAGGTCATGTGTGTGTTTGCGTGTGTGTTGTACAGGTCAGATTGCCTTATCAAGACCATCCGGTCAGAGGGATACTTTGGGATGTATAGAGGTGGGTGTGTCTCTTTTGTGTTCTTTATTTGTTACTTTTCTATAACACATCTAAACACCCAAAGCGCTTTACAGAGACAATGTTTACCACTTCACCGACTGTAAACATGCAGCTCCAACTGTATAATGTTCCAGCAGCTGTTCTGCACCGCTATACTCGCCACCCATTAGCCACAAGGTGTTAAGGAGCAGAATAGAATTCTTCAATTAGAGATAGAAGATAATCAGGAGAGCCGAAATTAATTGGTCATGGTGGGTGATTTTAGCAGGTCATCCACTATTGCACTATTCTACTATTGATGTCAGCATTATTTTTCTTCTTGTCATTTCAAGATCCTGGGTTATTTACTTGTGATCTTGACATAACAAAAGTTTCCTCGAACCTCAACCTGTTTTTGCCCTTGACCTTGCCCTGTTTAGTATCTTAGCAATACATTTTTAACCATCATGGACAAACATGTCCAATTTTACCTTTGATCTTGGACTGTCACAAGCAAATATCGGCTGCGACCTTCCACGTCTGCAGGACCTGTATGAGTCCAGGACCTTGAGAAGGGCAAGAAGGATTGTGGCTGATCCCTCTCACTCTGGACACAAACTATTCCAGACTCTCCCCTCTGGCAGAAGGTTGCGGTCCATCAAAACCAAATCCTCACGCCATATTTTCAGCTTTTTCTTCACTGCAACTAGCCTCATCAATAAGGCTAGACTGTAAGACTATAACAGACTCTTATCTCCCACTGTGTACTGCGTCTCTTTGCACACATATATTGTCATATTCTGCTTCTCATACTGTGAATATTGCACTATTGCATGTCCTTAGCTTGGATTGTTCAGTTTATTTATTTATCCATATTTATACAGTTGATTATTTATCCATTTGTCACCATATCACATTACACTATTGCACATCCTAAGCTCAGATACAGGTACAGGTAGTTATTTAGCCATATCCATTGCACACATTCTACTTTTGGCTCATTCATGTCATGTTGTTTCTCATTCTGTGTTCCGTACAGGTAAACTTAACTGTAAATAACTACTGCATATCATTGCACTCTCTTTAAAAATACCTTTTTTACATGTGTACAGCAATATCTACATTTTTCTGTTTCTATTTAGACTAGTATTTTGTACATAAAAATGCATTTGCAGTTTTGCCATCAGGAAAAAAACGTATGACCTTGAGAAACAACTTGCGTTATGCCAAGACAGAGTGTAAAATAAGAAAATTATTTATTGTTATCTGTAGATCACAAGAAAAATTACTCTTGTGATTGTGATCTCGAGATGAAAAATAAAGAGGGATTATTTATGAGCTCAGAGAGTTAGGACCTCACTCTTACGTCTCATCTGTTGGACCCACTAATACCTTTAACAGTAACAGCCCTGCTTTATTAGTTGGTCTCCCATCCAGGTACTAGACCAAGCCTGCTTAGCTTCAGATGGATACTTTAATGTGAAATGCAGGTGGTGTGGTGGCATCTGGCATCTAGGAAAGACTTCCAGTTTAGATTTGTGAGAATCAGATACTAGAGCTTTTATCTCTGTGAAGCTAAAAGTGAGAGCTGTGTGTCTGCAGGGGCTGCTGTCAACTTAACTCTTGTTACCCCAGAGAAAGCCATAAAACTGGCAGCCAATGATTTCTTCAGGTACCATCTCTCCAAGGATGGGTAAGATTCTTCTTCTTGCACACTCACATACACTCATGCACAAAAAAATACTTCCACAGAATCCTGTGATTACATGTTAATAACCCAAGACCACACCCTCATCTTCACCTCAGTTACGTCCTGATAAAAATGGTTTTGATTTTAATCTGGTTCATGATTCTCTTTGGCCAGATTTTGCTGGTTTGATTTATTATAAAGTAAGCTTGCTATAAGTAAAATGACTGTGCAGTGATAGCATGTGAGCAGCATGCCGGATGGAGCTGCTGCCAAACATCTGGAAGTCATTGTTTGCAAGGGGAGGCCTAGTGTTACGAGGCATGGCCTGCTATTGCATGTCAGACATTAATATTAAACACAGGCGGGCCACAGTCACTACCCACAATCCTCTTCTCACACTACGGCTTACTCGACCTTCAGTAGCTATGGAGCCTTTGCATGTACGTCTCCATAGCGACCAGAGACTGTGGCAGTGAATTATTCACTGGTGTGTTTCAGTCCCAAAGTGAATTATTAATTCACCTGTGCATGTGTGTGTGTGTGTGTGTTACACTGAAGCCTTTGTTTAGATGCAAGGCAAGCCGATACTGAACACATGCTTTTATTCACTGGTATGGTTGTGCTGTTGTTGTAGAATTAAACTGGAGTTTGGGTTAAAAGTGAACCGATTTGGTAAACTAAAATCCCTACATTTCTGCAGGGCTGGTATTTGTCCAGTAAAATCTGTGTGGAAACCATTAGAAACCTATCAGTATCATACCATATCAGTGAAGTTTCTAGTGGAATTAACAGGTGTTTCCTACATGGTTTCTCTATCACACTTTCTATGACTCACTCACATTCTCTCTTTTGCACTCTCAGAGACCCACACACACGTTTTCTCTAACTCACTAATTTTCTCAAACACACACACTCACACACCTCCACACTAACACACATACACACATAATTTTCCTTCGTGTCTCATGTGTGCTGTCTGTTTTAGGCAGAAGCTAACATTGCTCAGAGAAATGCTGGCAGGCTGTGGAGCAGGTACATGCCAGGTCAGTTAAAACGCACACACATACACTGTGCATCTGCTTTACACTTCACAATGAGACCAGCTATTCTCTCCGAGATATGCTATTATTATTATTATTATTATTATTATATTCTGACTTTACGTTCTGGTGTGTTGGTCATCCGGCTCTGTATTTATTCATCTTAATGTCATTAGTGCCTTCCACACAGTGCAGGTCACATGAGCTCCTGTGAGTCAGCCCCACATGATTGGATTCCTGGTCAGTGAATTAGACAGTAGCCACTCTGGATTAAATGATGGGATTAACATAGTGGATGGCGTTCAGAGATTAGCCTTCATTGACCACATGCTCTTCCTCCACACGGGTGTGCGCTACACATAATCCCATCAACCTGAGACTGACTTGTCAGGCCCTGAGGTGAGAGCAGAGGAGAGGGACTTATAAAATGAAGGCTGTACATGTACTTCCATTAAAACCCAAAGCTGTTTTTAATTTAATGGATTAATAATTGGTATAAATCTCTCAGACTTGGTAGCTGCATTTGCTTGACTTTGTATGTATGAGAACGTTATTCTGTTTATTTTATTTTTAGTTAATCCACGGTTTTATTGGGAAATGATCATAAGCTTTCATTGTCTTACTTATTTTGGATTCTCTGTATGTGTTGATAGCTTTCTAAACCTTTACACACATGGCTTTCACTTTAGTGGACACAGGTTTTGTCTTGAGGACTCAGTGACTTCAGTAATACATGCACAAAAGGGCTGTTAGTCTTGGCTTGACAGAAATTCTCATTGTCGTTGTGAGTTGTAGACTGAATGAATCTACAAAAAATGGTTACATATTAACTGCATAGACCAACAAAGATTGGGGTGCTGGTGGTGGTCTAGTGGTATAGGACACGTGCCTACCATTACACACCTTTACAAACATTGCCAAAATAAAAGTCAGAAGTAAGCATGAAAACTAGTGGGTTAGTGCTTTTTTAAAATAATAAAAATGAAGTATGAGAAGTAGTTAGTCTCTCCTGGGTACTCTGTGAAGAGGTGAGTCTTCAGAAGGCATTTGAAGACAGCAAGGGACTCTGCAGTCATGAAAGCAAGATAGGCTCATGATTGTGACCTATTTATACACATATTCATTTTTTCACATTCTAAAAAAATTTCGATATGTGAAGGATGAAAGAGTTTAAGATGTTTTTAAACTGGCACCAAAAATGGAACTGTCAGTAGGAGGCTGAGATTTGGACATTGTTGTCACTGAGGTGGACTGTTCACACAGCTTAAGAGAAGGTTGTGTACAGCAGCAGCCTTTAATGGGCTGCTGCTACTGGAGTGTTAGTGCTCGGGTTCCACGCTTTCCTGCAGTCCTTGCTGTTACCTCCTCAGGAGAGAATACATGACAGCATAATAACTCTTCATAATTTGCTCTTTTTGTATTAGTATTAATTCAGCATTAATATGTATTATTAGATGATATGGTATCATAGTAGATACTGTGATTGAACAGATATTTTAAGTAGATGTGAGGCTTGTTTTGCTACTAGTGGCGTGGGACTTACAGAGACACACTTATTTTACTTTAGTTTCAAAGGAATATATCCGGGGGCCTCACATTGAGAACTTCCCTGTGTCGGCCATAGGGCCTTTCTGTGTGGAGTTTGCATGCTCTCCCTGTGTTTGCGTGGGTTTTTTCTGGGTGCTTCGGTTTCCTCCCGCAATCCAAAAGCATACACTATGGGTTGATTGACGAATCTAAATTGGCCCTGTGAGGTGTGACTGTGAGTGTGATTGTGTGTTCGTGTGACGTGCGATGTGTTGGCGCCTGCCCATGGTTGGTCCCCACCTCGCGTCTGTAATCCCTCCAGTCCCCACCACCCCGATAGGAATTAAGCGGTTCAGAAAATGAATGAATGATATGAATGAGACATACATCCAACAGCAGGATGTTTAGTTTCAAGTCAGGCAAATGAAACTCAAAAGTCATGCCTCACCTTTTTTGCTTGTTGATACAAATGAAAACTTGCCTGGTTTTCATTTTCCTTAGCTAATCTACAAGAGAAATGATCATTTACACAGATGAAAGGTTCTTGGTCCTTGTCCAGTACAGATTAGTTTACACTCTGTCTGTGATGTAAAAAAAAATGTTCCAGGTTTTATTATCGCTATTTATATTCTCTATAAAATAGAACCATTTAAAAGTAGTTTCTACTTTGTCTTTTAAATGCTTTTTATCTGTGGATCCTTGGCAGGTCATTGTGACAACACCAATGGAGATGCTGAAAATCCAGCTGCAAGACGCTGGGAGAATCGGTGAGACTGAGCAGGACAAAGTCAGCTTGATGTAGTGAGACAGAGGCAGAGAGAATAGGGCAAAGAAGGGAATGATGAAAGATGCATAGTCATCTATAGATTATTAAACACTGCCCTCAAGTGGCCATTGTCATATATTGCATCTTTTTCAAGCCAGAAATGGTTGTAATTGTTGTAAATGAAAGATCCTGTAAAGTTGGGCTAAAAATGTAATGCTTCAATAGATAACTAGTAACACTAACATTTAGGTAGTCTATATGGGTAATTTAAATCATAAAAAGGTAGATGTATAAGCTATATTAATCCTGTGTTTGTGTCCTCAGCTGCCCAGAGAAAGCTGATGCCGCAGACAGTGACCCCTGGTGGTCCGGTGGAGGTAAAATCTCCCACTGCCATGCAGATAACACGGGACCTGCTTAGGGAAAAAGGCATTGCTGGACTTTATAAAGGGCTTGGGGCAACACTGCTCAGGTAATACACACACTGCAGCTACACCCAACCCATTAGTAAGCAAAAGCAAGTAATTTGGAACTTTACTAAAGACTTGAACGTCTAAAGAAAAATCCTCTAGAGGTCTTGCTCTAACAAACAAATTGCCCTTTATGTTGGCCAAAATAATCTGACAAATCTCAGGTTTTCCAATATTTAACAACCTCACAGCCATCTACAAACCCGCACTTGCACACAGGTAACTCTCTTTTCTCCCCCGTTTCTCTTTCTCCGCAGGGATGTTCCTTTCTCTGTCATTTACTTCCCGCTGTTTGCTAACTTGAATAACCTTGGAAAGAGGGGTTCGGATGGACCTGCACCCTTCTACGTCTCCTTCATATCAGGCTGCATTGCTGGCAGCACAGCCGCTGTGGCAGTCAATCCTGTAGATGGTGAGTAGCAGAACGGGAAAGGACAGGCCAAAGGAGAAGGGCCATGACTAATATTTTGATGACAGTAACCTGCCACCATATATTTAAGATAAGTCCTGGAGCATTGCAATCATACTCTGTCTATAAAATAGATTTGTAGATTTGACTAGGCTGGACTGTTAGTGTAATGGTCCATAGGAACAAATCTGGACAAAATAAGAAAACGAATGATGAATTCATTTAAATTTACAGCATTTAGCAGATGCTCTTATCAAGAGCGACTTACGACAGTGCTTTGTAGTCCACAACTGTTCTTTGATCTGTAAAGCTATGTTTAAAATCAACAACTGTCATTAAAACCAAGTTACCACCGACTAAGTTATATACTTTAACAAAAATGTGTTAGAGAAAAGTGAAAGTTCACAAACAAATGTTAGTGTTTATTTGTGTTTTTGTTTTTTTTGTTTTTTAGGGAAAAAAGCAACATAAACAGTAAATATGAGGGGTGGTTAGTCCCCTAGATACTTCAGTTCAGTTCAATGCACATTAGAAATTAAATCTGAAGCATGAATCTTTATCAGTTCATGAACATGCAGCATTACATAAATTATTATTATTATTCCATACTACCTTCTATACATTTTAATGCAGCTCAAAGTGTTTTACAAATGCATAAAATACTTTAAAAAGCATAAGAAAAAGCAAATGGCAAAGCAATTAAATTTTTTAAGTCAAAGTAAACTTTGTCCTCACAACTATGTACACGTACGTGGCTCCGGGTTCTACAGTATGAACAGATAAGGCGCATAAGTAAGGAAAATATATAAATCTATAAATACAAATAAGTCACACAGAATAGCTATATATGTAGTCTATAAACTTTTCACTTTAAACTAGAGGTAGGAAAAAGAGGCTGTGCAATAGTTACTTCCATAATTCAACTACAATTGTGGTTCTGAAATTTTGTAAAATCACAGAGAATATTTTAAAATGCTCTAAAATAAAAATAACTAAAACTACATATAAAATGCAAAAACATATGTACTAATGTGTGTGTGTTGGTGTGTATGTCAGTAATAAAAACCAGGTTACAATCGCTGACACGTGGCAGTCAGGAGGACACCTACAGTGGAGTGACAGACTGCATCAGGTGACTTCACTCTTTCCTTTCTCATTGGCTAATGAGGGTGACCTTACCCCCTTGTATATGCTCTGTGATGGTACACCATGTTAACAGAACAAAGGTCAGCGCTACTCAGCTAATCGTTCAGGTTCCTTGATATCGAATGTTTTCCAGTTAAGTCTGCAGTGTCGTTTTTGACCCTGTTTCATCATAGTCAATATTATTTCCAAATGTACTGCGCCTCAAGGTGACTCCCGTAAGACAAACAGATTTCTAAGATTAATTATAGGAGACACAGTTTTACCTTGAGCTAACAAATAAGGGAAGCTTACAAATCCCAAATTCAGTCATTTTCATTGCTTATTAGTCTCTTTTAGGTATAATTTTTTAAATGATATTGACTTTATAAAAATATCTTTGAATAGGAGAAAACAAATAAACTTCAGAAATATTTGACTAAATAATGAAATGAAAACATGAGATTTGTATAATTTTTCTGATTTTGTAAGGACATTATTGTGTGTCTGGACTGGTCCTAATAGATAAAAAAGCTTTTATATAAATGCTCCAAATTTTAAAAAGTATAAGCGGCGTTACCTGATCTTCTAACTTCTGATCCCTGCCTTTTAACTACACAGGAAGATTCTCCGCCATGAGGGGCCCACAGCCTTCCTGAAGGGAGCCTACTGCCGCGCTCTAGTCATTGCTCCACTCTTCGGCATCGCCCAGGTGGTCTACTTCCTGGGTGTGGGTGAATACATCCTCAGCTTTCTCCCCAAAAGGAATAATTAAACCAATCCAGCTTTCTGCCTACACTCGCCACACCGCCCTGGTCAGACCCTGACCTCCTTCTGCTCAACCCATCCATCACCTTCTTCATCCCAGCTGCTGCTGTTGCCCGGAAAACAGAAGCAGATGATGATGACGTGGGGACCTCTTAACGTGTTTTCATTTGTACTTTTTATTTTGTGAGCTTCTTTGGTTTAAAGTGGTCACATATTTCTATATGAATGTGGCAGTCATGGAGTTCAGAGGAGAAGCAGTTTGCCTAGTTGCCTGAGTTGGCCGCTTAGTCCTCGACCGAGTCTGCGACCGCGAAATGTTCTCTTTCGTGAGCTTTAAAATCGAGCTGTCATAGTTTTACTGCTAAGACGTGTGACGGAAATTCACGCTGATGTCTTTTTTGACTTGAAAATCTTGATTGTTTGGGTCTGACAATCTGAAAAGAACAGTGACCTTGTTGGGACAACGGGTTAGGTACGGTTTTAGTCTTAGGTATTACTTACCGACAAAAGAGAGGTAATTAATTTAAGTTTTAGCGAACCTCAGCTTGAATATTATTAGGGATGCACCGATACCGGTACCGATACCACCCCCCGTACAGTTACTCGTACTCTGAACAAAATTCCCTGATACCTACTACCGATACCACATGTGGAAGATATGATGTAGTTATATTCATCGCCACTTGCCAAATAAACTGTAAACTGTGCAGAGATAAAAATTGTAAGCCGTCTGGAGGTACTTTAAAATAAATGATGACAGCAGCAAAGCAGACTAATATTTTAATATTTAATATTTTATACAATTATTGCGTTTATTAGTGTCATTTATTTTATAAAATGACATAATAAGGCTCCAGTGTACTTTAATTTATATTTTGGTTTTTGAAAGTGTTTTTTTGAGTTTAGACAACTGTATTTCCGACGATAGGCCGCAGCTTATACATCAATTTTACAAACCTGCGTATTGCGTGCAGCTTGCTTAAATGGGGCGGCCTATCTAAAAAGATGAAAATGCATTCGCTAAAAGTATAATTCAGTGCACAAAAAAGACGACATACCCAAATGATTCGTTGATTTTAAATGTACTGTTTACTGCACAACAAACAGTTCGAAAAGCAACGCAAGATAGATCAGTGATGATGTTGTCACTTAATTGGCGCTGCTGCATCTAGCCTCGTTGCTGCAATGTAGAAATTAAACTTTTTCAGGCAAAAATTATTACGCTTATCTTTCTTCAAATCCTTCCGAATCAGATCCATAAACGTTATCGTTGTCGCCAAACAACTTGATTGTAACTAGAGATGGGCCAATACCACTTTTTTATGTCCGATACCGATACCGATACCGATATTGTATCTGCCGATACCGATTCAAATCCGATCCAATCACAGTCTTTTTTTAAACAAAAATAATGCTTTAAAATGTCTAAATACATGACTGAGATTACTGTTATGCTCAAGGAAATGCTTGATTTAAATACTGTTTTCCCAACTAAAACAATGTAATAAATATAACTGCAAGCAGTGATTACGGGGGCCATGCAGTTTGCAGCTTTATCAGTTTTTGACGACTCGAAGTGGATAGACATTGAAAAATGTCATGTCATTTCATTCTTTTATCTAGGGTGCTACGGTTCAAAACTTATTAGGCAAAACGCAAAATAGCTTATTATAGCACCACCAACTGGCAGAGTAGTGCAATTTTTTTTTGCCTGAGTAGTGGGAGGGGTGCCAGACCTACCTGCCAAATTTCAAAGCTGTAGCCCACCCAGAGCCGGATTTCTATGACAGTGTGTGGCATTGCAGTTCTGTGCCAAGCCCACCACATTTATTTGCATATTACAGCCAAATGAAGACCTAAATTAAAAATGTGCTCGATAATAATTAAAGAAGAGTGTCTAGGGATTCAAATAATACCAGTTGCATGCAGATTGGATAAAAATCCAGGGACTAGTTTGCAAGAGATGGTTTTGCACATTATGCAAATTAGCGGAAAAATCAAATATGGCAGAAATAGGTGCAAGGGTCTAAAAGATTTGTCTTGACCCAAGGAATAAGATGGTATAAGACTTTTGAGAATCGGAGCTACTGTTCAAAAATGAGGCAAAATGCAATTTTTTTTGGAAAAACGCAAAATAGCTTATGTTGGTGCAATTTTTTTTGCCTGAGTAGTGGGTGGGGTACCGGACCTACCTGCCAAATTTCAAAGCTGTAGGTCTTACAGATTTTTCTCCACAATGCGTTTTAAGGCAAAAAAAAAAAAAAATCAGCACAATTCCATGGCCCCCTTATTACACACACTATATGCTAAATTATTTGTTCTCAAAAATTGTTCATTTAGACATATAAATATTTTTCCTTTCTTATTGATTAAACTATAACATTATAAAATTAAAAAAATTGATCAATTGAAAATGAAACACTGAAGATTGTCATTTTGAACCAATTCGGCCTATAAAATGAGCTGCTTTTGCAGAAAACTATATTTCCCACAATCCTCTGCGCGCCCCCCGGAGCCGCGTCACAATGAAGCGCTGGGCGCGTGTTCCAGTATAAACAAGGGAAAATCTGTGGGAAAATCTAAATAAACGGCAGAATTGTGAGTAGAACGCTGGTTATTGTGGTTATTTATCAGCTAAAATATGGCTTGTGTCTGTAATAAAGGGGGCGTTTTAGGGAGTAAAATGAATTAAACGAAGCTTCGATTCTCGAAAAATTGCCTCGACCGTTTTTTGTAATAGAATTGTTCGAGTTATTGGAACAATCGTATCTGCTCTACTTTACTACAGTGCCACTTCCCATGCATAACGAATTAAGCGTGCACGCATTTACATATCGGCTCTGTAGAACGGCCCAATGCCACCGATACCCGATCCGGCCTTTTGAGCCGTTATCAGACCGATACGATTCACATATCGGATCGGCTACATCTCGGACACGCTTTCATCACTGGTATCACTCTCGGATATTGCAGACGTTGCTTGTGCTGCTGGTAGGCTTGTAGGTGGAGGAAGGATTTCGGCTTTGGGAAAACCGTTCTATATGCTTTCTGGTTTCGCATTGTTCCACGCCGAAATAACCCATTCGCACGCTTGACAGTATGTCGCACGTCGCTGCCGGCCAGACGGAGTGAATGTATAATGTCACGATACAGTTGCAAAGGCCTCCAGGGGCGTGGCAAATGACGTAGATGCCTTTACTTCAGATTGGTAATTCTGTAACGTCATGGCTTATAGAATGGGGCAGCCTGTAGTGTGGGGCGGCTTATCGATGGGAAATACGGTACTTGAGATTGGTAAAATACACACATATGTATATATATATATATATATATATATATATATATATATATATATATATATATATATATATATATATATATTTTTTTTTAATCCTACTATTATTGTCATTGTTATTACATTAACAGAATCTATACAGGTATCGGTAATTCTCCAAATGTGAGTACCCAAAAATATATATCTGTAATTTTACTCGGTTTTAAAAAAAATGGTATTGGTGCATTCCCTAAATATTATCTTTGATTTTTTTTGTTATCAGTTCTCATGAGCCCGGCTAGAATGTCTTTTTTGACACGAACGACCTCAAGATGGTGTTTGCTCGTGCATGAAGCTAAAGTTTACAGTCCCGGTCTGACAGCTCGGGATAAACACATATATATGATTCTGAGTTCAGAGTCTGATGGTGAGAGCTATTGGCTCTTTGTGACTCAGGACATACGCTACAGCTTTCCATTTGTGCACAGACAATTACACATATCTTGGAGTTGAGTATGACAGTTAAAAGGGTCTTCAAAAGTGCAATAAGCAGAGGTGTTTTAGAATTGTAACACCACTGCATTAACCATTGGGGATGAGGAAATTAGCGTATGTAGCTTTTAAACTTTAACATTTAAAAAAGTTATCAAGGACAAATATATTTCCAGTCATAATCAAACTGACCATAATCTCATGACTATGATCATGTCTATAACTATAATCAGACAGACTTTTGAATGACTGAGTGACACCCATCAGTGAGTGACACCTAGTTTTTTCCTTTAAAGTAAAAATCTGTTACTTACTGCTCCTTTAAGCTGGAAAAAACCAACACATCACATAGAGTCAATTCTTGATGTTCCCACGCTAGCACACTTTTTTTCCTCAGGCCCAATGAGAACCCACTTGAGCTTTTATATAATAACAACACCTCCTGGGATCAACAGTGACCCTATTCACATTTTAAAAATTTTATAGGTGGTGCTACAGTGTTGGACATCTCACTCCCAGTCTTGGGAATCCATGTTTTTTGTAAGGCTTTCTTGCTCTAATGCACCTTGTCCAGCTCACAGAAGGCTTGTTAATTAGTTCATGAGCTGAGAGCAGGTGTACTGGAGAAGGAACGATTAGAAAAGCAGGGCTCTAGCTTTAGGAGGTGAGATCCTGTGCTGCGCGCTAGGCATGATCAACGTCTAGTGTCCACTGATCAATCTGCAGCCAGCTGCTCAAACAGCGGAAATGGCTTTATTACAACCCAGTCAAGAGAGATCTGAACTCTTCAGTTCTTGCAAGCCAAAATAAGTGCAGAATGTCATTGTTAGACTATATGATTAATGTTTATGAATGCCTTGGTCAATGCATTTTTGTTGTGGAGTTTCGCCTCGTTACATTGCAGTGGGCGTGGCTGGTCGTGGCTTGTCAGTGGCCGGCGAGAGATGGACTAAGGTGACTTTGAAGTTAAATGTCCATGTAGTGAGAAGGGGCAAAAGCACACAGCGGGTGACGTTTTAAGATATCCTCTCTCTCATCCTCTGGAAGTGAGAGCAAATTTATCAAGATTCCTTATTGCTATATATTTAGTATACATACTATACCTATATACTATATATTTGTATCAGTTTCAATTGGTGTTTGTCTGTTGGTATGTTTATTGCTGATTACTGTATAATGTGCGATTTTGCTGATTATATGCACTCTTATATGTTTTGATTTTTCTTTTTTTTGGTTTGTCTCTGCTTATTTTGCACACTTACCTCCCCTTACTCTTGCTATAATGTTTTTTTTTTTATGCCATTAGAGTCCAGGAGCGTGACATCTCAAAAAAGGCACTATATTAAAAAATCGCCATGAGAAATTGTTAGGGCATTTTGTCGACCCAGATAATGCCCTATTAAACTTGAACGCTTCTAGCTTTCTTTCTCACCACAAGATTTTTTAACACAGCCATCTGGAGTGTAAGAATCCTCCCACTGCTTGGAATAAGTGCTGATGGTGTGCTGAGCAGAATAACTAACATTATGACATCAGCACTCAGCGTCTCTTGTGAGATAAGACAAGGCTTTTGGACTTTGACTAGTTTTCTCAAAAAAAAAAAAAACTAGCCTCTTGTAACTGCCATACAAACTCTGACCAAAATCCCAGCTCGAATGACCTTTGCTCCCAAGGCCCGTTGTCAGCCTACCTCTCTGGAGATTAGCAGATTAGCATTAGTGTACTTTGCAGTTCTACAGGAAAAAGCCATTTTAAGGCAGAAATAACATAGTGCAGCAGAGTCTGAATGGGAAGGCAAGGAATTGGACATGGGAAAACTGGTTACCGCTTGTTTTACTCTGTCATTACCCCCCCCAACTTCAGTTAATTGGCCCACTTGAGAAAACAGCAATCAAACTTGAGTCCGCACCAAAACAGTAGATCTGAGACCATTTGGAGCAGGTGAACCTGGATTCTCCTCAAACTGTGTAACTGTTCAAATTGTACTGACAAATCTGATCCAGAAGACCAACAAAAGTCGCTATGCATCATAGGGTTTGTACAGTGAATAACGGAATGTGGTTGTTACAAGGAGATATTATTTAACTTGAAGTACAGATGAAGTTCAAGGCTATAGAGCTGCACAAACAATCACAAACATGAAGACAGAACCTGCTCTGTAGGCCTCAAAGAAGCTCTAAAAGTCTTGTACAAGCACCTTTTAACTTTCAGCTACTGTTTGCCATTTAAATATTTGTCCAGATTGCTGTTTTAAATCATTTGATACTCAAACTAAGGCTGCGGTCATAAATCCCAAACAGCTGCAAAGTAGGAAGCCATGGAAATGGTTTTGTGGAAAGAGAACTGTTTACATTTTTCTCACTTCTGTGCCCTTTCTGTTGTCAGTTTCTCTTTTGCTGAGCACGCTCTTGGATCTCACTAGAAAAGGCTTTGTAAAGGTCTTCGTGACTATGACCTTGTGCTCCACATTTGCCTTGTGCTTTCTGTCCCAGCTTTTAGGGGTTTTTTTGGGGGGGGAGGCATATTTCCTCTTTTCTGACACATTCCAATCTCTCGCTTGTGTTCTTTTCTTGTTCTCATAACTGTGACTGTGACTGTGTCCTCATTTTTTTGTTTTTGTTTTCATTTTTTCATATACAGTAGAAAAAGTCATTTCTTTTTTGAATTGTTGATTTATCAGCTGTGAAGTTTTAATGACTTGTAAAGTGCAAAATGGTGATGTATCGTCTGAGGTTGTGTGTGACGTGTGTATGCTTGTGTGTATGTGTGTGTATACATATAATGGTTTATATATATATATATATATATATATACACATATATATATATATATATATACACACAGTATGCATATGCATATGTGAGTGGGTGTAATTTGGATTTGTGATGCTGAGTTGTACTTGCCCTCATCCCTTACCTCCTTTACTTCTTCCTTGCCTTTGTTTGGACTGTGCAGGCATATGGAACGGAGGCCTAAACACCAAAAATATAATTTATTCACAACTGCAAAGAAGCTACAAGCACAAAGAATGATCAGGCACAACACATACACACTTAAGGACACTGACTCCCTCTAAAATCCTAATATGCCAGGTAATCTCTAATTAGATCACTGTAGTTGAGTATAAATGTTTATTCTTCACAGCAGCACAGGTGTTTAGTTTTTCCACCTGTAGCTTATCTATATTCTGACAAACCAGTGAATGTACCTTTGAATATTATGACCAATGTTGAGATTCTCATGTAGTGGCTTAGAATATAGTTATGTACAATTTATCTGTAAGAGTAATATTTATAGAATATATAATAACCAGCTTAATCTATATGCAATAAAAAGGAAAGAAAGAGACATGCTAACCCCTAACTAGCCCAACACCTAGTACCGAGTAGCGTTTTTTCCTCCAAGAGGAACAGTGCAATCAAGCACTTTAAAACACTCACACACGCACACACACATGGTCCAATATCCTACTTCTTGAAGTCCACACCTCCCTGCAAAGGAGGAATCTGTGTGAAGACACATACGTGTAAAAGCTATGAAATATGACATACTGCATTTGTCTTAGTTGTTGTTTACCATGCAAAATGTGGACAGTGAAAATGTTGCATTCCTTGTCACAAATTGTTGTTCAATAAAAAGAAATTTTATCATGACTCCATCCGGCCTGCTTGCATTTGCCTTATAATGTGAACACGTGACAGTGGTATTAAAGTTCACTGATGCTTTAAATGGTATATGGCAACGCCTGATGTGTTCTTCAAGGTTATTGAGTGCTGTCAATATTGATTTTCGACCACCAGATGTCACTCCTGCACTGTTGAATGCAGCTGTGTTGTACGACACTTTAAACATCGGCTGGATTTATGGGTTTTAAAGTGCACCTGATTAAAACCATAAACTAGCTCTGTTTACACATCTAATAAAATGATGCTACCTACCTTTGAGTATTTCTGCATCTTTGAAATGCAGGCGGTATGGCTATGAGAGACTCATGTCAAGAAGACTTGATAATGAAATTATAGCATGATTATGTAATTAATATATAACTGTATATTACAATATAATAACATTATAATTAAGACTTCTTTAGGCTAATCCATCATTGTTAGACCACCTGCACTTCAAAGGTAATTATACATTTATAATGTTAAAGTTAGAATATTAATGTTGTCATTATTTGAATATTTTTCCACTGGCAGATTTGTTAAAAAACACACACACACACACACACGAGAGACCCAGCATGAAAGCGGCTATTGGAAGCAGGTATTATTTCATGTTCAGGTTTCTTATTGATTGCGTAGTTTCTCCACTAGAACCACCTCATTAGAGCAAGATCCAGCTTGGGCTACTTCAACCACTCTCACTACACTCTCACTAAATGCAAATGTGCAACAGAACTGCAACACAGGAGTCTTCATAGCATGTAAAACCTAAATTTTAAAGTGTGGAAGGAGACAGAATCATGGTAACATCTCACATTAAGGTTCACATTGACTGGTCCTTTTAAAGCTTTTATTTAGGGACTTTATCTCTTATCTAGCACTGAAATAAGACCCAAACGCTTTCTCTCATCCCTTCTCACGTCAAGACCACACGTCATATACTGTATCTCCGTTACGGCTTGGTGTCATTGCACTGTCCTTGGCAATGTGACAACCTTTTTTGCAGCATTTAATGCCGTAAAACATGCAGCAACAACATTTAATGCTGTTTTTAATATAGACTTAAATGTGTGTTCAGAAATGTGTGTATATGTGTGTTTGCTTATGCATGCAATAGCAACCATATATGTTCCTCCTTTAGTTTCTTGGCAGCTCTAAGTCTCCACCCTGAACTATTATTAGCCCAGCTTCCACTCAAGCCAGGAAGAGAGAGAGCAAGAGAAAAGGAAAGAGGGAATGAGGAAGAAAGCTTGAGGAGGGTAAGTGGAGCTGGGGGGGTTCGTGGGAATGAAGAACTGAAGACAGACGAATGACCACTGAAGCACGGAGCAGGAGAGAGAAAGTGAGTGGTGATGTGTATATAGGTCACTAAATCAATGGAAATCAGGTTGTTTCTTTTTGAGAGAAGAAGAAGGAGAGGAATATTTAGAGAGAGAGAGAGAGAGAGAGAGAGAGAGAGAGAGAAAGAAAGACAAAGAGAATACGTCTGTGACAAGAATGATGATGCAGTCTGTACGCTGTGTGGGAGCCATGCAACAGTAACTAGCATGAAGTGGAGTGGCAATAGTGGGAGGGTGACGCCCAAAAAAACATCCTGATACTCAAGGCTACAGTGGTCATTACAGTTATGAACCACTGTATATCAAGCACGAGCAATAAAATACAAAAAAGCTGAACAAAATGCAGTTCGTGTTAGGTTTCAGTATCTTGCATTTTACAGCTTGTTGTCATTTCACTTGAGACCAACTATGTACATTCTTTTTTGCATTAAACAAGAAGCCAATGTGAATTTAACTGATGCTCTTATCCTGAGCTATTTCCATTTCCTAATTACAGGGACATTCTTCATCAACTTGGATTCAAGGGTCTTGCTCAGGGGCCCAGTGGTGGTAGTGCCTGAAGTGTCTCTTGGTGAAATAGTGACTATACTACCCCTAGGCCACCAACTTAAAAAAGTCAGTATGTGTGTGGAACTCTACAAGTTGCTTTTTAGGTCGATAAGCTATGCTTGAAACCTTTAATCAACATCAAATCAACCAGAACCATAATGACCATAATGAGCCATCTGTCGTGGTGGATGCTTAAAGAACCAGGTGATAGTTGAGCAATAAAATAAAAACATTTGAGTGTCTAAATTTGGGATTGGACATGTTTTCTTTATATAATTATATTATAATTCTATATTTGGTTTACAGTTAATTGTAAAAATCTGTGTTCTGTAAACAAATTATAAAAATACAAAAATTCACTGAGTAGGGATGTGCCCCAGTCAGTTTCCTGTTTGTATATCACAAAGAATTGTGGAACATGAACTGGAATTTGAATAAGTAACGCTCCGAGCAAAGAAGCAACTCCCTAAATATTATATTAGATGTTTTAGTTAGCAGATGTAAGTGTACTTTGAGGTCCGACAGTATGACATTTCCTGTTATTGTGAATGCTGAAATTAGTTATTAGAATGCTAATCAAATGCTAATTAAAATGCAGTAAACAGTTAAGAATGTTTAACTGTAAGGTGGAATTTTTAAAAGTGTGGTTTATTCATCAAGGGATCTAAACAGGTAGCTCTGGAAACATTTCGAGAGTGGAATTTATTGGCCTTTCCTGATTTATGCAGCATAAAAGTCCTAACATGTAAGACATAAATAACAAAGACATGCCTCAATATTTGGTTTCCTTGCTCCTTCTCTTTTACCAGACAGCCTTTCTTCCTTCCCATTTCGGCTTACCTGCCCCCCCAAACCCCCCGCTCTGCTCCTCTGGCCGTCACAGTGGGTTAAACACGGCAGGATCCTAACCCAGCATGCAATTTACAGCGCTGGAAAGGACAGGGCTTTGGTTCACGCTCTAATTTACTGTGTGATCTAGAAGGAACATGCTTACAGACATGAGATTACCCAGGGCACAAATTGGCAGGACCCTCAAGTGCTGCTCATCAAAGCCAGAGGATGGAAAATTGTAGAGGTGGTTAGTGGGAAATGCATATAATGTACATGAACAGTCAGCTGACTCTGTTACAATCGTAGTACGGGAGATGAACAACATCACTATGCAGAAGCACATTGTGTTTCTTTTTCATTTTTAAAAAGTGATACCAATTCGATCACTTAAGGGTTTCAATTTTTGTTTTTTTCAAAAAGCAAAACATGCAGTAAAGAGTCGTCACCAGTTTAACATAATACATAATCCTTGTTGAAGGATAGATCCTCTGTTTATTTCTTTTTAAAATTGTTATTAATCAGCCTTTTAAAAATGTTACAGAAGCTCTTATCTATTAATAACATCAAAACAAACTAAGTGACCAGACTCAATCAGAACATGGTAGACGTAATGGTCTGGATTCTTCAGAAAAGCTTCAGCAGCTATCCATCTCATGGACATCAACCTGCTTCAGCCTCTGAGGGCCAAAGAAAACTGTGCTAAGCTAGGCAGCTAGGCAGCTCTAGCCATCAGATTTACTGAACAGGGTCCTGAGCCTTAGAGACGTTATATCACAAGCTTTGAGTCGAGGGACGCAATGGAAGTATTATAACTGCATGGGCAGTCATCCATATGACAGCTTTGTGTCACTGTAAGGAGAGGATGAGAAAGACTCTTGGTTACTATAAGCTGGACATAGGGGCTTATAGAGACTAAAGGTGGGGTATACAAATCTTGTAAAATGTGATCACTGATACAAAATGTTTTTAGTGTCAGGTTATAGTTCAGTTCCAGTTTTTAGCCTAGAAGTTTTATTTCCATAATAGTTCCACTTTTTCATTATGGATGATTTGGGAAAGTGAAGGGACAGTTCAGGTCTTACTATTCTGTATTGTTGATTAATGACTTATTTCAACAAATATGACCTTAGAGTCAAAATGTACCTCACCCTTACAGACAGGCAAGTGGCACAATTGTGTATTTTTATTAGAATATTAAATAGCATCAGCATCATCTCTAATGTCGATCAGGGAGGTGCAACACTGGTCTGCCCAGTCAGAGACTACACTGCAGGATGCGGTCGATGATGTAGACTGGGACATTAAATATTTTTATAATTTTTTAATGTTCTATGATTGCACAGTTCAGGAGCTGTTCAGGATACATTTTCACATTTCATGTTGTATGTGTACTGTATATCAGTTGCCATGTGTGTCTGTTCTCTCAAAAGAATCTCTGTGATTTTGGCACATTTGAACACATCCTTCTCTGGAAGTAGCTCTGGATAAGAGTGTCTGCTAAATGTCGTAAATGTAACTATATAGTCATACAGGGCTGCAAGGTGTAGAATATAATTTTAGAAAACAACAGCTGAAAATTTTTTCATACATACTAAAGAGCAAAACATGGCACTGCACAGTGGGAAAGCACCATAAGTGGCACCCCAAAACACAGCTGTTTCTACTTTACGTTTATGGAAAAGCACATGTGCCTACCCACCTGACGTCTGTTAATGGGGCGATCAGCTCCCGAGAGCCATTGCTTCTAGGTGAGTTCGCAAAAACTCAAACTTGGTTACTTTTGCTTTCTCCACTTTTGCCCTTGTCTTTCATCTATTCTCGCAACCAGGCAGCTAAGACACCACTTTAAAGACCGCCACTTTGCTGAGCAAACCAAAAACACTTGGCCTCAGACAGTCTCTTTAGTGCTGTGTTGTGGTGGATCAGGCCTGCTCCCTACATTTTCTAACATTATTTCCCTGGCATAAATGATATATAAATAACTGTTTGATAAGGATAATAAGGGCCCGGTGGGGTGTTGCTGAAGAGAGGAGAGAGAGCAAAAGAGATAGTAAAAGTGTGTGTGGTGAGAGAGGGAAAGTGTGGGTATTTGTATGTTTGTGCGAGAGAGTGATAGAGTAGGAGAGAGAAAACAGGAGAGAGAGAGAGAGAGAGAGAGAGAGCTCTATCTCCGTCCTAAATGTGTAATGTAGCAGTAAAGGGCGGCGGGACTGATAGTAGCAGTATCGCTGTAGATCCTTGCCATTAGTTCTACATTAAAATCCTGAAGGTTGCCGCTTGGCCAATCAAAGATTACCGACGAGCAGACTGAGTTACGCCGGTGTTGTCGTTTCCAGCACAATGCGACTACGGACAGCTTAGGCAAGGGCGAGGACATCACATCCTGACGCTGTAATAAAGGCACAAAAAAATCAGCCTTGAGAAAAAAATTAGCAGCGCATTCGTGTCAGCTGCAATGGCGGAGAAGGTCCGCTAGAAGTCACCACGCTGACATGTAATACCAATGTTCTCATGCAGGCGTGAACGGCGTGCAAAACTAGCGCAACAAACTCCTCTCTCTCTCCCTCTCAGAGGAGGTGGATGAGGTAAGACTAGTGCAGAAGAAGCACACACTACTGGAAAAGAGGCGGAGAAACTGAAAAGGGACTCCATCTGTACAGTGCTGCACAATATGTCATTTCAGCATCGTCATCGCCGTTTGCACATGCGCAATAGTCACATCAAAGCACGTGCAATGTCAAGTAACACAAAATAAATCAAGTACATGGGGCTGAGTTTTCTGCTACTTGACCCAAAAGGAAAAACTGCCCATATCTAATAATGTACTTTAATCAACTTAATCAATAAATGATTATTCACACTCAATAAACTCTTAAGAACAACAGTTTTTCCCCAACTTGTATTAATATTTACTATGCAGACACACAAAATACGATTGAGCTGTTCATGTAATTTAATTATACAATCCAGATCTTTATCTCAATATGAATTAAAGTTGTAAAGATTTTTTGAGTCATTGTGAACACACCCGAGCACAGCACACAGTTCACCACAACAAAATGTGACCTCTGCATTTGACCCATGAAGGAGCAGTGAGCAGCTGATATAGGAAGAGCTTGGAGACGAGTGCTCATACCTCTTTTTCACCAGAGTTTTTCAAGTCACTAGCGTAACAAACTAAATTTGTCATTGGTTTAAAAAATCCAGGATTTTAATGTCCGCTATTATTATTATTATTATTATTATTATTATTATTTTTATTATTATTATTATTATTATTGTTGTTGTTGTTGTTGATGTTGATGATTTAATTTTTAATTTTTTTTTTGCAAAATGCTGAAACTCTAATCTATACCTACCTTATTTACGATAAGGATAACTAACTACTGTATTCACTCCTCCACAATTCCCGTAGCATCACTGCGCAAAACTGTACGTTGCCTTAACGTAATGTTACGAAATTGGCTAAGAGGACACGCCCTTCAATTAGTGCCCGGTGCCAAGCGCGCGCACGCACACAACTCGTCCTTAGTGGGAAAAGACATAACCACTAATACTAATCACTTTTTGGTGTATATTAGTCTAGCGACAACAACCTGCTCGAGATATTACTAATAAATATATGGCTTGCGCGGCTGACAGCCAGTCCTCCCAAAACACTCGCTCCAGGCAGCGTCTCAGACCGCGTCATTGTGTGTGTGTGTGTGTGTGTGAGAGAGAGAGAGAGAGAGAGAGAGAGAGAGAGTCGGACTACCTGCTCGAGCGTGATTCTGGGAGGACTTTCGCCGAGCAACAAGACCCACAACGGTGAGGGGCGGAAAAAAAAAAGCCGCGGAAGTGCGCAAGGAGTAAAATTACGGCAAAGACAATTAACGGCTCGAGGAGATAAAAACAGTCGCCGAACGCCACTGCCGAAAAAGAACCAATAGCCATGTATCTGAACAGGGAGGAAGACAGTAGCAAAGGTAAGACATCTGAGGAGAGTATGTGTGTAGGTTCTCTGTCATCCAGGACAAGGTAATCTTGAATGCAACTAGACTTCTTCTTCAAAATTCTTGAAGACGTTTTACCTTTCATCCGAAAGGCACGTCTTCAAGAATCTTGGAAAAAAAAAAAAGAAGTCCAGGTGCCTTCGATTCAAACCCTCAAGATCATCTGAGGAGAGTCCTACTTTTGAGGTGACATACACACACGCACACACACCGATTGTGTGACATTGTCATCCGTCCGGTGCAGGATCCAGCAGTTCACACGTTTCTTATATGGCCGAAGGTTCCCTAAATATAGCCTGTCACTGCTGAACGTTAAATGGTTTTTATTATGACTCGACCGAGTGCTACTTGTTGTGGGAGACTGTGTTCAGAGCTTGTTGTAAGACGACGGCACGAGAAAGGACAACAAAAACACAAGGTCAAAGCAATCACAGCTAGGACATCCGTCTCTCTTTGGTTCTTCTTGGCGCGCACACGTCACGGCGGGGGGAGATTTGTTTTTAAACAATAATCCACACCGAGTGGCTATTTGTGTAATTCGTCTTCCGCCTCGCACACATACAAACGCACCCCACGTGCTTCCGAGGCGTGATGCGCGTTTTACGAGGTTGTCCACTACAATTTCCCGCCGCGTCCCTGACCACTGTCGCGTAAAAAATGAATTGACCTCGGGGCAGGACGCCAGCTAATTGCAATTAGAAGCAAACCTTCAGGTTTTAGATGCGCGACACCTGCTGCTGCGGCTTTCGGTCACTTTCATTCGACGTGCGGGAAAATCGAGCGGGGATCGTGAGGCGATAAGGAGCGCATGTATGCATGCGCGCGTATGTGTAGGAGTGTGGATCATCAGCGTACTGAAACACACGGAAAAGACAGCGAATAGGTGTAGGAAATAATAATAATGACTTTTAGGCTCAAATGACATAATAATGGCGTTTAGCATTAAATAGTTTGGTCGTGACGAAGTAATTGACTTTGCCCCTTTTTGAATGACACTCTTCTGCAAAAAGAAATAGAAAGGGACAAACATACGCATATATTTAAAATCACGCAGGTACGCTGGCTCACGCGCACAAACACGCAGTTTTATATATTTTACAGACGCGCACTTACGCACTAACACGCACACGCACGGACGCAGACGCACGCACGCACGCACAAAGGTCCTTCCTTTGACTCAAGTAATCACTATGAATACTACAGCTACACCTTACCTTAACCTAAGTTTTGTAATGAAACTGGAACCTTTCTATAATATTTACCACATGAGGATCCTAAAAAAGCCACAAACCTCTTTTCGGGGACAATCAGGTCCCAACCCAACCCACTATCAGCCCCACTTAACAAAAGTCCACTCTCATCACAACTGCAAAAAAAAAAACTGGGTGTGTAGCACAATGTTTACAGTTGGGATCGAGAGATGAAGGAAGCACTCCAACACTGGACCATCATATGAATGATTTCATAAATAGAAACTGAGACACATATCAAATATGCACATCTACCTCATGTCACTGATACAGTATTTGCTGGCTGTTCATATTCAGTACTGTATAGCTGAAAAGGCATTAAATTATCATTCCATGTTTTAGTCACAGGAAAGTCAAAGTACTGATTTTCAGAAAATGACTTGAATGGAACAATCAAGGTATTAATTGATTAAAAACTTGTCATTTATTGCTTGTGTCTCCCATGATACCAATCAACCATGTAAATTCTCGTTGTGTCTCAAGGTGGAGCAATGATACGTGGCTTTGTGTGAGTGTGTGTGGGCAGGATCGATCATGGACGGGATTACGGGGCCAATGACACAATGGAGTGATCAGGGAGCCGTACTTTTAACAGAGCTTTTTTTATTTTTGTCATTTCTGTTAGACCTCTGTTAATGTTTCTTTGATAAACTTTGAAGATCTGTACCAAGTCCTGTAGTCATATAAAACTAGTAATACAATCTTGTAGGCAAATACAATGAAGCAATACTCATGTTTTAACTGGCTTGTTCATAATATGAAACTGGACAGTGAGGTTTCATACATTTATTTACTAATGCCTGATCCTGATCTGTTTAAACATAAAAGTTGAGTCTTTCTGCAAACTTACATATACAGAATTTATCTGAAGCCCTTATACAGAGTTGCTTGCGATCCCTAATTACAGAAGGCATTCTCCCTGGAGAAACATGAGGTAAGAAGAGTCTTGCTTAGTTACCCAACAGACGTTTCTAGGCTTTTCTGGAATTGAAACCCCAAACTTATTATCACATTTTTTGACCAGTTTCCTTAATATTTTTCTGGTGGTCTAGTCGTAGGATACTCAGTTAATGACCAAGAGGTTGTTGTTTCAATCCTAGCCTCTGTAGTACCTCCAGCACTACCATCATTGGGCCACTTAGCAAGACTGTAAGAAGATCTGGATAATATTGGTAAAGTTTGGCAGTTTAAAGCTACTATTGCTAATATTCCATAGACATATTTTGCATCAGGACTTTTTTCTGCATTTTTCAGTAAGACACAAGCATCAAGAAAAGAAAACCTTCACATTTTGATTTTTATTCATTATGAACAAGTGTACTCTGTGTAACTTTATGCTTCCGCAGACTACAGATATACTGAATATGATTCTATTATGAATTTTGTTTTATTTTACACAAATTCAGTCTGATTTATGGGAAGTTAGCTGGCAGATGGAAAGCAGGCTTAAAAATGATGAAAAGATCTAAAAAAAACCCCTACTATCTATTAGTAATTATTTTTAATGGGTTATTAATGCCCATTTTATGCGCACAGTAGAATAGGTTTTTATTCAGCAGATTTTAAACCTGTTGAAAGTTGAAACTGACCACAATAAATGGCCAAGGTAGGCACTGCTGTTAGTGGGTGTTCCCTCAGGGGAATGAACACTGTTGAGTGACTAAGGTTAATGGACCCTGGTGTTTTTGAACACACACACACACACACACACACTTTTACTGTGGGTGATGAACAGATTGGCCGCACCATCTATTGATCACCGTTCATATACAACTTAGATTGATGAATGGATCTACTCGTGTTGACCCTTTGTTTGTTTGTGTCTTTGTATTTAGCCGTTTATTGGGACCACTAACATGGAATCATTTAGCTAGTTCTCAACAGTGTTTATTTTGGCAGGTACTTTAGATTTAGACTTAGCCGTTAGACCAAAATGCTTATTATTTTAAGTTATATTTTAGTAAATTCCTACCCTGGGACTATGGGCAAGAAGCAGGACCAACCTTGGGGGGGTGCCAACACACCGCAGGACAAACACACTCATACTCACAGTCACACCTTACAGGGCCAATTTTAGATTCGCCAATCAACCCATAGTGCATGGTATGTGGGAGGAAACCGTAATACCTGGAGAAAACCCATACGAATGTGGGAAGAGCACACAAACTCCACAGAGATCTGACCCGGAGATCGAACCCTTCTCGCTGTGAGACGACAGCGCTAACAGTGCTGCCCCAACTTTTAGTAGTTTTAGTTAAATGTGTCCTTACTTTAAACATATTCAGTGAAAATTAAAATCAAGGTGACAGGTTGTATTAAGGCTTGAAATTCATAAACTAACATTGCACTCTTAGTTAAGCTTTGAAGCTAATAAACAGAAGTTAGTTAGCTTAACACAATAAACACTGTTCGCATGACTAATATTTTTATGAATATTTATATTTATATATTTTATATTCATATTTTTATTGTAATAAAAAACGTTTCTGGCTGTCGGCTCATAACCATATTTGCCAGTTAAGTTGACACAGCGGACAGCCCAGTAACATTAAAATTGAGCAAACTTTATATGCTTAGAGCACTTATAATTTATAATAAATCTTTTTTGCCCGTTCGGCCCTGTTTGCATAGAATCCATGTTAGCATTCCCTTTTTTTTTATATTTCATCACTCACTTGTTGGTTTAGGGCATCAGCATCTGTATGACTAGGATTCCAATATGAAGACTACTGTAAACCTGTAACACAAGTGAAAATAGCCTATAAAGATTGTAGCACAAGACTTTGTATGTGTGTGTGCATTTCTGTGTGTATGCAGCTAGTGTTTCACTATACTGACTGATTATATTGTGTGAGGGAGGGACAGATTGTAAATGCAGTGGTTCAGAATGGAACAGAAGGGGTGTGTGTGTGTGTGTGTGTGGTCACTTCATGGCTCGAGCAGAGGAGATGACAGGAGGAGTGTAATGTGGAGGAATGATTGACAGTTCATGCATTATTCATGCAGTTCTGCTCATCTTTGTGTGTGGGGTTGTGTTGGAGACAGACAAATAGAAATAGAGTGAGGGAGATAGACCGAAAGGGTAAAATAGAGAAAAATGAAATTGTTACTCACAGTGGCACTACTGACTATGCCCTAATATATTCTCGCTATTCAATTTGGACAGAATGCTAAATGCTACAGCTGACTCCCATATCCCGATTCCCAATTGGAAATGACCCAAAGAAGCCCCGGGTCTCCCGTTTGTAGGCCCTTTGAACTGACGACCATTACCTAAAGTCAGCCTTGTGTGTTGCAGTAATTGGACCCCAGCAGAAAGCTATTATTCGGGGGATAGCCGGACAGGGACATTGATTTTTAAGCTCTCTTAGATCCTACTTTGCTCTTACGGAATGAGGCAAAAGTCATAGTAAAATTGATTCTCGGCTGAAGCCTTTTAATCATCATGAATATTATATGTCAATATCGGTGGTAAATGAACACTGCTCTATACATTACACTTTGTGTTAAGTGTCTACAACCATTTGGAAATTATTCTGTATTGTCTTCCTCTACAGCGGCCTGTTTTCCAGACCCAATTTCTTAATGTGACTCGTTTTTTTATTGGCAAAGGGGAGTGTGGTGCTGACCTTGGATGAAGTACAAAGTCCCTTGCGGTAAATTGTCATGCTGTTCATGAAAAGTCACACTTACTGTTCTGCTGCTGTGCTCTATTATTATCCACAAAGGCATGGGCTAAGGGGCAGACTGGCAGATTGATGTAGAATCAGAAAATTTGGTATAAAGTTTGGTCATTTTAGCACATAAGGGTCTTGCTCTCAGTCACATCTATCATTTACATCAAAGATCAGATATGTAGCAAAAAGAATATATTAAGATTTTGTGTTGATTGGTTCGAATTCAAATCTGACCCTTGACTTGGTTATTCACAGAAACACTATCATGGTGGTCTAGTGGAAGCATACTTGACTTTGGACCAAAAGGTTGTGGGTTCAAATCTGCCTCTATTCTAGCTCCAGTACACCCACCATTTGGCCACTGGGCAAGACTCGTAACCCCAAACTGTTAAAGGGTTGTTGCATGACAGGGCAGTGGTCTGTGTGAATGTAGCCCAGTGTTGGTAACCATAGGATTTTGGGTTCAAATCCTAAGACATCTTTAAATAACCAACAGAATCCCCACAGTAAGAAAATGACTTTTGTAAATATAAAATATATGGGTGGACGGTATATCGACTATACTCGATATATATCTCGGTTTGTTCCACGACTGAAGTAGTAAATGACTATATTGTGAATATCGAGTATAAATCCTCACGTTAATGTTAACCTGACAGCCTGTACGTCACTTTCGAGTTTCGCTTCTCTCCCCTCTCAAAGTGCACAGCTCCCCAGCCCATCGTGAAAACTCTCCTAATTGGAAATGGAAGCACTGGTTCTGTTATTCTGCCCACGAATACTTAAGTAAATGCATAAACACACATAAATGACAGTCTTTGCGATGTAAGCTGGCTGTGTGTGGGCATTCACGACTCTCTTGTGGAACACCTTCACTCGCAAAAAATGCACCAGTTCAGTCAAATCTGCACTTTATTACAGACAAAAACTCATATTTTACCTGATAAATAAGCGTTCTATGTACAATATAGCTATTTACTCGATATCTTCAGTGTTTATTCTGGACACGTGTCCATCGCATTATTGTGACGTGGCTCTAAGTCTTGCATGGAGGATTGTGGGAAATGTAGTTCTTGCCCAGAAAAAGAGAATATATTGAGATATGTGTTGTGTATCGCAATATAGCTTAAAAATATCCCGATATTATTTTTAGGCCATATCGCCCAGCCCTAGTTAAATATCACCTTTCAGAAAGGTACTTGAATAAAATAACTAAATAAAAATATGGTATTCATTACAAGAAATACTTAAATCACAGTCTAAATATTCAATATTTAATTAGTATATATTTTTAAAAATATGATACCAATTCCCAAATTCCTTTAATTCTAAAAATGATGAGGACCAGTCTGTGGCCTTAAAGCATGCAGGTGGTGATGTCACGTATATTTAGGCCCTGCAGACATTGCCATAATTGTTATTATCAGGGATTATTTATTATTGTGGACACTCCACAGTACACCACAAAGAAACGCAAACTTCTGCATTGACCCATCCTTGCAGAAGCAGTGTGTAGCACCCAGTGTGTGGTGCTTGGGGTCTGTGAGGGGCTCAAGGGTACGTAAGTGGTATCTCTACTGGTCCATGATTTAAACTAGTGACCCTCTGATCAGTGTAATGACCTTGGAAACACTAGAAAGGTAAAAACTCTACCATTTCCATCATAATCGTAAAGTAGTAGATGAAAGCTAATATTGATAATGCTTAGAATAATATTTAGGCACAGTTACTTAAGTAACTTACTTAAGTAGCACTAAATATGGGGCAGTTTCTTAGGCATAGGTTGAAAAAAGTATAATAGAAAAAATAGGAAGGAGGAAAGCTGCAAGGCTGTTCAGTTTGTCAAGTACATACAATACATTGTCTTAATGCATTTTTATGATTTCATTTTGCAAAGTCTTTAAAGCACAGTCTTTAGGCTGTCGGACTTAATGTAAAGTGGGTGTCACCTTGCTGACGATTGGCCTAAAAGACCGCTACAGGCTCTGCCAGATGCATGCCTGTGATGAGCGATTAAGAGGTTTGTCCTGATATCGATTCATGCTTTTTTTTCCTCCAGGTTTTGGAGTAAAGCACAGCACCAGCAGTCAGACCTGACTGACGTTTGATTTCCATAAGGATGACTCAGGAATCACACTGTCCACTGAGCTGGAAATCATTATTTCATGAACCATCTGGTCACTTAGGGTGTGTTGCATCATGCAGGTTATTATTATTGGTCCTGATCGAAATGCTTGATCTATACAAGAGGAGCTTCATCTTTTTTAGAATGTAAATGAAACTCACTTGGGTTTGTTCCAAGTGTGATCCTTGAATACTTATGTTCACAATCTGAAAAGGCCACTTTTGTGAGGCCATTTCTGAGCTTCTCTGTGGTCTGCTGGAAGCAGCTTTGATTTGCATTGTTTTTATTTAGCTTATTTCCCACTTGTATGGCTGGAATGAAAGTGTGTCTAATTGCTTATTGCTGTGGTGCCTGTGTAGCCAGAGTCAACTAAAATTGGCAGTGGAGGTTGGGAATGGGTGTGTATTTCTGTGTATAATCATGACTTGGTTACTAACACTTTAGAGCTTAACGATGATCTAACAAATGAGAGGTGGAGGCTCAGCACGGGAGCGCCAGTGGAAGGCCACTTGGCAGCGGGAGTAAGGTCCCATGAGGTCCAAGGCACCGGCAGCCTCCTTCTTTGCTGTTTTGTCTGTGTCTCTGAGTAGTTGACCTGCCATGTACCAGGAGGGGGTGTGTTGGGAGACACTGATTGTGCATCTGTGTGCATGTCTGTCTAGTGTTTGAGAAAGAGAAAGCGAGAGAAATGTCAGAGATCAAAGAGAGCTTGAGAGATTATTGCTTTAGCGCTACATGAACTAATTACAACCTTTGTCCGTAAGCACCTGCCCCCCCGCCCTCTCTCTCTCTCTCGCTCTCTCCTAGTGTCTGCATATGTGTGATTGTGTGTGATTGAGTGTTTAGAAGTAGCTATTATCAGCTCAGCTGCATACAGTAATAAGAATGAGGGAGTGTAATAACCTGCAGGGTAGGATGGAATGTGATGTCTGAGAGGAGGAACCTGAGCAGGATGAAGCAGCTTCAGTCTAAACATTCAATCTGTCCTATAAGCAGGGCAAATGCACAGAATGTCTTATGAAGTTGTAAAGTTCCTGAATGGATTTCTGTGTGGTGTATGTGAGTATGTGGGTGTTTGTTAGCCACCAATGAGCCACCAGAGAGCCATCTCTATTTGTATTTCTTCAGCAAATTTACAGACACATGCCATTAATTGGGAAGCCACAGCAAATTGTGTGCATACTTGGGCTGAAACAATTATTCGGATAACTCAAATAATTTGATTACAAAAAATGGTCGAGGCAATTTTTCTAGAATCTAAGCTTTGGTTAAATCATGTCACTTGTTACGTCATGCTCCACTTGTGTTTCAAACAGACGCTTATTAGTGACGCACAATGTTTTCAGTGGCACGATCAAGGCAAGACCTGGTCCTTCTGTATGTGAAATTTGTGAGATATTCCGTGAAATACAGAAATAAATCTAAACACGCAGTTCGTGAGCGCCATTACTCGCTAAATGCTACAGTTTAGTCAAATCTTCCCCTTTATTACAGACCAAACATGTAACAAGCATGTATAACTAACCATAACAACCAGCATTCTACTCACAATACAGCCATTTATTGAGATTTGCAGCATTTATTCCGGAACGTGCGCCCATCGCTTTATTGTGACGCAGCTCCGGGTCGCACACAGGTGATTGTGGGAAATGGAGTTAGTTCCCAGATATGCCGAAAGCAGCTCATTTTATAGGCCAAAATGAGTTCACATTGGTTTAAAATGACCCAAAACTTCAGTATTTCTTCTTTTTCAATTGATCAGATTTTTTTTTCACTTTTATAATGTTAGAGAGTAATCAATTAGAAAGAAGAAATACAGAAAATTCATTTGTTATCAAAAAATTATTCTGTATACTGATGAACACTAAATGGACAAAGCAGTATTTCCATCTGGCACTAACCTTATTTTTCATCACAGTACTGAACCATAGAATACAAAATAACAACTCTGCAAGCCAGTTAAACAGACACTGTTTCTAGTAGTTATTTCTACAGTTGTAGGACTTTTATACTACATACAGCTAGAAAAGCAAAATTTTCTACAGGTGCAGGTCAATTTTCATCAAAAATGTGCTGATTTCAAGACTTTGTGAGCATTTACACATTAAAACTATGACAAATTCTCTTGGGGGTGTAAAGGTTAATTTTGATTATTAAAAAAGGAACATTCAGGAATGAAAGCCAATTGGCTGTACGTTTTTCAGACTTGACTTTTTCTGTTTAAAAAAAACCTAGATTAGTCGATTAATTGCTGAAAAAATTGTGAGAATACTTGATTACAAAAAGAATCTGTAGCTGCAGCTCTAGTAAAAACAAAAGTGTATTACAATGATTATACCATGTTACTCCCCATTCTTAAGGAGGTGTGTGTGTGCGTGCGTGTGTGTGTGTTTGATGTGTGTGATATAGCTTCAATTAAGGAATAAAGACATAACAAACCACCAACAGTTAAACACTCCTAATGCTGCTTCCGTCTGGGAGGTTTGTGTGTTGTGATATTAATTTGAATTAATGCTATCCTCTGTTAGAATGTGAGTGTGTAGTGGTGAGGGGGATTTTAGCTGGAGACAAAAGTTCTGCCTTAGTATGTGTGAACATGGATGGAGGGGTGTGTGTGTGTGCAAGCTGTCCTGCAACCTGTACTGGTTCAGGCAAATCAGATGGCTTTCTTTTTCATCCTTTTCCACCCTCCCTTCTGTCTTTTGTTTATGTAGTCCGCCAACATTAAAGTAAGAAATTGTCTAAAGAATTGAAGCCAACTCCTCGATCACCACCAAATAAATAAAAAATACATGAAGAAAGAAGGGGGGAGGGAAGAAAGACAAATAAACACAGCTCTCTGAGGTGTGTAAAAGAGTGACAAAACCCCCATCTGTAAAAACCAACACGATAATGAAAGTCTCCGGAGGTGTGACTGCTCCAGTCTACTTCGGCGTCTGTCAGGCTTTGATTACTGAGAGTGTGTGTCTGTTTGCCCGTGTGTGTCTGTTTGTGTGTGTGTGTGTGTATGTGCAGGGAGGAGAGCTAGAGAGAGAGAGTGTTGGCTTTGTCGAGACTTGTCATGTTAGCATGCAATGTTTTTGAAGAGTCAGGGAAGGTAAAAAAGGAAATCTTTTAATCATTTCCCCCACATGAGAACAAAGATACTCTCAGGGGGTACTTCTCTGCAGAGGTGTGTGTGTATGTGTGTGTGCACATGATGTCTGATAGGGTAGTGTTCAGAATATTGATAGGACAGTATCTATGAACACAGTTAGGGCTGTATAAGTGATTTTGGATTAATATTCAACATTAGATAAACATTATGTTTTGTAGCTAAATGTGTAAAATAGATCCCATGTAGACCAAGGAGAAGTCTAGAAGAAGTTTGCCATAGTTGAAGAACTGAGCTAATACTATATTAAATTAACTGAACCTAATTGACATAGGAGTTTTAAAAGCTATATAATATTTAAGTATAAAATTGCCCTTCAGCAAGCACCGGTATGGCCACAAGAGGCAGACTTATCTCATGTTCTCTGTCCTTGTTTAGATTCGTCTACCCTGATGGGGTACACCTATGTGTTGGTGTGTATTTAAAGTTGGCACTCCCCTTGGCCTGCTTAGGTTTAGTTGTAATTGTTTTTCTTTGTTAAAGTATTAAACATGGATAAAATGTGGGCTTCCAAACAGAGCAGAGTGATGTCAAAGACAGTCATTGAGACAAAGATATCTAAAAAAAAAAAAGACAAGTAAGCTCATAATCCGTAATTATTGTAAACAGGTTGAAACACATGTAGGGCTTAAACGATTATTCAAATACCTCGATTACCAAAAAATGGTTGAGGCAATTTTTCTAGAATCAAGGCTTCATTTAATTTATTTCACTTGCTAGAGCATGCTCTGCCTGTTTCACACGGACGCTTATTAGTGGCTCACGTGAACGTTTTCAGTTCTGTCGATCAAGGCAAGACCTGATCTGTCGGTATGTGACAGTATTTGTGAGTAATTCTGTGCACCGAAACAGAAGGAAATGCGTAAAAACGTATAAATGAAATTTTTTGTGATGTAAACACACGTTGTGTTAGTGAGCGTGCGCGTGAGCCGCTCACTAAAATTCAGTCAAATCTTCCTCTTCTACAATTTTTTTCAATTTTATAATGTTAGAGAGTGATCAATAGGATAAATTAAATATAGAAAAAATATTTGTTATCAAATCATTTTATTCTGCATTCCGACGGATACCATGTGTTTCTGCCTGGCACTAACCTTAACTTTCTTCGTAGTACCAAGCCAGAGAATGCATTCAAAACTCTGCAAGCCAGTAAAACAGACACTGTTTGTACTATTTCTAGTAGTTATGTCTAGGTTCAGCACTTTTATTCTACATAAAACTAAAAAATAAAAAAAAAATATGCAGGCGCAGCTCAGTTTTCATCAGAAATGTGCGCATTTCAAGACAGTGTCAACATTTACATTTATTTGATATATATCAAACTATATATCAACTATGACAAATCTGAGCAGAGCAGGACGTCCTGAACACAACATAAGGCATGTGAGAACACACACACACACACAAACTTGTAAAACTATCTTGGACTCCCATAAGGACTAGATGTATATCATTCTATAGTTAATCCTAACCCTAACCTTAACCTCTGTATCCAAATGCACAGCTTTTACCTCTTTTAGTTTCTCAAATAAAACATACATTTTCTATAAAGTATTTTTTCCTCATGGGGAACTTTCAGATGTCCCCACAAAGTCATAAAAAATAAATAAAAGTGATTTTAGGGGTCAAAAAGCCCCAAAAAGGTCCCTACAAACCATAAAAACATGGTACACACACACACACACACACACACTAGAATAAGCCTAATAACAAAGGTATAGATAAACATCCAAAATTCTCTCAGAGGTGTAAGGGCTATTTTTGATTTAAAAAAAAGGGACATTCAGGAATAAAAGCCAGTTGGTTGTACATTTTCAGACTTGTCTTTTTTGATAAATCGATAAATCATTAGAATACTCTATCACAAAAAGAATCGATAGCTGCAGCTCTAAACACATGAGACAGAGCAGCAGATAAGGCCAAAGAAAAATCCGGACATAGAGATGTAAAGATGGCACAAACTACAGTCAATACTTCACATGGAAGCTATGGAAACAAAGACCTATTTATACCAGCTGGTAATGCAGAAGTGCAGCTAGAGTTCAGGTGAACTTGATTTTGCGTCTCTCTGAAGACCTGGAATGGAGGCCTGGAGTGGAGTGCTGGGAGAAGGAATGAGCCTCCATTCTGGATTTGTGGTGAATAACAGTTATTAAAATGTATGGATTTAATGGTAGTGCCATGATTGCAAATGAAGTGACACAAATCTCATCACTCTCGCAAACTGTACAGTTATTTCCACCTCAGCGAAACACTTCTTTTGCCCAGCGGTGCAGCAAAATCGAAATTAAGTCAGACACTGATCCTATAGGGTAACGCAAAGAAAGTGTAACTTAAATATACACATATAAGAGGTGGGTCTTCAAACGACGTTTGAGGACAATTAAGGCTCCAGCAGTTCTGACAATGAGGTTGGAGTTCATTCCACCTCTGAGGTGCAGGACTGAGGAGACTCTTAATGCAGGTCTCCTCCTTCTTTTGAGCAGACTTACACTTTACGAGGACAAGAGGTGACATGTTTTGATCCCTGCCGATAAGGCAAGCGTTGAAGATTTGAACCAGTGCAGGTTGTGTAGTATTGAGGTGGTATGTGAGAATTTAGGAATATTGTTGACTGGTCTCACAGCTGTTTTCTCAACCTTTTTAAGTGGTCTGCTGTCTTCAAAGGAAGTCCGGCCAGTTGAGAGTTGTAGTAGTGCACATTAGAGATGACGTGAGACTGGATGAGCTGAGAAGGATTTATTAGCAAATAGCTTGTACTGACTGATTGTATCCGGGCTCTAGCTGTGAATTTACACAATCATCTGTTGTATTCTATGCCAGTGTCCAGCAGTTGCCAATTATGCCAATTGTGTTTGGTTCTCAATGCTGGTCCTGATGAACTGACCTGCAGAGATTTAAGTATTCCCAACCCCAACACATGATCCAATTTATTAGCTAATTAACAACATAGGATTCACTGAGCTGTTGCAGGAAATACGAAATCTGGACCCCATAGGTGTCTGAAAGAACTAGGATTGGGACAGACAGTTGTACACGTATCAACATAGTTGCATCATGAAATTGAGGACAAAATTCAATTTTGCAGTCTAATGAGACATTATCTATGTATATGTGGCCTGTGTGTATGTGTGTGCATGGGCCTGTTTTTCAGTGTGTATCTATGTGTGTGTGTGTGTGCGCGCAGTGGGATATTATGAGCTCTTATCTCTCGCTGGCAGTGGTGGTGAGTGGAGATGCATTTCCATAGGTCACAGTTCAAATTGAGACAGGGGGATGATGTCAACAGCTTCGGCTGGCGCTACTGTGTCTTACCACAAAGAGAGTTTTACCAACTGAGAGTTAATTCCAAATGGACAGTGTTTTGGAACGAGGAACAAGGTGGACTTCTGTAACGCGTATTTGAGCTGTTAGAGGACTGTTCATGTGTTTGTGTGTATGTCAGAGAGAGAGAGCAAATCTGGCAACGCAAGGAGACGGACAGATTATATTGAACGTGTGCCATCTCCCCAGCCTGGTCACTTGCTGACTCGCTGTATGCTTTCCCTTTTCTTCATTTTCAATTGCTGATTTTATTACATTTATGGCAATTTGTAGATTTACAGCACTCATATCCAGAGGGACTTTTAATTCCTAATTACAGGGACAGTCTCCTTGGAGCAATTTGGGGTTAACCCTTGTTTAGGAGCTCAAAATGGGATTTGAGCACTGGAATTTATGCAGTCAGACCACTGTGTCACCCCAACTTAGATAGGATCTCAGATTACTCCCATTTTCTGACAGCGTCTCTGTAGCAGCTTGGCGTTGAGAGTCTTGCTTAAGGGTCTATTGGAAGATTTTTAGGCTGGTTACATGGGGTGTCAGTCACTCAGAAAACTGCACCATCACCACTACCCATTTTTCCTGCCACCTGCATGTTCATCCATCTATCCATGCATCCATACGACCATACTTTCCTGCATTTGCTAGCAAAGCATTTAGTTAATATGGACATCATTCCTTTTGAACCTCATTTGACAAACTGACCTCACGCTTTAAATCCTAAATCCATTCATCAGTGTCTAGTTCTAATATGGCATCAGCAGTTATCGGTCCCACGAACACCTCAGTTCTATCATATACCACTAGTCTTCGGTCATAGACTAATAATAAGCAGGTGACAGAGCGTCCTGGTGTTCCATTACGCATGTTTTGTTCCTTGTCTTCCATCATCAAGATGTCATTCTTTGCTTGCTTTACCTGCAGGCTAGCTTGTTATTCACTTTGCCGTTGTCCATTTCTTACTGCCGCATTCGTCCTTCCTTCTCTACACAGAGTGGAGGGAGCTATCATCATAGCTACGTGGCTGCTCTCCTGCTGTTGGTTGTAGGTTGACAAGGCTGTGCTATAAGGACATGCTTATTACATTTATATCTAGCCGGCAGCAACTTTTGCAGCATCCTGTCACGCTCTTTCCTTATTTTTAGAAATGCAGTCTTCCGGATCTCTGACAGGTTATGAGACAGGCAGTGAAAAGTGAATGCACATGATAGTGTTCTGCTTTTTAAAAAAATTTGAATCAGATAAGATTGTTTCGTTTTTTTAACATTTGGATAGACTTTTCCTGCAGCAACTCCTGCCGCAACCTCGAGTTAAGCTGGGCTCAATATGGCCGATGTAGGACTCAAGCCCTCTGTCTTCTGGCCACCAACATGGGACTTCAGTTTTTAGACCACTCAACCACCAGCCGCCCAACGTCAAGTTGGATGTCAGGTTATGAGGTGAAATGTGAATTAAATGAGAGTGACACACTTCTCTTTTTTTGGAATCAGATAAGGCTTTTTGTATAATCTATTGTTTCAAACAATAGCTACTTGGCTTTTTTTTGGTGGAACATTTTTGGGACTTCTGCTGCCCACTTGTGGCTTGACTCTGCAAAATAGGGATGAGCAGGCAGGGGAGGGAGAAGAGAGGACAGACGGGCAAAAGCCAAATGGCTGATGTTGAGATTACTGACGAGGAGAGCGAATGCACGCATATGGAGGCTTGCATACACATGGACACACATGAACGCACAGCTTAAAATCATATGCCCCTCAGTGAGACGCGTACCCCCTGTTAGGTCTGACATGAGCATATGCTATTGCTACATCTGTACTGTATAGACAGTCGGTCTGTTGCTGTACCACTCACTCTCTTGGATGCTTTCTTTCACAGATTGTGTACACAGAGTGGTGCTGTGCCGTCTGTATGTAAAATGATAAAAGCAGGTGCTTGTGTGCAGGGTATAGGAGATGCATACACAGATATGTCAGTTACCACGCACACACACACACACAAAGACACACATGAACAAACAAAACTGAACTCTGATATGTATCTAAAACACCAGACAGAGTCATTTACGCTCTCTCTCCACCATTCTGCTTTCAGTTTTAGCAAAGGCCCATTCTGCTTTTTGAGTTCAGATCTTAAGCTCTGTGTTTGAGACCATTATTTTAGGTTTAGTTCTGGATTCTTGTGTTCAAGTAAAGCTCTGAACACTTCTGGAGCTCTGTGTTCAGATGAATGTTTAGGTCTGGGCCTCTGTGTTTGAATCTGGAGTTTTGTGTTCAGGTGTGGAGCTTTGTCTTTAAGTTTAGAGTCGTGTGGTTAGATGTGGAACTCTGTGTTCAGGCATATACTTCCTAACACCAAACACAGATTTGAAACTTTGGCGTCCAACATCCTGTGGGTTTGCATCCCACACAGATGCCAGGGGAAACTGTTCAAATTGTGTATAGATATCAACCTCATTGCAGGTTTGCATCACAAGATTTCCCAGTAGTGTGTTTATAGGCGGTGACCAACCGGGCACTAGCACAGAGCTCTCATTGTACCAGTGATTACCAAGTCAATATTGAATCCCACGCTTACCACACAACGTCTTTACTCAGACTGCCATGTCGTGGCCTCACACTGCTTTGGAGCTTCAAATAAAGGGGGAGTGAACACACACATACAGACACGGAAACCAGTTCCAGTAAATTTACCATACAGCGGTACTGTAAATATTACTACGCAAGCACATCTTTTGCTGCTGCCTAACCCGGGAGAGAGTTACACATTAGAGCAGCCTAACTGACATTTACATTCACAAATATAGCCCATCCCTATTAAAATTAATTGAACAGACTTTTTTTTTTTACCCCACTCGGTCCCTGTGGGAGGAAGTGTGTGTTTGCAAATGAGTGGGACTAGATGTGTTATCACCAGGAGCGATGTATATATCAGCTGTTATCTTTTTGTCTTTTGTCCACTTTCCTTTTCTCTTCCCTGCCTTTTATCTTTGAGTTTTATCGCGAGGGTAAATGCTCTTTATATAGATGGAGAAAATTGTCTATGTAGTCCATTCCTCTATGCCATAATGCTAAATGAACACCATTACAGGACCAACAGACCCAGAGAGAGAGAGAGAGAGAGAGAGCGAATGAGACAAGCATATATACGCCTCTTGAGTATAGGTGAGCAGAGAGGAAGGGAGAGAAACTGTATGATGAGAGAGGGAGGTAGAGAGAAGAGAGTATGTGAGGAGAGAGACAGACATCAGAGAAGGGAGAGGGGAAGGTAGGAACAGAGAGAGAGGGAGGGAGAGTGAAAACGAGAGGGAGAATGGGAGAGAGAGAATATGTCAGAAGTGGGGGGAGAGAAAGAGATGGAGAGTATGTGATGAAAGTAAAAGGTAGAGAGGGAGAGTGTAAGTAAAGAATAATGAGAGAGAGTGGTGGGGTGGTGGGGGGGCATAGAGGCAGAGGGTGTATATGAGGAGAAAAACAGAGGATGAGGGAGGGAGAGGGAGAGAGAGGATGATAATTGCAGTGCTAATATTATCTGTGTGCGTGATGCCTATACCCAGGATGATTCAGCTCATTATCAGATGTAGGGTTATATGCGTGTGGATGGTTCAGATAATCATAATGTTTGCGTTAGATAAGTGAGAGGAGCATATACACTGTTTATACTATGTTTGCTGGTTGTGTGTATGTGTGTGTGTGTGTGAGAGAGAGAGAGAGAGAGAGATAGATTGGGGAATGAGCAAAAGATAATTAGAAGCCATCAATAGCCCCTCTCTTCTACCAGCTTTTTATCCTTCCACTTATACTGCTGTCATCACATGCTCATTAGACCTGTGAACGCTCCCTGTGTGTTACTTAAAGGTTCTGTATTTCTGTTCTAAAAACATGCATTTTTAAACATGTCCCCCGTCTTCAAAGTTCCGCTACGTTCTAGGAATAGAATCCAGTTGGGACCACCGCAGTCGCCGCTGTCGTGCCGCTTTGTGTAGCGGATGCGTTTGTATTTTTGGTGCAGGCATATTTTAGAATGGTAAGCATTTCGGTCTCCAAGTTATTTTTTGCAGCTGACCTGTCTTGTTGAGTTATTGTTTTCCAACATGATTTTTGTGGTTTATTTTCGAAAAGGCAGAGGAAAGGAAGTGCAATAGAATAAAAATACATTCAGAAAGCAGGAGAGAAATAGGAGTTTGCAATACCTGTCTTACATGCCTTGCTTCAGCTCTAAAGTATACCGTTGTGTTGCAAATGCATGTCAGGTTAATGCTGCATGATATTGGGAAAATTGGCAATTTTTGTCAACGTGGCAGAATAAATATAGAGGATATTTTAATTTAACAAATTAGTGGCTATCACCACTCCCCACAACCCCCAGTTTGGCCATAAAAGGCCGGCTTCTCGTTTTGTGTTATCTCATCTCATTGGTTTGTTCTGTCCTGATGTGTCGCAGATGTTCTAGCTAAGCCTGTCTCCCCCTTGTGTCTGTTGTCTTTTGAGAATTAAAACTTTTATGTTTAGACCTGTGTCTCATTTCATCGTTTCTCGGCCTCCACAGAATGACATTTACAACATTTAGCAGACTCTCTTATTCAGAGCTGCTGCCGTTTCTAGAAAGGGCTCTCTCCTTGGGGTAATTTGGGGTTAAGGGACTCAACAGTGGGACTGCTGGTACCACTTCACCACAGTTGTTCTATTAGGAAAGAATGTTTGAAGATTTTACGAAGAGCCATATTTTAGACTTATCAACACTGAAGGCTCCAGCTCCCATACATCTGTTTTACAGGATTCAGGAATGCTGGATGTATGTTTACCTGTTCATGTGTTGTTTCATATTGGAAGAATGATAGACTGATGCACAGTCTATGAAATGGTGGTTATGTTTTTACTCCTAAGTAAAGGTCGCCAGTCTTTCATGCAGAAGATAATACAGTCCATAAGGTTTTACATGAGAGACAGACAAAGTCTTAGAGATGAATGATGTTACTTTCCAACTTCCCCTGAGGCCAGCACTCCATCTCTATAAACACAGGATAAACACACACATCTAACTCACTCAGTCCTACGGCTGTGCTGCTTATAGGTCAAGCTTATGCCATGATCTCTTCAAGGTCATATAGTACAAGCTAAAAGACATCTTTAAATATTGAATAATTCGCAGATAGCAGAAACCCTCCATTCCCACTCAGTTTTCGTGACATTCTGCATCTCAAACATTGGTCGATCAAGCACACACAACCTACGTAACGCCAACACTAGCTATTCATACGCCGCCCGCCCAACAAACCAAGCCCTCCTCCCTCTGCTTCATCACATTTGGTTTCACTGTGCCCAGCCGTGCTCTCTGCTGTCATTAAATATTCATGCCATGTAATATTACTATTTAATATTTCAGAGGTGTATTTGCATCTTGCAAAGCCCACTTTTCCTTTGCTGCTGTTCGCCCATGTGGACATCTTCATTTCAGGAAAAGAGACGCAGGTGCAGGGAAAAACAAGGGAGGGGTCTGCGAAAGTGTGTATGTGTGTGTGTGTGTCAGGGAGAAAGCAGACAGACAGAAGGACGGTTAGTGGAAGGCAGGCGGATTTCTGCGGGCGCGTTCCACTCTTCCCGTCCTCCTAAGGCGTGTTCTATTCATTCCCCCACTTCTCCTCTTTCTGCACCCTCCCTCTACCACTTTTTACCCATTACACTCTGTTTAGAGCCACCTGATGCCTAATGCCTCGGTTACTGCACACACACAGACTGGCAACCAGCGCTACAGTGTGTGTGCGGAAAAGAGGAAAGAGAAATGAAAGCTGTAAGAGAGACACTTCAGGATGTGAAAATGACACAAAGCAATAAGGAAAAAAAGAAGAGAGAGATGAAGATGACAGGAAGACAGATGGCCATGATAGGAAGGTGTGTGTGTGTGTGTGCGAGTGTATGGAGCACGGACACAGACAGAGAGAGAAAATCTGAACAGACGGAGAAGAGACAGACCCAATCTCCTTGATGAAGAATGAAACGACGAGCACCTACAGTGGCTAAATCTGGCTCCCTGCTCACAGTTCTCAGTGTTATGGATTTGCCTCGTGAAGAGTCTCCGCAAATTTGCAGTCACACGACGGCACCGGGCAATCAGCGTGACATAGAGAGAGAGAGATGGTGAGAGCAGATGGAGGAATGGACGGTTGAACACAGTGAATAGTGAGTCTCGCCGGCTGTTGTCTTTCCAGGACTGGCTTCATTAAAAGTGAGACACCTCAGCAAATAAACACAGGGCTATAAAGATCCGACCATCCGCATTGCATGGACACACACAATCACACATAGCACCACAGAACCCTGGCTTTGTACAAGACAAACCAGCAGTTAAAATTAGCGGTCACTGGAACCAGCCAGTCACCATTTCACTTAACACCCAATCATGTTGAGTGCTGTGTAAAGTACAAAAAGCATCGTCTCACTACTCGCATCTCAGGCACATTGCCCTTTCTTACAGCTAGAAAGGATCACTGTGTAATGACTTTTTGACACATAAGCAGCAGAATAACAGAACTTTAGGTACTAATTTTCTGGCGCCAAGACCAGAGTGGAAGCAGCCAACAAAGCACTGAATTTTTTTTAAAACTAGATTGAGGTTGGCTCAGTAAATTCTTGAATAACTACCAAATGACAGTTGATGGCATAACGGTTGATCAGAAGGTCGCCGGTTTGAATCCCAGACCAGTAAAGTTACTACTGAGGTACTAATGAGCAAATTACCGTCCCTAAGCACTGCTCCCCAGGCACTGCCCATGTCAGCTGCCCACTGCTCCTTCACGGATGGGTCAAATGCACAGGTCACATTTCGTTGTGGTGCACTGTGTGCTGTGCTGTGGTGTGTTCACAATGACAAGTAATCACTTACTTTCACTTGTGCCAGGGCTTGTGGCCATGTCTGAGTTGGATTTAAATGTAGATAGAGACAGGCCAATATTTGACCAACACAAACCTTTTTGGGTTTTAAGAAAGAGACGTCAGAAAACAACTGGCTTGGAGTAGTCAAAGGTTCATAGTATTGTTGCTTTTTGAACCAATTTTTAGAGTAGATTTTTAAAGTAGATAGTTCACCCATAGTCCTGGAATATGAGCTGGTTTTAGACCACGATTATCAATTAATGAATGATTATTTTGTATTGGCTTTCTCAGTTTCTGACAAGGTTCGCACTGTAAATAGGGTCAACTATTAAAGCAGGGATATTTTTGTCTAATGAAAGAGTGCATATCTTTGTAATTGTAATAACTGAAGGAAAACATATGTAGTGGCTGTCACGTTTCCACTCACACAGAGATGTAGGACGCAAATGCAGGAGTTCACGGTGAGGTGCTCTATTCACAAAAACACACAATGTTCCACATAAATACACGGTGCACACACAGAGAGTGGTGAGTGTGAGGGTGAACCGACAAAAACCAACTGAAAAAAACAAACTTATATACACAGACTAACAAGGGGCCGAACTAGAACACAGGTGAAACTCATAACGCAAACACGGGAAGTGAGGCCAAGACGAGACACGAAAATAAACGAAACAAAACGGAACACAGTGCCACCTCCTGTCTGCTCTGCTAAGGGCAAACCGGCTCCTGACAGTACCCCCCCCAAAGCACGCCTACCAGCGTTCCACACATGGTTTCCCGAGGAGGATGGAGGACCAGGGCACCTCATGAACGACTACTTAGCGGAGTTCCAAGGCTGTGACGTGAACACTGACGTGACTCGGACAGATGCTGTGACGCGGACACTGACGAAGACTTGGACAGATGCTGGGACACGAACATTAACTAAGACTCGGACGGGCTGTGGCATGAACAGAGACCCGGACGGACTGTGACGTGAACAGAGACCCAGACGGACTGTGGCGTGAACAGAGACTTGGACGGACTGTGACGCAAACAGAGACTCGGACGGAGAGTGATGTGAATATTTACTAAGACTCAGACAGTGACGCGAATATTTACTCAAAAGTGCACGAACGACTCGACACATGAACTCGCGACTTGACACATGAACTCACGACTCGACACATGAACTCGCGACTCAACACATGAACTTGCAACTCGAAACTTGAACTCGTGACTCAAAACATGGACTGCAACTCGAAACATGGACTGCGACTCGAGACATGGACTGCGACTTGAAACATGAATTACGACTCGAAACATGAACTACGACTCGAAACATGAACTGCAAATAAAACAGACAACAAAAAACTCAAACATGGACTTGACTCGAACAATGACTAACTTAACAAAAGACTAGTGCTGGCAGAGGCTATCGCTCTGTAAGTTGGACCCGAGGCCACCATAATGTCCACCAGTCCCACACAAAGTCACAATGCCTTTCGTTGATGTCTCCCCCTTCCTCGGGGGACAATACGAGAGGAGCCTAAACTCCGTCGTCTCCGTGACGGACTCCTCCCGGACCTCTGGCCATGACTCTGGTGGGGAGCGTGACCTCCTCGGGCGAAGACGTGCGCTGCAAGACCTCCATGGGCGCAGGCGCGGGCTGCGAGACCTCCACGGGCGTGGGTTGCGAAACCTCCATGGGCCTGGGCTGCGAGACCTTCATGGGTGCGGGTGCGGGGCGTGCGAATTGCACGACGACAGTAATGAGCCAGGTCCGCTGCTCCAATGACTCTAGACGGGGAGCAAAGTGCTGGAGGAGCGGCACGCTTGCCTCACTCGTCCTGGATACTCCTGCTGCATCCTTGTTGCTTGGTCGGTTCATCTGTTACGTTTCCACTCACACAGAGATGTCGGACGCAAATGCAGGAGTTCATGGTGAGGTGCTTTATTCACAGAAACACACAATGTTCCACATAAATACACGGTGCACACACAGAGAGTGGTGAGTGTGAGGATGGACCGACAAAAACCAACTGAAAAAACAGAACTTATATACACAGACTAACAAGGGGCCAAACTAGAACACAGGTGAAACTCATAACACAAACACAGGAAGCAGGGCCAAGACGAGACAGACACGAAAATAAACAAAACATAGCGCCACCTCCTGTCTGCTCTGCTAAGGGCAGACCGGCTCCTGACAATGGCATACTGGATGGGGCAGAGTCATGTGAGAACACAAATAACAGAGGACAGTACATGAACACAAACTGGGGAAAGTATAAGTAGAATTCTTTTTTAAGTATAAATAGAATTTTAAGAATAAGTGAAATGATTGTTTTGGCCAAGATCACATCGATTAGAGGTTTTGACTGTCAGTTTTTTATTAATTGTCCAGGCCTAATGGTTTGTCAGGTTAGATTTAGTTGTATTTTTGCAGTAGTAATAATAGTAATAGTAATAACATATTTAAGCCTGCCACTTACATAGGACAGAGTTCATGAGACAGATATGCCTGTGGTGGCTGGAACCGGGTGGGATTGTGGGATTGATCCTCTGATCGGTTTATCGCAGGTCATGCCCAAAACACAGCCAAACAAAGTACAAACTGCCTTTGTGCAGTTACTATTTTAGAGCACTTAAACTGGTGAAAATTCAGTTTGCACCATGCACATATATTGATATTGATAAAATTGAAGCCAGAGGATTCTAACATTCCTTTTGGAAGCACAATGCATTGCAGTTAGGCCTCTCGCCCTAGCCGGCGTCGCCAAAGCGTGACAATAATGCCTATTGTTGCCCGGCCCGCTTTTCCCTCTGTGCATTTTTTTGATGCCTGCAAACAGGCCAGTATTTGCATGCCTTGTGCTGTTTGGTTTGGGCACGACTCTGAGCTAAGCTTATTGTAAAGCTGGATTTATCCATGTGGGCTTTATGTGACCTTGTGGTCTAAGCTAAAGGAAGTGGAAGAATGGGAGGTGGTAAAGCCAGACTCAACACCCCTCCTTTCTCCTCCTCCTGCAAATACTCAACGAAGCAGAGCGTCGCACACGGTCTGGGAACGTTCTATAACTTGCTCTGGCTAACGTGGCGCAGCACGTAACTGGTGCGTCACTGACAAGCAGAGCACACTGACACTTACTCTAACACCCGTTTATTATGAGATCAGTTTCCTCCCGGTCGCCAGCGTCTCGTTCACACTCATTACGAGCTTGCTGCCGATATGCTCCCTGACGTCATTGACGCCAACAAACTCTCACTCATGCTGGCTGTGTGAAGGCAGATTCTCATACTTTTAAGGTGTTTACGGCTGCGGCAAGTGATTATTTTTCCATCATTAATCTGTCGACTACTTTTGATTAAACCATTCGACTAACGACTAATTTACTTCATTTTGGCAAAATCAACAAGTACATCAGAATGATTTAACCTGCAATATTTAAGAGAATAATATTTAGGATATCCTTTATCTTAATACTGCCATTCCCTGCATAAAGAAATTGGCATAAAATAACTAGATAGGGTCTCAACATACCACAAGAACATACACACTGACACTGCAAGTCAATATAGAATCAGCCCAGATTCCAGCCCAAACATTTTATGAAAGTGAAAGTGAGTGATAATTTCTCAGTGTGAACAGACCAAAGCACAGAACACCGTTCACAACAACAAAATGTGACCTCTGCGTTTGACCCGCCTGTGAAAGGAGCGGTGGGCAGCTAAAATGGGCAGGACCCGAGGAGCAGTGCTTGGGGACAGTACCTTGCTCATGAGTACCTCAGTCAAACCAGTCACGGGGTGGACGCCCTAACCTATATGCTATCGACTTTATCAGAGGTTTATTTATTAAAAATGTAAGTACCCCTGTGCTTTTGAATCATTAGGTCTTTGGAAACTTTTCACCGAGGCTATTTAGTGACAGAATCAGATTTATTTGGAAAACTAGGGTGTTGACTGGAGGCAGAAGTAATTTTCAGCGATCACATCATCAGTTCCTCGATGCAGCCCTAGTAGTCTTAATGGAAAATAGAGACTGGGAGATCGAACACTTCCTAGTTCTCACTATTATCCTTCACTGACATTTGCTACAAGTGGCAGTACTAGAAGCTTGTACTGTGCTCTAACCAAGCCTTATTCCCACACACAGATGAAGTCTGAACTCGGGCTTGAAAAGCAGCAGGCAGTGGAGAGTCACCATGGAAATTCTACATTAATCCAACACTTCATTTATACTTCAGCTCTGTTGCCTGCCTTGTTCTCTTTTTCCACTTTTTTGTTTTCTTGTTTCTGTCCTTTTTTGTTTTCACATCTCCCCCCTTTCTCTGTTTCTTCTCTTATGCATCCATCTTTCTTTTTCTTGTGCTCTCTCTTCCCTCCAGTTTTTTCTTCTCCTGCTTTTCTCTCATTCCCCCTCATTTTATCACCTCTCCCGCACTCTCCCTTTCTTTTTCATCTTCATTCATCTTCTATTCTCTCCCATCCCCTTCCTTCTCCTCCTCTTTTTTCTCCTGTTGCCGCCCCTCTTTTGTTTTAATCTCTTCTCCTCCTCTCCCATTTTCTCATCTGCTAACCTCTTCTCTCCTGTCCTTTTTTCTCATCTCTCCTCTTTTCTCCCCCCCCCCCCGCCCCTTGTTTTCTGATCTCCTCTCCTTTCCTTTACTCTCCCCTTTTTTCCTCTTTTCTTCCCTCTCCTCAACTTCCTTCTCTCCTTTTCTTTTTCCTTTTACAAAATGTCTCAGAGATACTCATTTGTCCTCCATTTTTCTTTCCTTCCTTTTCTTGTTTCCCCACTGATCTTTTCACTCTGCCTCCAGCCCACACAGGAATTCTCTAGAACAGCCTTCTGAAGAAACCAGCATCAACTGCCTGAGCTCGCTGCCAATTAGGCAAATACACACACACACACACACACACACGCACACAAACCTACTGGCATGGCCTTATTTAAAGTGTCATGCATCAGTGACTCTGTAGACCTAATTCCTTCTTCCTGTCCCATAAGTGATTCTGTGTGTGTGTGTGTGTATTGTCTATAGATACATGTTGCTTTGTGTGATCTTAGTAATGGCAGTAGTCCTAGTGACTGCCCATATATACAGTGTGTATGTTTATCCCTAATGTACAGTACTCACTGTGTGTATGTGGGTCTGTAAGAGAGAGAGAGAGAGAGAGAGAGAGAGAGAGTGTTTTTCCACTGACTTTGTGCTAATACGTATTCTCCCGTGAGCCAGCGTCTGGTATCTGTTCAGGCGGCATCCTAATGAATGACTTATTTACAGCTCTCCGCGCTCCCCAAACCTCTCTAACCCGCCTAACTGTCTCTGTCCCCCAGCAGTGCTGCTCTAAATGTGGAGGACTCTTATCTGATCCAGATAGCTCCACAACGGCGCTACAAAGCATCATAACTCAACCTAGATATCTCTCTGTCTCAGACCAGCCCTTGCAAAAGGTCACTCCACATACAAATCATGCTCAGGCCACTGTTTGGAGCCATTGTGTTATGGTGAGGGACAGGCAGCAGGACAAGAGTGGCTAAGCTCTAGAGACGAACCCAGAGAACTCTCTGTGTGTGTGTGTGTGTGTGTGTGTGGGGCCGGGTATTTATGGCATTGTGGGGACCTTTTTGTCGCCTAAAATCACTTTTATCTGTTTTTTTGGGCTTTGTGGGGACGTTTGAGAGGTCCCCATGATGAAAAATTACTTTTAGAAAATGTGCTTGTTTTATTTGAGAAACTAAAAGAGGTAAAAGATTTTGGTTACTGAGGTTAAGGTTAGGGTTAGGTGTAGGGAGTCTATGGAAGGACCTCACAAAGATAGTAATACAAGACTGTGTGTGTGTGTGTGCACAGATAGTATAGCTTGTCAGGTGGATTCAAAGTGGTGAGGTTCTACTGAATTTTAGGTTATTTTAGCATTGCTGACCAAGAGTAGATTCTATGAACTGTGTTGTTGTGTTCTAACAATAAATGCAAATCACTCACCTGAAGTGACAGCTTCAATATTTGTTTGTGGTTTTAACTACTTGAACCAGCAGGGTGTGCCTCAGAGATCAATGTGTGGTAAAAATGAGAGATGACCTTTAAATGACACGTCGTAAGTGGTTACTATAAACACTTGTAGCAGATACAAGGATGTAGGGATTTATAATGAGGCTTGGTGGAAACGGTTTACAAAGGCTTATACTGTCTCGAGAGACTTGTTTTAGACTGTGCCAATTTAGACTGTTGCCTAGTACCTATACCACACCTGTGGCTTATTACTCACATGACTGTCTCTTAAATCCTCGTCATCAGCTGTGGGTGGAATTGCTTAGTGACAGTGAGGGCAATGGCAATATATGGGCCTGTGTCCATCAAACATGCTTTTTGTGCTGAGAGTGGTCAAAACCTCACTTCTGGAGTGCTTTCTCTGCGCTTCTCTCAGCGCTTGTTGTCTCTAAGTTGCTAGTGCTAGTGATTTCAAGTAATCATTGTAACGTGTGCATTTGAGAACAGTAGTTTAGTCAATATAAAAGAGATTATCTTTACAATGGAGAGAAATCGCATCTAGGCATTAGCGGTACCGTTTGACATAGATACTCACATGTCTTCGAGACGTAGAGATTGGCAGCGTAAACTGCGCAAGAAAACAGCTGGGAGAGTACCACCGATTAGACATTTGATCCCATAATTGTAGTTTTTTTGCCTTATTCGAACTGCTTCTCCAGATGCGCCGCCGTTTTTGTTAGTGAGTTCTCGACCGTATATGTCCCGCCCTTTCCTCGATTTTGCATGGCTAGCAAGAGAGAAGTGACATTGACGAGCGTAGCGCTGTTCTTAAAGTTGAACAGATTTCAACTTGAAGCGCTCTGAGCGCTGTAGTAAAAAAATTCTCCACCAGCGGTTTGTTTTTTTCCGCTGGAGGCACGTAGCACTCTGAACGCTGAACCTCATAAGATTTGTATAAAAAATAGCCGTTGACACAGACACAGGCCCTAATGCTTACTGTTCCCACACAGTTGGGTCAAATAAAGAGCTTGCATTTCATTGAGTCATCCGTTCATTGCATGCTGCATATACTTGTCAAATAATGGCAAAGCTTTGGATTTTTGCGGCATTTATAGTTGCAAGATGCATGTGCGTATGATCAAAAGCTCAATATAGTCAAAAGCACAAGAAAACAGATCCAACACTAGCAAAAAGGCAAAAATCACAAATGAGCTCTTGGTGAAAGACAACCAACAATAATAGAGACAAGATACAAACTATGAATCAAAAACAGAAAAGGGGTCAAACCAGGCAAGAACAATCGACACAAAAAGAAAGCATAGCAACATTGTTGGCAATATTCCGTTAAGTGATCACCCTGAAAGCAGTCATTAATCCAGAGGTAGAAGACCAAGAAGTGGCAAGGAAGGGGCATCGAACCCAGAGACTTCACAAAAGGGCACAGTTGTTTACAGGTGTGAAAAGAAGGCAGGGAGAAGGGAGAAGGCAGTTTTTGAACAAACATTCATTCATTCGTTCATTATCTGATCCACTTAATTCCAACTGGGGTTGCAGGGGGAACCGGAGCCTATCCCGGGAACTTACGGGCGCAAGGCGGGTAACAACCCTGGGCAGGCGCCAACACCACACACGTGCCAAGCTGCATGTCCAGTTTGTTCATAAACAATTCTTCTATTAAACAAAAAGAAAGCATCACAGACAAATATTACACTGGGATTACGTCTTAAAACTTCTCAAATGTCAGGGGTTTTGGTACGCAGCATGTGGTTGTAAACCAGAACCAATATTCCCAAGCTGCTGCAATGTTTCTGAATAAAAGCCCAGACGTGCATTTACGGTACAGTGGATTTTACAGTCTGTTGCTGCTATTTTAAAATCGCATGATGTGTGGTGCTGAGTTTTATTCTGAAGTTTCCATTTCTAAATGATGACCGTCGTCCCGCAGACTGCGCTCCTGTTTCATGTTCAGTGAGATGTAATTGCAGATTAGAGCCATATGGCACCCTTTTGAAACAAAACCCAATTTTAATGGCATTTAACTCATATTGCTTTTTCCGTACAGTGTTTAACTAGAAGGGCCGTGAATACAGGATGGTGAAACGTTTTAAACTAGGGATGCACCGATACCATTTTTTTGAGACCGAGTACGAGTACCGATATTTATTTTTGGGTACTCACCGATACTGACTACCGATATCTGTGTAGGTCTGTTGACAATAACAATGACAATAATAATAGGATTTTTATTTATTTATTTTTTAACTAATATCAAGTACCATATTTCTCCAATGATAAGCCGCCCCACATTATAGGCCACCCCATTCTATAAGCCACAGAAAATGCTCATTTATGTTTTAAAACTCAAAGATAAGCCGCCCTCTCTCATGTTATTAGCTGCAACGTTACTGAATTTACCAATCTGAAGTAAAAGCATCTACGCTATTTGCCATGCCCCTGGAGGCCTTTGCAACTCTATAGTGACATTATACATTCACTCCGTCTGGTCAGCAGCAATGTGCGATGTACAGTCAAGCGTGCGAATGGGTTATTTCGGCGTGGGTTAATCCTTCCTCCACCTACAAGCCTACCAGCAGCACAAGCAACGTCTGCAATATCCGAGAGTGATACCGGTGACGAAAGCGTGTCCGACATCAGTGACAGCAAAGCAGCACAGGTCACAATCGATTTGTTCGGTGACAACGATGATGTTTACAGATTCTGATTTTGAAGCCTCATAACTTTTGCATTTCAGTGTTGCTAATTTTATACTGAAGAATTTTCAGTATAATGTTAAATTTTGTTTTTGCCTGGCATGTATTATATACTAGGATGTAATGTAATGTAACAAAGTATAATTTTTACATTGTAGCAACGAGGCTGGATGCAGCAGCGCCAATTAAGTGACAGAACATCATCACTGATCTATCTTTGTTTTGCGTTGCTTTTCAAACTGTTTATTGCTGCAGTAAATAGTACATTTAAATTCAGCGAATCATTTGGGTATGTCTTTTTTGTGCACTGAATTATACTTTTAGTGAATGCGTTTTCATGTTTTTAGATAGGCCGCCCCATGCAAGCCACACCCAATATGCAGGTTTGAATGATGTATAAGCCGCGACCTGTCATTGGGAGAAATACGGTAGTCTAAACTCAAAAAAAACTTTCAAAAAACAAAATATAAGTACACTTGAGCCTTATTATGTCATTTTATAAAATAAATGATACCAGTTTTTTTATCCATTTATTTGTTCTATAAGTATCAAACATAAAAAAGCAAGAACAATTAAATAAAATATTTAATTTCATCTCTGCAGTTTACAGTGTATTTGGCAAGTGTTGTGGCATTTACACTGCCTCCGCGTGGCGATGAACATAACTACATCATATCTTCCACATGTGCTATCGGTAGTAGGTATCAGGGAATTTTGAGTACGAGTAACTGCATGGGAGGTGGTATCGGCATCCCTATTTTAAACCTCCTAGAGGAATCTGCAAGCTCTTTTTTTCTCTCTCTCTCTGTACCTCACCCTCCATCTCTTTTACTATCTGTAGGTCTATCTACTTCCCTTTCTTTTTCTTTCTTTCTTTCTTTCTTTCTTTCTGTCTGTCTATCATTCCAAGCATCAGCACACAGAGCAGTCTTTTTAAAAGCAAAAGTTTAGATGAAGCCAAAATTACAGCTTTTTTTCTGTTAATATCTTTAGATTTGATGTAACTCCAAACATTCAGTATTTTCTGAGAATTTTTATTCCCAATTTTTCCCATCCTGAGTTGCATTGTCATCCCTTTGGCAACCATTACAGCAATTTGCATAACTCTCCAAAGCTCTTATTTACAGTTCAAAGAGCACAAACCATCCATCTGCACACACAAAACGTTAACACCTCGGCCTTGCGTCTGGCACAGCTTTCCCTGACTTCTCATCTCTCTGTTTTTGGAGAGGTCTTTTGAAGGGCATTTGTCAGACAGGACCTTTTTGTTGGTTTTTTATTCCTCCTGACGATCAATTCTTCTCTTTTTTTCTTAAAGAGTGTGTTTCCAGTCATCTGCAGGCATGACACCTACAGAGCGGCAGTGAGCAGACTCACAGCCGCCCAATTACTGGCAAATGCCAGGGTTAAGACACCAAGGCCTGGGAGAGAAAGACAAGCATTTGCTCTGGAGGAAATGTCACTCTGTCTGCTGTTCTCTCAAGCAGATCCTTAGGGAAGAGAAAGAGAGAGACAGAGAAAGAGAGGAGTAGACAGTCACGGGAGACAGATCATTAAGAGCGCTCGCTCACTTGTAACTAAAAACTATTTCCGTTCTTTATAACTTCTAGTCCATATGCAGCCCTGATCTCAATTGCACAGCCGTTTTGGCTGATGTTAGACCCAGTCGGAGGTTGTAGAGGGAATATGACTATTGCCTTGTCAACTGAGCCTCTTATACAACCTTCCTCTTCCTAGTCTTTCCACTTAAAAAGTCAAAGCTGTTTCTATGACCGAAAAGAGAGAATGGTTGTTTGGGTTTGGGTTGGATCGATATCTGTCTTCCAATTTCACAGATATCCAATGTCCATCACTGGTCTCCAGGTCTGTCCAAATCCCGTTGCAGAGCCGCAAACTTCTCCAAGATGTGATCCAACTTGCGGTCCATAACCACAGTCTGAGTGTTAACAGCTCTGCTCACCACCGTTTCAATCCAGCCGGCCAACCTTGTGGGGTTTTGAACAGCTGTGACCGCTTTCTTCAGTCGTCGATATCCCAGGGCCCCGCTTAATCCAATCAGCAGAAACCCAGTTATCATGGTCCTGAATAGGTAGATGTCTTCCACGTCCTCCAAGGAAAGGGCTGCCAGGCACACGATGCACCACTTCTCCCACCCGTCCATCATGTATCCAGCCGCACACGTTCTTGCAGGACAGTTGGGTTCCCCTGAACCATAGATCAAATATGTCTACCTCATAATATCATCAAAACATACTTGAATTTATATAGTCCCTGGGCCCAAATGTGTAACTTATAGACAATAGTCTGTGTCTGTGCTGTTGTCTCAAAATAGTAACGTTAGTGGTTCTAGTAGGTACTGAAGTACTCATGAGCAAGGTACCCAAGTCCCCAAGCACTGCTCCCTGAATGCTGTCCATGTTAGCTGCCCACTGCTCCTTCACAGATGTTTCAAATGCAGAGGTCTCATTTCTTTGAGGCCACTCCCTCAGTTTTGATAGTGAGGAGCCAGGATCTGCTTTCTTTGGTCTGTTTGCATATTCAGTTCAATTCATTTTTCATTTTATTTGTGTAGCTCTCTTTACAACAGATATTGTCACAAAGCACTTTACATATTTACATATATTTATAAACTTGAACCTGAACTTGTACTTCTCATGTCTGACAGCCCAGAAATCTTTGCCAAGGCTCTGCATGAAGTTCAAAGTTCATAAAACTACAAGCTATAGGCTCCAGTTTGCCGAAGAGCGGACTTCCTTTCATTGGACAAGAGCCATGGCATCCCACTGTTGTCGTCCAGACCCACATTGTCTACAGCAGATAAGCAAATCTGATTAGAATGTTTCCCCTCTTCTTCAAGCACAGCTTTAGAGAGCTGATAGGGAGCAAGCTTGTTTCTCAGGGCAGGGACATCTTTCCAGCTGGTACAGCCTTTTCAGCCGGCATAGAGAGGCCTGGTGCGTGTTAAATATATACAGACGGTCAGCCTCGCTGACCCACAGCCAGACAGTGGCCAGCGGGATTATGATAAACGATGGCTACACTGTTTCTGTTACGGTATGTTTTATGGAGTCTGGGGCCACGACGGGCTGAGACGGAGCTTTGCCCCAGTCAATGGCTCTGTCTCTGAGGTGCGGGTGCGGGGGTTAACAGGCTCCTCTGGGCTTTACAGGTGACGCCATTGCAGGCAGTAATAAAGCACTCTTTATGGGCACACTTTAATTGAATGAGCCCAGAGGAGGGGCAGACGACAGGACTGTGTGTTTGAGAGTAAGAGAGGAAAGAAAAAAGAAGAGAAGGAAAAAAGAGGCTTCCAGGTGTTCATAAATCTTGTGTAATTTGTTTATGGCAAGTGTAGTCTGGCTAGCTTGAGAGGTGGCCTCTATGGGTGGTGTGTGCATGTGTGTGTCAGGGAAGGAGAAAGAGACAAGGAAATCTAGGACATGGTCCTCAAAATGTTGCAGTTTCAGGGGCAAATGGAACTCAGCACCCTCATGTGGCAATGGCCTTTTATTTGACATTGGCTGCAAAATGAGGTGCGTTCAACGTCTACCAGCCATTTAGGGCACGTCCTGCCGTTCTATTTTCTGCCAGCCACGGATCAAGCAGCCACCTGCAGGTGGAGAGACGAAGAATCTAATTTTTCATTAAAACTTCAATCATTCAATTAAACTGTCATTGGTGCCTCAAATGTTTTAATTACTCCTGGGATAATTGTTTTTCTTATTTAGTGAAATAAGGACATTATGGAGAGTGCCAGATATGATCGAGCTGTCAGCCTGTATTATGATATCAGAGGCTGCTTCCTGTTGACTGGTGGATGACTAGATACATATAGTATACCTACAGAGATGCATGAGAGATAGACGGTTCTCCACTGTGGACTGTCAAACTAACTCTGGTGTTCTGGGATATCTGGCATGTGAGTATTACCAGCAGAAACTTTGCCTCCTTTTACTTTTACTTTTATTTGAAGGCAAGGGCAAGGAGAATAATTTGTTGTACACAGACTTACAGCAATTTAGAGTTGCTTATAGTTTTCCTGGAACAACTTGGGGTTAAGTGTCTTGTACAGGCACGCAACTGTTTTTTAGATTCCAGCTAACCTCCAATCTTACAAACACCAAGATTAGGGCAGTTGGTGGCGTAACGGTTGGCCGTTTGCCCCATGATCAGAATGTCGCTTTTTCGAATCCCAGACCGGTAAAGGTAACTGAGGTACTCAGGAGCAAGGTACCGTCCCCAAGCACAGCTCTCTGGCTGCTGGCCATGTTAGCTGCCCACTGTTCCTTCACAGGTGGGTCAAATGTAGTGCTCACATTGTTTTGCGGTGCATTGTGTGCTGTGCTGGATGTGTTCACAATGACAAATAATCACTCTCTTTCACTATTGGTTTTGGTGTTGGTGGTCTAGTGGCTAGGACACTCGCCTCTGGGCCAAGAGGTTGTGAGTTCAAATCCTACCTCTGGCACTACCATCATTGGGTCCTTAAAAAGGACCCTTGACCCCAAGTAAGTTCTTCCTAACTGAAGCTGACTTAAGTGTAAAACACATTTCAGTGAGTTCATTATTGTGATCAGATCAGATGTTTATAATTAAAATGAAAGACTGTTTCCCTTGCAATGGCTTGGTTTCATATCACAATATGAAATAATGAAAACTAAATGTTCAGCTCATTAAATTAATCTTACACATTAAATCATTCAACATTTTTTATGTCACATTCACAGTTCATACTGTCAGGATCTCCCTGGCATCTCATGGCCAACCAACTGATGCTGACATTTCCCCTGTCCTTGTCTGGTTGTAAATGTCCTGATATGTTGCCTCTATATTAGCCCAACCTCTTAGGTTTCTGGTCTGGAGTTCATTAAGTTATGTGATTGTGTTTGTTTTGGTCACTTGCTTGTTATGTGTATTTTTATTTTCTTTTACCAAAAACTGTGTGTTCTGTTGTACTGTTAATAGTTGTGAATCCATCCAACTGTGTGTGTGTGTGGCCTTACTTCCGTCTTTCCTTGCCTAATGATTCTGGCATATACAAGTACAACATGTGGGGGAATGGGCTATGATTCAGCTCCAAGACTGTGCAAATTTAAATAGAAGTTAACAAATAGATTATTTGTTTTAATAATACATTTAATATTTAACAGAAATTAAGAAAAGCTCAATCATAATAGGGCAGCACAGTGGCGCAGTGGTTACCGCGAGAAGATCCTGGGTTCAATCCCCGATCTGTGTGGGGTTCACATGCTCTCCCGGTGTTTGCGTGGGTTTTCTCCGGGTACTCCCGTCTCCTCCCGCAAAAGCATGCAATATAGGTTAATTGGCGTCTCTAAATTGGGCCCTTAGGGTGTGAATGTGAGGATGAGTGTGTGTGTGTGTGTGTGTGTGTGTATGCCCTGTGGTGTGTTGCCGCCTGCCCAGGGTTGGTCGCCGCCTTGCGCCCATAGTTCCTGGGATAGGCTCATTGACTCATTATTCAGATAATGAACGAATGAATGAATAAATAAATCATAATATGTAGAGAAATATAGAAAAGTAAGTATGGGAAAACCAAACATTAAGATTTTACATTAACGTTAATGGCGCTTTGTGTTTGTTACAGGGTTACTGTGAATGGTAAAGTGCAGAGTGCACATATTGTTGAGTAAGCATACATAACATGACGGAGGTGATGTTAGGACCATTTCCACAGTGCAGTTGTCATGGTGGAAACCACCAGGCTTTGGACACTCGTTAAAGGATTAATGGTCAGGCCAAGGCCTTATGAGCCCATTGTAGGGGTTTTAATTGTGGTAGTATGGGCATTATTCAATCAGTATCATAAATATCATGATTTGTCCTTTGTTGAACTCTCAAAGCAGTAAGTCTGTGAGTCAGTGAGTCAAGACACTGTTGGCACTTTGTAGGGGGTATACATTGATCTGTAGTGAACATAGATTCAGTGATCAATGAGCCCATAGCATCGTTCCTGTACGAAACTATTGATCAGACAAGCAAGGAAACATCAGCTGGTTTTGTCTCAGCTTTTATTAAATGCAATAATACAGGCTATTGTGAGCTGTAGCTCAGGAATGCATTTTGTGCTTTGATATGAATTGTGATTGTGTTAAATCTCTCTCCCTAACACACACATATAGACAAAATTATGTTTCTCCCTCTTTCTCTTACAAATCAAAAGGTTAATGGACACAGTATACCATCATCATACACCATCGACAGCAAATTATTGTCCAGTGAATCTATATAATATTATATTGTGAAAAAAACTTTGATTTTGGGGTTTGTGGTCGAATTGGCATTCAGTTTTCTCCAATTATTTTGCCTCATCAATGAACTTCAGAGAGAGTGTGTGCTTCTTACCTGGGCTTGGCATTGTTTCCTCTTGCTATTTCATGCACATAACACAGATTTAAAGCATTTCAGACCATCTTTCTTCAGGAGGAATCTGCTCTGGAGGCAAAAAGGCAAAATGCTTTTCTTTTTTCTTGAGGATGTCGAATGTGACCATCTGGCTGCCCCAAGGCATTGTGGGTTGTTAGCACGTGTGCATCTTCAGGTTTGCCTGCCTTGACAAATCTCATCTCACTAGTATTAGGGCTAATACCATCCCACTTACTCCCTCCCTCTCCTGAGTATGTCTCAGCAGCTCTTCCCCGTCTGTCGTCATTTTCTTCAGCCCCCACGGCATGCAAGAGTGGAACTCCTCTATCTGTAATGTCTGGTAAGTTAGGGAAAGAATGAGGGAGAAGAGAGGACATCAAGGAGAAAGACAGAAAGAGGATAGGAGTGATGGCATATTGTGGCCATAAACTTTTTGATTTGAGAGAGACAGAGGGAGAAACATAACTGTGTGTGTGTGTGTGTGTGTGTGTGTGTGTGAGGAAGAGAGAGAGAGAGAAATGTGACCTTTAAGCCTTCATTAATTAAAATGCTAACGGCCATACGCTGATTAACAAGAGTGGAGAGAGACAGCTAGAGGGCAGCACAAAAGAAGTACCCAACTTAATTTCTGTTATTTTATCATATGATGTGACAGTAGAATTATCTCCTACGGATGGGACTGTTGCAGCTTTACAGAGCTAGGGTTTGGCCTCGCTGACCTCACTTATGCTCTCTGAATGAAAGAGTAGGTGTTCACACAGAGACAGACACACACCTGTCTTGCTGTCTTTGTGAGGTTATTCCATTGACCTCAGACTGTGTCTTACTAATCCTAGCAATTGACTGTTTGAAGTTTTCCAAATAAATGCTGGAACTTTTCTATAAGACACACAATTAAAAAATAAAATCCTTAACTGACATTTCAGTTGAAATGGATTATTGACATTGCTGTAATAACCCACATATTTGGTGCACATCTGACATTTTCTATAGATTCTTTTAGCCTCATATATCAGAAAGCAGAAAATGATTTTCCCTTAACATCCATACTGAACTCGGGTCAGCGACCTGGCAAGCTCCTGCAGCCTGTCTGTATAAACGCTTCTTTCCAGCACAAAAACAAACTGGGAAGCAACTTGCAATGAATGTAAAGGAAGTAGCACAGTAACAGTATTAAAGTTTCACAGTTAAGCTTTAAAGCAGGTGCTGGTGGCCTAGTGGTAGGACACTCACCTTTGCACCAAGCGGTTGTGGGTTCAAATCCAACCTCTGGTGTTACCAATATTGAGTCCCTGAGCAAGACCCTTAACCGCTCTCAGGGGAACTGTCCCTGAAATTAGGAAATGTAAGTCGCTCTGGATAAGAGTGTCTGCTAAATGCTGTAAATTTAAAGTCCTCCACTGAGACTAAGCACTGTTCTGTTGAATCCATATGCGTCACAGGCCTGTCTAGGTCTCTATCTTTTCTTTTATGTGAACTTTATGTGAGATTTGTGAGGACCTGATGTTTGTAAGGACCAGTTCTCAGAGTTCCAGGGTGAAAAGTGTTGCTTTTGTCTTGATTGTTTTAATCCAGGAAAACTGAACAGATGAAAACTTTGTTTCCTGAAGACATTTCACTTCTTGCCCAAAAGTTTTACATTCTGATTTACACGTTAGGAGTAACATCCTTCAATTGATATGAGAAAATGAAAGAGTATTGAATGCTATGAGATGCTCATCAGCAAGGCACCGTCCCTAAGCACAGTTACCTGGGAGCTGCTGAAGCTGCACACTGCTCCTTCACTGATGGGTCAAATGCAGAGGACAATTATGCCACTGTCATCATGATTCATCTGGCCATAAATACCAGGTAACCAAAAAGTTCTTGCTTTTTTTTTTATTTTCATATTTTCAAAAGGGACAGATCTTCCAACCTGAACTTCTGGAACCAATGCCTGGCAGTACGTTTGACAGAATTATCCCCAAGGCTTGACAAATTTGGCCACTTGATTCGGTTGTGCACAAAATGCTTGCATTGGACAAGGTCAATGTCCCCACTCCCATCTCGACCACTTTTCCAGGACATGACACTTATTTCCATGTCAGTGATGGCTTCTTCCACTGTGAGGTCAAAAACGACAAGAATTCTTTTGGTTATCTTATATAAAGACGTTTTAAAGAATGTTAACCCCTCATAAGGTTCAGGAACGGCTAGGTTGCAGAGCAAGGAAATGATTAATGTATAAACTATTTTTTCAAACATTGTTTCAAAATAATGTAATTTCACACACATATTACTGGATCGGAACAATACTACACCTAAACCGTGCCTGAAATAAAACCTAGAACTTCTCCATCAAAGTATTTATTCTTCATGGGGAACAGTTCTTACAGAAAGCCAACACAAAGCAGCAAAAAGTTGACTAATCTCTTGTTAACATGCGAACAGACAAAAACAGTGTCCCTTTAGACAACTAAAATAAAATGGCACGCCTTAACTTTTTCCACTGCTTGATAGACAAGGAAGAGGGACTCACAAGGTTCTCTTTTTCCATTATTTATGTACAAGATAACTGTCTGCTATAGCATCATTTACTCTGATTTAGGAGTTAGACAGTTCACATTAAAAATGTTTTAAGAGTAAACAAATGACCTATTTTTATAGGTAATACTAATCTAAAAATCAAAAGACAGATCAGCTAAAATGATCAAAAACAAGGGATGGTGGTGGTCAGGATACTTACCTCTGGACCAAGAGGTAGGGGGTTCGAATCCTACCACTGGGTCCTGGAACAAAACCCTTAACACCAAGTTACTTTTTGTCATGGTGCGGTCATAGTGGGAAGGATGTGAGGACACTGTTGCAGGCAGAACTTAGAGTTTATTGTTAGGAACAAGCAGGGGGAACACAGAGGTGGCAAAAACGGGGAGAAACGGGAACAGAGGCAGTCCAAAAACAAGGGCAAAAAGGCACACAAAAGGCAGGGCAAAAAGACACAAAAACAGGAACAAAGTAACAACTGAAAGTCAAGGCCCGTGCTCCCAGTTGTGTGCAGCAGGTATGGAGGGAAAACCTCTGTGAATAGCCTGAAAGAGCAAGTTCCTTACACTCTAAGACTCAGGAGGCGAACTGAGAAGATCCAGACTGTAAATACACAGCAGTCTGACCAGGAGGAAGCTTACTGGGAGTCACGAGCCCGGGGAGAAACAAAAGAGATGTGTGAACAAAAATGGCAATCCAAACCAAAACACAAAGCCAATATCCAGAACAAAACAGGATCCAAACGTCCAAAGGTGGAAAAGCAAAGCTGAGACAGGGCACCACACAAACAAAGCCAAAACGTACTCCAACAACCACACATAGTATGAGGGATACAGACGGGTTAAACTGACTTAAATAAAGCCACACAACTCAAGTGCTCGCACCAATCCCAAACTCAAGGCAAAACAAGACACAGCTGAAAGCAATAATAAGCGCGAGGGTGTTCTACACACACACTGACCTACTAGGTAGGGAACACGCAGTGCAAACAAGATACCCGGAAGTAAGTGCGTTCTAACCACATAGTGAACTACTCAGGAGGGCACGAAGTGCAGACACAGAACCCGGAAGTGAGGAGCAAGCTAACGGGGAAAGCTACGGCTAACCGAGGAGACACGAGGGGCAAACACCACAGAAACAACACCGAAAGTGAACCCAGAGAGCAAAAGAAAGAAAGCAGATACTTAGCCTGGGTTCACGGTGGCACGGTCCCATCTAAGTCGGGCGGAACCGTGACGCTTTCAGGGAGACAGCCCCTAAAATTAGGAAATGGAAGAGGCTCTGTATAAGAGTGTCTGCTAAATGCCGTAAATGTAAATGTGAAATAAGAAATTGAACAGATTTAACTACTCTGCAATTGCCTTGTAATCTTTTACAGAATATTATGCATTCTTTCATATCATTTACTACAAAATTACATGATCCTACATGATCCGACAAGTCCTATAGTCAGGGTCATGTAATCTTGGTTTGAGTAAAGCTTTGCCTTCAACACATTTTAGTGGCAGGATACAGATCTTCAGACCAGTGCCCTTAACTGAATATGTGTTCTAACAAACAATGAGAACTCATCACCTCCAGATTAGCATGCACAAGTATCTGTCTGTTATTTATCTCTACCAAAAAGAAATTGCACCAAATCACCATTTCACCTTGAATGCATAAGTCACGTACTAATAACTAATATGTTGCTTGACATTTCAGAAAATGTGTTATTACTAAACACAATTTCTTACCTAAAGCATTTGTGCTCAATACAAAGATCCTGCTCTTCTCTAATTGCGTCTGCCACCATCAAGGAGTGAGAAGTCCACTTTAGTAACACTCAAACAAAAGGCTAAATGAATCTGAAAATGTAAGATTATTCATCTTTTAAGATTTACAATGAGGCTCTGACGGCAGGGTAATTGCACGATTAATGTCTCAGACGTCAAGTCCTATTAATAAGTCTGCTGTAGCAGTATAGCACATTACACAGCACAGTGGCGTTGTTATATAAGCCTATCTAACGAGAGGCTGCATTCCACGTGCAAGCTCAGAGTTTATTTTTGCCTGCGAGCGTGTTTTCTGGTCCTGATGCAGAGCCCCAGAGCTCAGTACGTTGTTGAGATCCAGTCAGGCGGAGAAGCGAACTGCCATTATGGCTATAGTGCTCCTCTCTGCTTCACTAGGAACTTTACGTGCTATACATCCAGGCTGGGAAAAAATACCAACAGGCTCTGTGCCTTGGTCATTATACGTGGGTCATGCAACTTGTTCAGCTGGCTATCAGGTCTGAATATCAAGGAAGACCACAGCTTTAGAGCGGAATTCCAAATGTGGAACTTCCGCACTAGTATGATGACTTATTTGCCAAGCCTTGAGTAAAACTCCAAATGCATCTGATGCCACTTTTAGTAAGTCTTAATTGGATGTAATGCAGTGCTGTTCTTCTGACATTACATAAAAGCTGGAGATAAAAATGGCAGAAATGTTGAAGGGAAAGGTTATGTGAAAGGGGCATGTTTTGTGGTCTTAGTGTTTACTGGTAGCACACAGCAGATCCTTATTGCATTTCTTTTGCTCTCTTTCTCTGTCTCTCTATTGGTTCTCACACTGCAAACACACTCACATTCACACTGTTTAGGTGTGTATTGTTCTCTGTAGGAAAGGCTTTAGTCAAATTGTGTGAATTAGAAAGAAAATAGGAGGTGCAGTAAGATAGATGTGCATAATGTGCAATTTTTGTATGAACATTTCTGTAGTATGTAAGGCTTATGAGTATGCTTGATTAAGCATGTATTTGTGTGTGTGTGTGTGTGTGTGTGTGTGAGTGTGGGCGGATATTTACGACGTTGTGGGGACCTTTTCCCCTAAAATCACTTTGAATTGTTTGTTATGGCTTTGTGGGGACATTTGAGAGGTCCCCATGAGGAAAATGACTTTATAGAAAATGTGCTTTTTTATTTTAGAAACTAAAAGAGGTAAAAGATGTGCATTTGGTTACTGAGGTTAAGGTTAGGGTTAGGATTAGGTGTAGAATGATATAAATCTAGTCATTATGGGAGTCAAGAGAAAAACCTCACAAAGATAGTAATACACAACTGTGTGTGTGTGTGTTTGTATGCCAGGTTGCTATAGACTTTTACTCACTGTTGCCCCAGCAGGTGTCCATCAGTCATCATCACCAAGCTCATTACTCACAATCTTACTGCCTGTTCTGCAGTGCAGACACACACACACAAACACATAGCCACAAGTGCACATGTGTAGATGCACACACACACACACACACACTCCCATAATGACTATATGTAAATAATGCTACAGATAATCCTAACCATAACGTGGAACTCAATAAACAAATGCAATTTTCCCCCTCTTTTTTACAAAAATATAATCCTTGGAAGTCCTTACAAACAAAATGATCTTCCTAAAACTTGCCAGAAATCTTTTGGTTATAAATATATGTCTAAAATAAATATTTTCTATATAATATTTTGATAAAACATTTTATATAAGAACCAGTTCACTCACATACATACTGTAAATGTATTCACAAAGACACCAAAATCTCACCGATCTCAGCTTCTCTTTTAGGAGACACTCTGCGCTCTGCCTTCTTTTCTCATATAGTAATCAATGGCTAATCATTGTACGGAGCAGCCTGCAGAAGAAGACTTAATCAGAGAAGCTTAAGAGTCTGCTCTGGCTACCTGACAGATCACTGGAGGTTTTAGCTTTACATTTATCCCACAGACTTGAAAACCTCAGATCCCAAATCCCAAAACCTCAGATCACATACCATCTTGGACAAGCACAGTCACACGCTTTTATTGTCTTCACTGGCATTTTACGGTCTGACCTAGCATAACTGGAATCAGTCTGAACCCTCTGGCTCTCTTGCTGGTGCTTCAACACACACACACACAGACATACAGTAAACACCCTTGCTTCCTGCCCTTCTCTTACTGCTCTTTTACTGATAGACACAACCTGAGTGTGCTGCCAAAATAAACCGGGTCAGGTCAAGTAGAAAATGTGATTATGTTTTTAATTAGAATTCACACAGCTGGATATTGCACAACACAACTCATCCTGGAATTAAATAATAACATGTTTAGAAATCAGATATAGCATTTAACACTACAGCTGGGACGTTCGTCTTGAAAAACGCTGAATATTCATCATCCAGCTTGCGCGGTTAAAAAAGAAACACTCCTGCTGCCAGCGGCAGGCTGGATGCCAGATCGGAAAGCACACCTGCTCTCGGCCTTGTCCAAATTTGGCTGGGGACACAGATTAGGTTGGGAACAGATCCGATCAGGACTGACTGAGACACATTGAATCCATATGAGTGTCTATATGACTCTCCACACCATCTCCACATGACTCCATCATCCAGCAAACTCGTCCTAGAACAGTGCAAACAGTCAAATTGAGAAATCACACTGATGTGGAAATTATCCTAGATCAACATCAGCAGAAATCTGGTGTAGAATCTATTTAAAAAGAAATCTTCTAAACTGATCTATGTTGGAAGTGTGGTGTGCAGTACAATAATGAATACATTTTGAGAATAAACATTAAGGGCCAGTTTCCCAGTCGAGGATTAAGCCTAGTCATAGACCAGCTTTGGGTTTGAATGGTAAATCTCCATTAGTACTACAATTTAGTCCAAGACTAGGCTTAGTCCTCGACTGGGAAATTGGCCCTTAGTGTTCTAAAATGAGACATGGAAATAATTGAGTTTTTTGACCACACCACCTGCAGTCCAGACTGGAGAGTCCACCTAGAGGTAAGCAGCTTTATCCCTGGCCAGAAAGACCATCCAGGAAAGCTGGTTGCCGCTGTTAGAGGTGTTCCTGTTCGTTTGGTCCTGTTATGGTGACATTATGCTGTAAAAAAAAGCTCTGTCCTTCAGGTGAGATCTAAAACCTAGATTTTCATTGTGAGCTTGTAAAAGATCCACCGGCATCTTTCTGAAAAAGTTGTGTTCTGCTAAAATGTCCAACCATGACCCTTTCAGTTATGGACTCCTAATCATTCCCTACAGTATTGTAAAAGGTGAATTATCTCCGACCCCTCCAGTACTGTAGCTAATATGTGGTGAGTTTACTCTTACAGAGTAAGAGGCTGGAGCATCATAGCTTGAGGGCAAATAGCGCGATTTAAAAAATAATAGTTTAAGAATTAATTAATTAATTAATAAACAACAAATGTGGACATGATGAATAATGCTAAACACTACTGAATACTGCAGGCCTATTGTAGGTAACAAGATAATGTCCAAATATAACTACATGAAAAATGGATCGTTAGAAAAGTACTGACATTTCACACAAACACACACATGTGTAAGCAAAATGGCTCCTCCTCTCCTGCTTCAGCTCTGAAGTGCTGCCCTTCTACTGTCAAACAAATCATTGTTCTGTGTCCCAGAGGCTGTCCATACCAAGCACTGTAGCAGCACTGCTGACCACACTGAGCTGCTGCTACCAGAACTGCACTAATCACTCTACACACACATAACAGCAAAACACACACAACAGCAGAACGTAAGTGTCCACGTCCCCAACCCTTAGGGCTTTGAGCTTGTGTTGCACTTTGGCAGTCAGATCTCGGCCTAAACGCATAAATATGTATAAGGCTTTTTCAGAATAAGCAGTCAGACTATAGCTTCATGCTGGCCATGTAATTCAATTCATTAGGATATGAAAGATGGCTACTCATCGAAAATCACCACTTGAAGGTCGTCCTTAACGGCAGCGAACCTCTGCGCTCCCACAGGGTGGAACCATGCACACAAGGGTGCTGATCCATTTTCTTGCTCATTTATGCCACTGCCATCTATACATATCGCTTGAAAGCCTCAAAAGCGAGTCTGCTGCAGGGGATGCTGTGATGCTTGAGCGGTCCACATCACTTGGATAAAGCTTCCCCAAGCACTGCATGAGAGGTTAAATCAGCCAAGAGATGCGCTCAATGAGACGGAGGGTTGGACTGGACTGGACTCGACCCAGACATAGTAAATGCCTATTTATAGTTGTTATATCCCCGTAAATATTAATGATACATTAGAGCCTAGACAGTAGAGGGACAATAAAGACAAATGTCTTTGTCTGTGTTTATTTCTATCTTGCTCTTGTTTTTTTCTAAATGCCATTGCCATTAACCTCTGTCTTTTAACCTGTTGCTCTTGCTGGGTGGTGGAGGATTAGTGTTCTGAGTGATGAAAAAATCTGTTTGTTATTAACCAAAAGGTTGTGGGTTTAAATCTTAAGCAAAGTCCTCATCATAAAATTGCTCTGTGGACAATGCCACCAAAAACAAAAAAAGTTTTACTTCAGCCTGTTATCAGTTCATCCTATGAAAACGTCTTATGAAGGATTCCACATACAGTGGTCCAGTGAAGATATCTAACCCAGTAAAGAGCCAAAATCTCAACTGCAAATTGACTCTGTCAGTGGTTGGAGCAGAGAGCTATATCTGGTGGAAAAGAAAAGTGAATGGTGCTAAAAGCTGTGAAACATTGATGGAGCAGTTTGAGGAGAGGCTGTAGTGTGTCACTACAAGCACACTCTAAAAGATGTTATGTAGTATATATTAGAGTAATACTGTACTTATTGAAAAATATTTATTAGGGGAACACTGCATGGAACCCTATTGGAATCGTGCTGTTTTTTTTTTTTTTTGCCTTAAAACGCATTGTGGAGAAAAAACTGTAAGACCTACAGCTTTGAAATTTGGCAGGTAGGTCCGGTACCCCACCCACTACTCAGGCAAAAAAAAATTGCACCAAAATAAGCTATTTTGCGTTTTTCCAAAAATTTGCATTTTGTCTAATAACTCTTTAACCGTAGTGCCAATTCTCAAAAATCTTATACCTTCTTATTCCTTGGGTCAAGATGAATATTTTAGACCCTGGCATCTATTTCTGCCATATTTGTTTTTTCGATAATTTGCATAATATGCAAAACCATCTCTTGCGAACTAGTCCCTGGATTTTTGTCCAATCTGCATGCAACTGATATCATTTGAATCCCAAGACTCTCTTCGTTAATTATTATCAAGCACATTGTTAATTTAGGTCTTCATATTTCTGTAATATGCAAATAAATGTGGTCGGCTTGGCATAGGACTGCAACACCACACACCGAATGTCATAGAAATTCGGCTCTGGGTGGGCTACAGCTTTGAAATTTGGCAGGTAGGTCCGGGACCCCTCCCACTACTCAGGCAAAAAAAATTGCGCGACTCTGCCATTTGGTGGCGGTATAATAAGCTATTTTGCATTTTGCCTATCTACAGCTTTGAAATTTGGCTGTTAGGTCACAAACCCCACCCACTACTCAGGCAAAAACACACGCTCTGCCAGTTGGTGGCGCTATAATAAGCTGTTTTGCGTTTTGCCTAATAACTTTTGAACCATAGCTCCGATTCTCAAAAATCTTATACCATCTTACTCCTTGAGTCAAGATGAATCTTTAGAGACCCTCGCTTCTGTTTCTGCCATATTGGATTTCTCAATAATTTGCATAATATGCAAAACCATCTCTTGCGAACTAGTCCCTGGATTTTCATCCAATCTGCATGCAACTGGTATCATTTGAATCCCAAGACACCCTTCTTTAATTATTATCGAGCACATTTTTACTTTATGTTTTCATTTGGCTGTAATATGCAAAATAAATGTGGTGGGCTTGGCATTGGACTGCAATGCCACACACAGTGTCATAGAAATCCGGCTCTGGGTGGGCTACAGCTTTGAAATTTGGCAGGTAGGTCTGGTAACCCTCCCACTACTCAGGCAAAGAAAATTGCACCACTCTGCCAGTTGGTGGCACTATAATAAGCTAGTTTGTGTTTTGCCTAATAAGTTTTGAACCGTAGCACCCTAGATAAAAGGATGAAACGTGTCATTTTTCAACGTATGTTCGAATTCGAGTCAATTTGATTCGTCAAAAACTGATAAAGCTGCAAACTGCATGACCCCCGTAATCACTGCTTGCAGTTATATTTAGGGGGCCATGCAGTGGAACTGCGTGGTCCCCTATTGTTATTGTGCCGATTTTTTTTTTTTTTTTTCTGCCTCAAAACGCGTTGTGGAGAAAAAACGGTAAGACCTACAGCTTTGAAATTTGGCAGGTAGGTCCAGTACCCCACCCACTACTCAGGCAAAAAAAACTGCACCAAAATAAGCTATTTTGCAATTTTTCCAAAAAAAATAAGCATTTTGCCGAATAAATGTTGAACCGTAGCTCTGATTCTCAAAAATCTTATATCATCTTATTCTTTGGTTTAAGACGAATTTTTTAGACCCTCGCATCTATTTCTGCCGTATTTGATTTTTCGCTAATTTGCATAAAATGAAATCCCATCTTTTTCGAACTCGTCCCTGGATTTTTGTCCAATCTGCATGCAACTGGTATCATTTGAATCCCAAGACACTCTTCTTTAATTATTATCAAGCACATTTTCAATTTAGGTCTTCATTTTTATGTAATATGCAAATAAACGGGCTCGGCTTGGCGTAGGACTGCAAATCCATATACTGTACATACCGATCCAAATCCATATACCGATTTTCCGTCATAATTGCACCACTCTACCACTTGGTGGCGCTAATAAGCTATTATGCGTTTTCCGCAATAACTTTTGAATCGTAGCTCCGATTCTTAAAAATCTTATACCATCTTATTTCTTAGGTCAAGATGAATCTTAATAAACCCTCGTATCTATTTTTACCATATTGGATTTTTCTTTAATCGGCATAACTAGTCAACTAGATCCTGGATTTTTATCCAATTTGCATGTAACTGGTATTATTTGAATTATTTGAATAATTACTAAATAATAGTAATTATTAAGACCAAATCTCCCTAAATAGACAATATATTTACTGTAGGTAGAGGAGGAAAGACGAAATTTCCAAGTAAGAAATGCATTCCTGGCCGGGCACTGCTGGTTCTGTTGTGCTGGCTCCGGGTCCATTGTGTAACTGACGCCACCAACATTAACAGGACGCTTACATTAGAGCCTGTTATTGCGTGTCTGTTTGGGTGACAGGTGTCGTGCCTAAATCGGCACCCTTGCCGCGCGGGCGCGCGCATTTGATGACTTCCGCCTTTATACGAACTACTGTCCATAAACTCCAATTCGTTCCTACACTCTGTTAACGCAGAGTCACGAAATTCGTCCCTACACTCTGTTAACGCCAATAAGATGAGGGCAAAATTACTCATATTCTTAAAAATAAAAATAAAAACCTTGCACAAGTAGTTCGTAAAAAGGCGGAAGTCATCAAATGCGCGCTCGCGTCGGGGGTGCTTCTCGCGGCAATGCGTGGAATTACCAAAATTATAGAGGGGATAGAGAGGGGACAGCCTAACATATGAAACAGGAAAAAGACCGCTGTGTAATCCATTTATTTCAACAAAGTAACTGTATTGTAATTACCACCTATTTAAACGGTAACTGTAACGGAATACAGTTACTCATATTTTGTATTCTAAATACGTAACGCTGGTACATGAATTCCGTTACTCCCCAACACTGTGGCTATATTATGCAAATCAATACTTTGAAACAAATTTAGCAAGACATATGTTTGAATAAGGAAACTTTACTATAATTTACAGTTTTTAGACATTCTCTTATAGTAATTATTAAGCAAATTTTCAGGTATTTCTTTATATGACTGCAAAGCTTCATTTCAAAGTTGATATCCCACTTACTGGCGCATTATAAACTATTTTAAAGTTAGCCTAATACGTTTTGAACCGTAAATACGTAGAAAAAAGATGAAACATATCAAATCTCAACATATGTGTACTTCAAGTCATAAAAAACTGATAAAGCTGCAAACTGCATGGCCCCCGTAATAACTGCTTGCAGTTATATTTTCAATTTAAATTTGTCCTTACCTTGTTTTAAATCTTTTTAAGGTTAAATGTCATTTTAGAGTACTGTAATGTTTAGGATAAGGATTAGGTTTACATTGTGATTTAGTAAAGCTAGATGTGCATGTAATAGAACTGCACAGACAATTTACATATAAAAAATCATTCATATATTAAACTTACTAGGTTAGTAGGGGAGATGAAAAGGGATGTTGCTGTCTGTTAAGTGCTCAAAAGTAGTTTGAAAATATTTGTAATAATCCAGAAATATACAAATAAATGACTGTCTAATAAGAGGTGAAATATGAGCACTTTGGGGGTGTCCTAACTTTTTAGTCTTGTAGTGTTTCTTTCACAGTTTAGTTTGGGTTTAGGACTAGATTATATTAGGTTCAGAGTTTGGGTTTAGAGTTGGAAGTTGAAAAAAATGACTTCAAGATTTCTGCAAAGTATATTTCAGTTTGAACTATAAGTAAGTAGTAACAAAATGACTTTATGAATTATTCTTATTAAAATATTTCCTAAATACATGTCTCCCTCCAAACTACTTTGGTTTAAGGGTCTTGCTCAATGGTCCACTGGTGGTAGTTCAGGCAGTAGAGCTGTAATTGAGCTGTCCATTTCCAAGACCACCACCACCACCCCTTAACAAGTCTCACAATAAATCGTGAATCGGAAGTAGGCACTCTGTGACATGTACTAACTTCATTGATGGAAAGGGCAAAAAACTCCCATGAGTCTCATTTTTTAAATAAAATGATGGAAAGCAAAAAGATATATTTCCTGGAGCTTAAGTATGTGTTAAGAACTTCTGGTGATGGCGTCTGGCCTGTGTGCAGCACACAGGCTCTGGGCCAAATCCAGTCCCCACACATTTCTCCTGCTTCAAGGACTGTTGCCCTGATTTCATTATAGCCTTCAGAAGAACAGCAAATCCGATCTGAGCAGCTGTGTGAGCGTGTAATAGATCTGATAATTCGGCCAGAGAATCCACATGGTAGCAGAAATGACACGTTAATTTTTTATACCTTTATTCTTGATGATCCATAATAACCAAACATTAAAAGAAGTTGTCCCGAGATCTACTGTCTTACAATTTTCAAACACCTCACTTTGTTCCCAACAAAACTCCTTCCTTAACAAAAATATTTTAAACAGTTTTGATAAATAACACAAAAATAAAAGGTAACACTTAAAACAGTTGAACCGTCCATGTGCCATCTACCATTCCTATTCTTATTGTCAATTATGAGTTGTAAAGAAATAAACATCCACACTAACAATTTATCATTAACTGTTAGTGTGGATATAAAGCAGCTGTTAGTGTGGATATAAAGCAGCTGTTAGTATGGATATAAAGCAGGTGTTAGAGAGGATATAAAGGAACTGTTAGTGTGAATATAAAGCAGGTGTTAGTGTAGACGTAAAGCAGCTGTTAGTGTGGATGTAAAGCAGAGGTTAGTGTGAATATAAAGCAGCTTTTAGTGTGGATGTAAAGCAGCTGTTAGTGTGGATGTACAGCAGCTGTTAGTGTGTGCGTAAAGCAGCTGTTAGTGTAAAGAAGTGCTTAGTCTGGATATAAAGGAGGTGTTAATGTAGATGTAAAGCAGCTGTTAGCATGGATGTAAAGCAGATGTTAGTGTGGATGTAAAGCAGCTGTTAGTGTTGTAAAGCAGCTGTTAGTGTTGTTGTAAAGCAGCTGTTGTGGATGTAAAGCAGCTGTTAGTGTAGATGTGAAGCAGCTGTTCATGTAGATGTAAAGCAGCTGTTAGTGTAAAGTAAAGAAGTGCTTAGTCTGGGTATAAAGCAGATGTTAGTGTGGATGTAAAGCGGATATTAGTGTGGATGTAAAGCAGGTGTTAGTGTAGATGTAAAGCAGATGTTAGTGTCGATGTAAAGCAGGTGTTAGTGTGGATGTAAAGCAGGTGTTACTGTGGATGTAAATCAGGTGTTTGTGTAAATGTAAAGCATCTGTTAGTGTGGATGTAAAGCAGGTGTTAGTGTAGATGTAAAGCATCTGTTAGTGTAGATGTAAAGCAGCTGTGTGGATGTAAAGCATGTGTTAGTGTAGATGTAAAGCAGCTGTTAGTGTGGATGTAAAGCAGCTGTTGGTCTGGATGTAAAGCATCTGTTAGAGTGGATTTAAAGCAGCTATTAATGTAGATGTAAGGCAGTGGTTAGTGTAGATGTAAAGCAGCTGTAAGTTTGGATTTAAAGCAGCTTTTAGTGTAGATGTAAAGCATCTGTTAATGTGGATGTAAAGCTGCTGTTAGAGTAGATGTAAAGCAGCTGTTAGTGTGGATTTAAAGGAGCTTTTAGTGTAGATGTGAAGCATCTGTTAATGTGGATTTAAAGCAGGTGTTAGTGTGGATATAAAGCAGCTGTTAATGTGGATGTAAAGCAGCTGTTAGTTTTAATTTAAAGCAGCTGTTAGTGTAGATGTAAAGCAGCTGTTAGTGTGGAGGTAAAGCAGGTGTTAGTGTGGATTTAAAACAGCTGTTATTGTGGATTTAAAGTAGCTAGTATGCATGTAAAGCAGCTGTTAGAGTGGTTGTAAATCACCTTAGAGTGGATGTGAAGCAGATTTTAGAGTGGATGTAAAGCAGATGTTAGAATGAATTTAAAGCAGCTTTTAGTGTAGATGTAAAGCAACTGTTAGTGTGGATGTAAAGCAGGTGTTTGTGTAGATGTAAAGCGGATGTTAGTGTGAAGTAGTTGTCAGTGTGGATGTAAGATATGTCATTGTGTGTTAGGTATAAAGTAGCTGTCAGTGTGGATGTAAAGCAGCTGTTAATGTAGGTGTAAAGCAGTTGTTGGTGTAGATGTGAAGCAGCTGTTAGTGTTGTTGTAAAGCAGTTGTTGTGGATGTAAAGCAGCTGTTAGTGTAGATGTGAAGCAGCTGTTAGTGTAAATGTAAAACAGCTGTTAGTTTTGGCATAAAGCAGCTGTTAGTGCAGTTGTAAAGCAGCTGTTACTGTAGATGTAAAGCAGCTGTTAGTGTAGATGTAAAGCAGCTGTTAGTGTGGATTTAAAGCAGCTTTTAGTGTAGATGTAAACATCTGTCAATGTGGATTTAAAGCAGGTATTAGTGTAGATATAAAGCAGCTGTTAATGTGGATGTAAAGCAGCTGTTAGTTTTAATTTAAAGCAGCTGTTAGTGTAGATGTAAAGCAGCTGTTAGTGTGGAGGTAAAGCAGGTGTTGGTGTAAATGTAAAGCAGCTGTTAATTTTGGCGTAAAGCAGCTGTTAGTGTAGGTGTAAAGCAGCTGTTACTGTAGATGTAAAGCAGCTGTTACTGTAGATGTAAAGCAGCAGTTAGCATGGATGTAAAGCAGCTGTTAGCATGGATGTAAAGCAGATGTTAGTGATGTTGTAAAGCAGCTGTTAGAGTGGATGTAAATCAGCTGTTAGTGTTGTAAAGCAGCTGTTGTGGATGTAAAACAGCTGTTAGTGTAGATGTGAAGCAGCTGCTAGTGTAAATGTAAAGCAGCTGTTAGTTTTGGCGTAAAGCAGCTGTTAGTGTAGATGTAAAGCAGGTGTTAGTGTGAAGTAAAGAAGTGCCTATTGTGGATAAAAAACAGGTGTTAGTGTTGATATAAAGCAGATGTTAATGTGGATGTAAAGCGGGTGTTAGTGTAGATGTAAAGCAGATGTTAGTGTCGATGTAAAGCAGGTGTTAGTGTGGATGTAAATCAGGTGTTTGTGTAGATGTAAAGCATCTGTTAGTGTGGATGTAAAGCAGGTGTTAGTGTAGATGTAAAGCATCTGTTAGTGTAGATGTAAAGCAGCTGTGTGGATTTAAAGCAGCTTTTAGTGTAGATGTAAAGTAGCTGTTAGTGTTGATGTAAAGCAGCTGTTAGTCTGGATGTAAAGCATCTGTTAGTGTGGATGTAAAGCAGCTGTTAGAGTGGATTTAAAGCAGCTACTAGTGTAGATGTAAGGCAGTGGTTAGTGTAGATGTAAAGCAGTTGTAAGTTTGGATTTAAAGCAGCTTTCAGTGTAGATGTAAAGCATCTGTTAATGTGGATAAAAAGCAGCTGTTAGAGTGGATTTAATGCTGCTGTTTGTGTAAATGTAAAGCAGCTGTTAGTGTGGAGGTAGCAGGTGTTAGTGTGGATTTAAAGCAGCTGTTAATGTATATTTAAAGCAGCTGATAGTATGCATGTAAGGCAGCTGTTAGAGTGGTTGTAAATCACCTTAGAGTGGATGTAAAGCAGATTTTAGAGTGGATTTAAAGCAGTTCTTAGTGTAGATGTAAGGCAGTGGTTAGTGTACTGTAGATGTAAAGCAGCTGTTAGAGTGGATGTAAAATAGCTGTTACTGTGGATGTAAAGCAGCTGTTAGTGTAGGTATAAAGCAGTTGTTTGTGTAGATGTAAAGTGGGTATTAGTGTAGATGTAAAGCAACTGTTAGTGTCAATGTAAAGCAGCTGTTAGTGTTGATGTAAAGCAGGTGTTAGTGTGGATATAAGGCAGCTGTTAGTGTAGATGTAAAGCATCTGTTAGTGTGGATGTAAAGCAGCTGCTAGAGTGGATTTAGAGCAGCTGTTAGTATAGATGTAAGGCAGTGGTTAGTGTACTGTAGATGTAAAGCAGCTGTTAGAGTGGATGTGAAGCAGGTGTTAGTGTAGATGTAAAGCAAATGTTAGTGCGGCTGTAAATCAGGTATTCGTTTTAGTGAAGATGTAAAACAGATGTTAGTGTGGATGTAAAGCAGGTGTTAGTGTAGATATAAAGCAGGTGTTAGGGTAGATATAAAGCAGCTGTTAGTGTAGATGTAAAGCAGCTGTTACTGTGGATGTAAAGCAGCTGTTGGTAGATGTAAAGCAGCTGTTAATGTGGATGTAAAGCTGCCGTTAGTGTAGATGTAAAGCAGCTGTTAGAGTGGATGTAAATCAGGTGTTAGTGTGGATGTAAAGCAGCTGTTAGTGTAAATGTAAAGCAGTTGTTAGTGTGGGCATAAAGCAGCTGTTAGTGTAGATGTAAAGCAGCTGTTAGTGTAATTTAAAGAAGTGCTTAGTCTGGATATAAAGCAGTTGTTAATGTGGATGTAAAGCAGCTGTTAGTGTAGATGTAAAACAGGTGTCAATGCAAATGTAAAGCAGCTGATAGTGTGGATGTAAAGCAGCTGTTATTGTGAATGTAAAGCAGCTGTTAGTGTGGAATGTAAAGCAGCTTTTAGTGTAGATATAAAACAGATGTTAGTGTAAATATAATGCAGCTGTTAGTGTAGATGTAAAGCAGCTGTTAGTGTAAATGTAAAGCAGCTATTAGTATAGATGTAAAGCAGCTTTTGGTGTAGATGTAAAACAGAAGTATGTGTGGATGTAAAGCAGGTGTTAGTGTAGATGTAAAGCAGCTGTTAGTGTGGATGTAAAGTGGGTGTTAGTGTGAATGTAAAGCAGCTGTTAATGTGAATGTAAAGCAGCTGTTAATGTGGATGTAAAGCAGCTGTTAGTGTAGATGTAAAGCAGCTGTTAGTGTGGATTAAAAGCAGCTGTTAGTGTAGATGTGAAGCAGCTGTTAACGTGGATGTAAAATAGTTGTTACTGTGGATGTAAAGCAGCTGTTAGTTTGGAGTTAAAGCAGCTGTTAGTGTGGATTTAAAGCAGGTGTTAGTGTGGAAGTAAAGCAGTTGTTATTGTTAAGTTAAAGCAGATGTTAGAGTGGTTGTAAAGCAGATGTTAGTGTGGATGTAAAACAGCTGTTTGAGTGGATGTAAAGCAGCTGTTAGTGTGGTTGTAAAGCAGATGTTCGTGTGAATATAAAAGCAGCTGTTAGTGTAGATGTAAAGCAGCTGTTAGTGTGGATGTACAGCAGCTGTTAGCGTGGATGTAAAGCAGTTGTTAGTATGTGCGTAAAGCAGCTGTTAGTTTAGATGTAAAGCAGCTGTTAGTGTAAAGTAAAGAAGTGCTTAGTCTGGATATAAAGGAGGTGTTAGTGTTGATGTAAAGCAGATGTTAGTGTGGATGTAAAGCGGCTGTTAGTGTAGGTGTAATGCAGATGTCAGTGTGGATGTAAAGCAGGTGTTAGTGTGGATGTACAGCAGGTGTTAGTGTAGATGTAAAGCAGCTGTTAGTGTAATTTAATGAAGTGCTTAGTCTGGATATAAAGCACTTATTAATATGGATGTAAAGCAGTTGTTTGTGTAAATGTAAAGCAGCTGTGAGTGTGGATGTAAAGCAGCTTTTAGTGTAGATGTAAAGCAGCTGTGTGGATGTTAAGCATGTGTTAGTGTAGATGTAAAGCAGCTGTTAGTGTGGATTTAAAGCAGCTTTTAGTGTAGATTTAAAGCAGCTTTTAGTGTAGATTTAAAGCAACTGTTAGTGTGGATGTAAAGCAGCTGTTAGTGTGGATGTAAAGCATCTGTTAGTGTAGATGTACGGCAGCGGGTAGTGTAGATGTAAAGAAGCTGTTAGAGTGGATGTATAATAGCTGTTACTGTGGATTTAAAGCAGCTGTTAGTTTAGAGTTAAAGCAGCTGTTAGAGTGGTTGTAAAGCGGATGTTAGTGTGGATGTAAAGCGGCGGTTAGTGTAGATGTAAAGCAGATGTTAGTGTCGATGTAAAGCAGGTGTTAGTGTGGATGTAAAGCAGGTGTAAGTGTAGATGTAAAGCAGCTGTTAGTGTAATTTAATGAAGTGCTTAGTCTGGATATAAAGCACTTATTAGTATGGATGTAAGGCAGTTGTTTGTGTAAATGTAAAGCAGCTGTAAGTGTGGATGTAAAGCAGTTAGTGTAAATGTAAAGCAGCTGTTAGTGTAGATGTAAAACAGGTGTCAATATGGATGTAAAGCAGCTGATAGTGTGGATGTAAAGCAGCTGTTAGTGTGGATTTAAAGCAGCTGTTATTGTGAATGTAAAGCAGCTGTTAGTGTAGATGTGAAACAGCTGTTAGTGTAAATGTAATGCAGCTGTTAGTGTAGATGTAAAGCAGCTGTTAGTGTGGATGTAAAGTGGGCGTTAGTGTGGATGTAAAGCAGCTGTTAGTGTAGATGTAAAGCAGTTGTTAGTGTGGATTAAAAGCAGTTGTTAGTGTAGATGTAAAGCAGCTGTGTGGATGTTAAGCATGTGTTAGTGTAGATGTAAAGCAGCTGTTAGTGTGGATTTAAAGCAGCTTTTAGTGTAGATTTAAAGCAGCTTTTAGTGTAGATTTAAAGCAACTGTTAGTGTGGATGTAAAGCAGCTGTTAGTGTGGATGTAAAGCATCTGTTAGTGTAGATGTACGGCAGCGGGTAGTGTAGATGTAAAGCAGCTGTTAGAGTGGATGTAAAATAGCTGTTACTGTGGATGTAAAGCAGCTGTTAATTTAGAGTTAAAGCAGCTGTTAGAGTGGTTGTAAAGCAGATGTTAGAGTGTATGTAAACAGATGTTAGAGTGGATGTAAAGCAGATGTTAGTGTCGATGTAAAACAGCTGTTAATGTAGATGTAAAGCAGCTATTAGAGTGGATGTAAAGCAGTTGTTAGTGGGGATATAAAGCAGGTGTTCGTGTTGATGTACGGCAGCTGTTAGTGTGGATGTAAATCAGATGTTCGTGTGAATATAAAAGCAGCTGTTAGTGTAGATGTAAAGCAGCTGTTAGTGTGGATGTACAGCAGCTGTTAGCGTGGATGTAAAGCAGTTGTTAGTATGTGCGTAACGCAGCTGTTAGTGTAGATGTAAAGCAGCTGTTAGTGTAAAGTAAAGAAGTGCCTAGTCTGGATATAAAGGAGGTGTTAATGTAGATCTAAAGCAGCTGTCACTGTAGATGGAAAGCAGCTGTTAGTGTAGATGTAAAGCAGCTGTTAGCGTGGATGTAAAGCAGCTGTTAGCGTGGATGTAAAGCAGCTGTTAGCATGCATGTAAAGCAGATGTTAGTGTGGATGTTAAACAGCAGTTAGTGTTGTAAAGCAGCTGTTGTGGATGTAAAGCAGCTGTTATTGTAGATGTATATCAGCTGTTAGTTTTGGCGTAAAGCAGCTGTTAGTGTAGATGTAAAGCAGCTGTTAGTGTAAAGTAAACAAGTGCTTAGTCTGGATATAAAGCAGGTGTTAGTGTTGATGTAAAGCGGATGTTAGTGTGGATGTAAAGCGGCTGTTAGTGTAGATGTAAAGCATCTGTTAGTTGGATGTAAAGCAGGTGTTAGTGTAAATGTAAAGCATCTGTTAGAGTGGATGTAAAGCAGCTGTTTGTGTGGATTTTAAGCAGGTGTTAGTGTAGATGTAAAGCAGCTGTAGTTTGGAGTTAAAGCAGCTGTTAGTGTGGATTTAAAGCAGGTGTTAGTGTAGATGTAAAGCAGTTGTTAGTGTTAATTTAAAGCAGCTGTGAGAGTGGTTGTAAAGCAAATGTTAGAGTAGATGTAAAACTGGTGTTAGTGTGGATGTAAAGCAGCTGTTAGTGTGGATTTAAAGCAGCTGTTAGTGTGGATGTAAAGCAGGTGTTAGTGTGGATGTATAGCAGCTGTTAGTGTGGATGTAAAGCAGCTGTTAGAGTAGATGTAAAGCAGATATTAGTGTGCATGTAAAGCTGGTGTTAGTGTGCATTTAAAGCAGCTCTTAGTGTAGATGTAAAACAGCTGTTAGTGTGGATGTATAACAGATGTTAGTCTGGATGTATAGCAGAATTTAGTGTGTCTGTCAAACTTACTGTTCACTTTTAAAGTGAATGTAAAGTTGCTCTTAGTGTGCCTGTAAAGATTGCTGTTTCATGGAAATTTCTTTGATCTTACCATAGCAACCACACGTAAAATTCCCAAATGGCTGTGCAGACTAACACTTATTGCTTTTTCTATATCATCATCTTAACTGCTTTTCGCTAAGGGGAGCAAAATACATTGACTGAAGGTGTGTGTGTGTGTGTGTTTGTTTGTATGACTGTCATTGCCAGGGCTAGTTTCCCTCGTTTAAATCTCATCACATCCCTGGTCATGTGCGTCTCTTGGGCAAAAAAGAGAGCAGATTTCCCTCTGTCTCTTACCTTCACTCCATCTCCTGCTCTCCCTGGGGTCAGGACCCATTATACTGACACTTTATTTCACGCTCCACCTTGGAGAAAAGATTGAGATAAAATGTGCCTGTGTGTGTGTGTGTGATAGAGAGTAAGATGGAGAGAGATGTGTTTAACCCACACAGGACTACTGCCCTTAAAGCAGCAATCGATCCATAAATAGCCATCTGAGGTCTGAGATCCAAGTGTTTTTTGATCTTTTGCACACACACACACACACACACACACACACACACACACACACACACCTGTTTTGTTTACTGTCTTTGTGAGTTACGTTATTCATTTCCATCATCTAGAATTTTATTCCTATATATAAATAAATATTAACAATTTTACAGACTTAAACATTAGTAACCACAATGAATAAAATAGACTTTAAATTGGTGTCTTTGTGAGGACCTTCCTCTAAAACTCATTAAACTAAATTTCAATAAAACTACCCTCAGTAACCAAAGGCAAACCTTTTTTGTGTTTTTGTTTTTCAAATAAAAAATGAAAACTTTCATTAAACTTTTTTTAAATGATGGCCTTTACTGACATTCAAAAATTTCCTCCCAAAATCACAATGATATAATTTTTTTAATAAAATAAAATCTCAAAAACCTCAGCTTTTCCTATCTTTTAGCACACAATCTGTTCTTCACAAGTGTGTGAACACACACCATTTTCTCCAGATACATCCCTATTACAACATGTGAATAATACTCCACCTAACCCTAACATCAGTAGCTAAAAACAAATCTTTTTACTTTTAAAAACATTAGTTCAAATAAATGCTGCAACTTTTGTTTCTTTTCTAGAGCATTTTATTTTTGCAACGACTGGCTCTCGCTAGAGTTGGGATCAAGACTACCTAAACCGAGACCGAGACAAGACCAAGACCAGGGCGGGGGAGACCGAGTCAAGACCGAGACTGGACCAATGCACGTTTTACACCACATGACAAATAAGTGGAACATTGCAAAGCCTAAGCAACATTCAACATCTTTATTCAGTATTTCTCTCTTACATTTATATAAAGAGGAAATCGCTTCACTGGAATCAGTTTTCCAAACTGATCACATTATATGTTAAACTCAACAAACCACAGCGAACACTCCTCAAGACCAAACTCACTGTTTTATTGACTTGCAGAGTTTTTATTATGCAGAGACATTCTATGGCTCAGTTCTCTGGGGACAAATAAGGTTAGTGCCAGTCTGTAACACTTCTTTATCTATTTGAATACAAAGTCAAAGTAAACTTTGTCATCTCTGCTATATACTGTACAGATATACAGAGAGACGAGACGACATGGCTCCGGTTTGATTAAAAAATAATAATTTTTTCTATATATTTTTTTCCTCTATTGATTACATTATAAAATGGCAAATAATATTTTCTGATCAATGGAAAAGGAAGAAATGCTAAAGTTTTGGCTAATTTTCAGCCAATTTGTACTCATTTTGGCCTATAAAATGAGCTGCTTTTGGCCTTTCCGGAAGTGAACAACATTTTTGCGCATGACGGTGTTCCATACTCGAGTTGCGATAACTAACGCATGTTTACATCGTGAATAGTGTTATTAATACATTTTTATGCAATTACTTAAGTTTTTGTGCATGAAATTTCACGTACAGGGGAATAAATATAATGCCCAGTAAGTTCAAAGTCTTGTGATTCTGACGGTATGTGTGAGGTTTCTGTAAGTTCTGTAAACACGAATAATAAACTGCGCAAAATGTCTGCTTCAGTCTTAGAGTTTTAATAGTAATAGTCTCAGAGTTGTGGTCTCAGCTGGTCTCGAAATAAAATCCAGAGTTCTCTTTGTCCGAGTCCATGACAAGACCAAGTACAAGACTTTAAAAACTGGTCTCGAGGGCAAGACCAGTCTTGAGACTGCCAACACTAGTTTTCATAAGAAATGTTCTCACAAAGCCATGATAACACACTCTTTTCTCACTCTTTCTTTTTGCACCCAGCTATGTTCCTGCCTGTAGAGTTTGCACACTACCCATCATGACCCTCCTTTGTGTGTGTATGTGTGTGTGTCAGATGAGTCAAAGAAAGGGCAGTGGGTTATTTCTCTGCCCTATCTCTGCTTTGAAGCAACCTCTCACCCTCCAGCAGCTGTGATCTCTGTCACTCCATGTATGTGCACACCAGTTGCACACTCACTCATTGCACATGATGTATGCACGTATGCATTGAAGTTGATTTCACAGATGATGAGGCCAGTGTCTAGGAAGATAGAAAGAGCATGTGACGTGTTTGCTTATGCGATAGATCAGCAGATACAGAGTGACTGCAAATCATGCAAAATCATGGTTCTCAATAGGAGTGGGAATTGGCAAAAACCTCACGATACGAATCACGATACACGGGTCATATGATTATATCAGGATATATTGCGACATTCTACAGTTCACTGAAAACGTAAAAACAGAGCTGATATGCAAGTTGCTGTGTACGATCTGGGTGGTTTTAATGAATCACATTACATTAATAATTCAGCCAAAACAACATAACTCAGAACTGAATTTTAATGTTTGTCACGATGCATGGTGATGTCAGCATGACATGAGGCGAGGTCACATTGCAAGCCATTTTATTTAAATAATCAAACATAAAAGGGCACGAGGGCCACAAACCAAAAACTCTTCCCAAAAAACCCCGCACAGCATGCCGACACAGGGGAGGGTAGTGTGAGGGTGGACTGACAAGAGACACTGGGAAAGCTGAGCTTAAAAAGGGGAAGGGTAACAACGAGCAGGAAAATTAAACAAGGGAAAACCAATCAGAAAATAACACAGAAAACAATCAGAATTAAACAATGAAGGGAGAACGAATAGAAACAGGGGGCTGGACTGAAACAAACAAGACCCAGGTGAGGGGACTAATACACCGTGATCACCCAATCAGAAACAAGGGGCTGGACAGAAACAAAGCAGAACCAGGTGAGAAGACTAATACACTATGATCAACCAATCAGACACAATAGGAAGGTGGGACAAGGACTTTGACAGACAGTCCTGTGCTCCCTGCACAGGACTAAACTCAAAACACCAAACAAGATGAAATGGCGGCAATCACCAAAGTCCAGTGGGGTGGCTTGGCCAAAGTCCGTGGGGGTCATGACAACTTTATTGCCTTTGCATTTTAACACACTGAACTAGTGGACACCAAAAACGTTAAGATAAAGTACATAAGATTGAATATAAGAAATTAAAGTGGCCAGTCAGTTATGTGAGGCTGCTTGTGGTTCATGATTCTCCCCCCTTGGAATTTTCAATTTTTGGAGCTAGAAATTGATATAGTATATCATGAAAGGAAACATCACGATATATTGATGTATCAATTTTTTTGCACAGCCTCAGTTCTCAGTGAAAAGCTGGGGGGTTTTGAGATTGCTTTCCAGACTAGGTACACAACTCAAACTATGACACTTATCATCAGAGCAACTCTTAAATTTGTGTGTAACTTTCAGTCAAAACTTGCCATTTGTGGGAGTGTGGGGATGAAAGACAGGAGCTAGGATGTAGGCACAAGGTCTGGTGGGCTACTTGTTAGCTTTGGAAGCTGAAGGTCTTGGGTTCAATTCTGGGGTCTTTCTATCGTAACGGTTATGGAGTTGGCCCCGGAATCGGAGGATCGCTGCCGGTTTAAGTCCCGGACCAGAAAAGGTAGCACTGAGGTACTCATGAGCGAGGTACCGTCCCCAAGCACTGCTTCCCAGACGCTAATAGAGCCGTCCACTGCTCTGTCACGGATCTGTCAAATGTAGATGTCACATAAAGTTGTGATGCACTGTGTCTTGTGCTGTGCTGTGTTCAGGATGACGAGTACTCCCTCACTTAAATTCACTTAAACAAAAAACAAACAACAGTATAAAGCCAGAACCTTGAAAACAGAGAGGACAAATAAAAATCTGTCTTGTTTACCACCTTTGTGTGGTTCTTCCATTAATATCCGTAAGTAATACTACTCCAATCCTAACCTTACTGACTAAATGCAGCTAGTTATTATATACATTTTTAAATAGGTAAAATCAGTGTAGGTTGCCTATGGTTCTCACGCATTTAGCTCTCAACTTGTCCGTATCTGTATTGTAATTAAATAAGTTCATTTGATCAATTTAGGCCCAATTCAAAATTTCTGTGATCCCTGTTCAAAATAATTATAAATCTGTTCTTATTTTATAGTATCATATGTGCTTTTAACAACAGATTGAGGATTCCCTATTGGAACTGTCTGTGTGTGTGTTTGTATGAGACAGAGAGTAAGACGAGGGAGAGCTAGAGAGCTATAGGTTCTTATTGAAAAACCAGAAATCCTTATTCAATGTCTAATAATTACCACATTAAAGCCACTATAGTGCTTTCCCCATCTCACTCATGCCCTGGGGGGAAAGACAGAGAGAGGGAGAGAGAGTGTGTGTGTGTGTGAGAGAGAGAGAGAGAGAGAGAGAAAGGAGGAGGCAAGGTTAGGGTTTGTGTGGTAATGATTAGTATTGAAAGGAAGAGGGCTGGGATGGACTGTCATGCTCTTGTCTACTATTTACCACTTTTAGACACGAAGAAGGGAAGTGGAGAGAGGAGGAGGAAATACAGTGGGTGGAATTCTGGGTTTCCTTTCTCTCTCTCTTTCTTTCTCTGTCTCTCAAGGTCTACCTTTCCTTTCATTCCTCAAGGCTGAGCTGGAACAGCCAACCAAAGGACCATGGTTCTGGATGAGCGCGCATGGTTGGACACACACACATATACACACCACACACAGAATTTTACAGAAGCGTGCAAGAGCATGTCATATTTTTCCTCTATGTTTACTGGAGAAATAAAACTTTATCACTCTTTCTCCTTTCCTTTCTCCTCAGCACTAGTGCTGTCTCCGTATGGAGATTCCTCACATATCCATTAATAATCTTGTGTCAGGCCAAAGCTGTCTTCCTGTCACTTTTTCACTGTATGTTCCGATGTCACTCTGTGCTCTCTCATATAGTCATTAAATAGTAAATATGCAAATACACAATCAATAAATTATTAGAATTGTGTTTCTGTGTTCATGCAGTACACGACGTGTGGATCTGTGGCGAAAATTGAAATGGAATTCACACCCTAGCTATTAGCAGAGCTGCTACAACACCCTGCTCTCTGACAATGCAGCATGCTCACACTCGGCTCTTGTGCCCACTTACACTTAGGTGTGTGTTTGTGGGAGTAAATGATAGAGAATGCAATGTTTACCTACCACTGAAAATAGAACATTTTTTTATGTGCAGAGTAAAACAGGCTGCTCATCAGATAATCATCTGTATACCAAGAAGATAATACATATTATACATCACGGGTAGTTGGTAGTATAACGGTCAGGGCATTTGCCCTGTGATTGTAAGGTCACTGGTTCGAATCCCTGGACGGGTCAAATGCAGTTCATATGTGGTTGTGGTGCATTCTGTGCTATGCTGTGGTGTGTTCACAATGACACAATCAATTGAATAATCGCTCATTTTCACTCACTTTCACATCAGGGGTTTTCAACTGGTGGTCCGCGGTCCCCTGCAGCAATGCAGGTGGTCCATGACATGCATTCCAGTTTCACTACTGAAATCATTCATTCATTATCTAAACCACTTAATCCCTATTGGGGTTGCAGGACACTGCAAGGCACCCACACTTACATCACATCTATGGAGGCAATCAACCTAAAGCACATGCTTTTGGACTGTGGGACGAAACCGGGGCACCCAGAGAAAACTCACATGAACACAGGAAGAGCATGCAAAGACCCACACAGAAAGACCCCACGTCCGACAGAACTCAGGACTTTCTCACTGTGAGGCAACAGCGCTAACCGCCGCACCACTGTGCCACCTTCTGAAATCACTTTTTAAAAATTACTTAATTGTATTTATTTTTCAAAACATTTCCAGATGATTTGTGCATCTTCATAAATAATGAATTTGATGCAAATATTTAAAAAATAATAGGATAAAATGCTGCTTCTCGTCACCCCTCTCAGAGTGGGCTGCATACTATTGCTTAACTGAATGTTGGTTCTCGACAACAGAACCAGCTGAAAACCTCTGTTATACATAATACATATTGGCATAGAAAGAGAGTGACAGATGGAGAGAGAGACAGACACGGAAAGTAAGAAAAAATGGACGAATGTAAACATTTTTAATATTACTTCCAGCACCACTGTCATTTGGCCCCTGAGCAAGGTCTCTCATCCGAAGTTGCTCTGTGGAGGCTGTGCCTGTAGTAAATGAGGTAAATGTGTTTCCAAGGTAAAAGACTGGATGTTTTGCTATATTACATTGTACTGTTATCATCACCTGAGTGATGTCTGGAACATGTTCCTCTACAAGTATAGTGTTTGTGTCTGTAACATGTATCAACAACTGTAACATTAGTTTAAGCCGTAATTAACTTCATGTTTTGCTTCTCTCTGCAGTGATGGATCATCATGTTATTTAAAGAGTCAACTCTGGAAACTTCTTTAAAGAATGTTTCTGTGTATGTGTTTCACAGGCTCAAGTGTGGCACTGAGTGTGTTCCTGGTGTCATTGGCAGTAACAGTGTGTGTCGTTTGGCTGGTGGCTCTTTGCGGCGTCTGTGGTTGGTGTCAACGCAAGCTGGTGAGTTTTAAACACACATATATACACTCTTTCTCTCACACACACACAAACACACTCACAAACTATGTTACAGATCCACTCTGAGTCTTTATGTAATGTGTGAATGAGATTGCACTGTGAGGCTCACACATTCTGCTCTCTCTCTCTCTCTCTCTCTCTCTCTCTCCCTCTCTCTTTTTCACACAGATACACGCACATACACACAGCAGGCCAGGCATGGACGGGTGTCACAGGACAGACCGTTCCTGTACTGAGATATGTCGCCACACGTAGACTTTCTGCCTTTCTTACAAACGCCACACACATACACACACTCATTCACACACACACACACACACATACACTTCTCCACAGGCAAACAGTGTCAGTATGGATTACATTGAAAGGCTTGGAGTTGTAACACAGTCCAAAGCTTACATAACCAACTTTGCTTCACCAGGAGCTCTGCTCTGTGACTGCTTTCGAGTGTGTGTGAGAAGTGAGAATGTAACTCTGTGTATCTGTGGACTCGGATTCATTAATTTCCCATAAATACTAGTGAGTTTGCATTTTTGTGTGTGGATTGGAGGGTAGCGTCTGGATAGTGTTTGGCTCTCTGCTCAGCCTGTCACTGCTAATTAGCCAGTATGAAATGTGATTGATTAAAAGGAGATGGCTGCTTGTTAGGCAGATCGAGTGGACCAAGATGAGCGCATCTTCTCTCTTCGCACACTCTCAGTCACTCGCTTTGGCCCCGGCTAATTGATTCCTGCTTCATTCAATCACTGTACCATAGGCAAGAAATGCTGGTCACTCATTCAGAGGTGTGCGTGTATGTTTAAGAAAGAGTGACTGAGTGAACTACAGACAGAAAATGTGTGTAACACAGTTGCTGTCAGAATGTCATATTTGCTAGTCTCTTCTTTAAGACTAGCAAACAGGCTGGAAGCTCCAACTGTGTTTCTATGAATACACATCTGGACTATTAAAATGACAAACAAATACACAAAAATTAAATTCACAAAAATATATCCAGAATGACTTCCATTTCCCAATTATACAGACAGTTATTAGAAAACTGGACAACTTGGGGTTAGGGGTCCTGCGCAGGAGCTTATTAATGGTAGTGCTGTATGGGGATAGAGCCAGATTGGGATTTTAGTCAATACACTATTCAGAATGTACTACCAGTATGGCTCTGTTTGCAAAGCACTGTGGAAAGTGGAAAGAAAGTTGCTACAGGGTAGTATTTTCTAGTTAGGCAATATTTTGCAGAGAATAAAGGGAAACAATCATTGGATTTTGTAACGATAAGTCTGTCTGAAGATGTGACATGGAGTTCTGAAATGTTTGTCTAAGGGAATGAAGTTTCTTTGACACTTGACGTACAAGTCCACAGTGTTGTGTAGTAGTAGTTCTATCATTCCTCAGTAATGCACCAAGAGTTACTTTGTTCAAATCCAACTCCACTAAACTACCACCTTTAGATTAGACCCCTAAGCAAGACACTTAACCATGCTTTAGGAAGATGCTTCCTGTAATTAGAGAACGTAAGTCTGTCTGGATAAGAGTGACTGTTGATTGTCATTAATAATGCACATATGAGACTTACAGAAAGTAGCTACACAGTAGGGGTATAACTGTTCTAAATATTTCCGACACTTAGAATATTTGAAAATGTACTATGGAAAAAGTGAGTATTTTGAGGAAATAATTATATAACAGATTATGCAGATGTGGAGTATTTGCTCTGTGAGCAATAACCTGACAATTAGCACTAGATTAACATTTGTTTAACTGATAGTGAACATTTTTTCAGATATTTTAATAGCTAAGCTCCATAGTGGACAGGGTTGCCCTGCAACAAACTAACTAGCAGCATAGTCACACACCTGGTGTTCATACAAAACCCTCCATGGTTAGAACTACAACCGGAAAGATAAGAGCGGCAAAACTGATGGGCAAGACTCATAACCCCATGTTTCTCCAAGAAAAAAACAAAAATGTCACTTAGGATAAGAGCATCTGATAAATGTCATAAAAGTATAACAGACTTGTTCTGTAGACACACCATTTTGATATAATGCATATAGATACATGATGTTCAGTCTTTTGTTTCCATCACCTGCGTGACAAGTCTGTGTTTTGTTTGAAAGGCTTTGGTTTGGGGTGGAGCTGCCCAGAGTCTCTACGCAGCTTTGTAAAGGCTTTGCTTCAACAGCTGAGGATCAGCAGCTGCAATAAAGGCTGTGATAGACACAGTGAATGAGAATCCCACTGTGCAGGGATCTGTTCAGTCAGCACACAAAATAATATATAAAAAGTGTAAAAAAGGTATTATGGTTTGTAATGAATTTTTGAACACAACACTTTTCATTCTGTGTGTGTGAACAGGTATTTTTAGGCATTTGTCAGGACCTGTTTCTCCTCTTCATACTTTATATATTTTTAGGTATTTTCTGACTCCCTCCCTCCCACATGTGTGACTGTGTGTATGTATATGTGCGCGTGAGTGAGCACTATAATGCAGAAGACAGGAAAACTTGTGTGAGAGGAGCAGAATCCGGCTTCAGCATGACTGTTCCGCTTTGTGCCTCCTTCCTCAAAAAGCATCAACCAGCAACATTTACAGAAGATGACTGACCTTGACCGTCTGCTGAAGTCAGACAGGATTTCTGCTCTGATTTCCCCCTGTAGGGTGAATTGAAAATGTGGAAACATTCCTGCAGCCACCTCGCATGTCTGCAAGGGATATCGTATTGCACTTCTGTAGTAGACGAGTCTTCATCACCCTAGACCAGAAAATGAACATATGAGAAAGAGAGAGAGAGAGAGAGAGAGAGATATCCGGACCACCGGCTAGACAACTGTAGTGACCCAGGGGCTACACAGCCCAGTTAAGGACAAACAGGACAGGGAGAGAGACAGAGAGACATAGACTCCGGAGAGCGAAATCGACAAAGGTTTTCATCATCCCCATAAGATTAATTTCCGAGACTATAATGTTAGGCAAGTCTTTCATCCTTTTTGCTATATCCTGTCCCGTTGTCCTTCTCCTTTCCTCCATTTCATTGGTTATCACATTTCACCCACTATGAGAACAACCTTTCTGCCCTTCTTGCAGTTGTAGTGTAAATTAGCTAGTTTTTTCTGTGATGGAGAGTTGCCGGTTAATCCCAGATCTAAAACTAAGGTAACAGTGTACAAGGTATTGTCCCCAAACATTGCTCTTACACAGCTGGGTTAGGCTGCCTATTGTTGCACTGCAAGTGCTATACTGTGGTCTGTGTTTATGACAAATAATCTCTCACTTTCCTCCATCCCGCCTGCTCGTGCGGGTGTATATATATATAAGCTGCGTAAGTGCATTTTTTTAAAAACGCACAAGTTGTGAAAAACTAAGGCTAGTCACAGTGCGTAAGCATCTGATTGGCAGTGTATGATTATTGTCCTCCCTACATAGCAACACCATGACAACATGGCTGGCAGAACAGCTCAGTTTTGCTGTCTTTTGTGAAAAGGTTGCACGTCGAATTAGCTCTGTATGTGGCCCAGGTCAAATCAGACGCCCACAGTCTTAAATATCATTCATTTCTGATTGCCTGGAGTCTGTAGGTGGAATTCCCGTCCTTTTCTCTCCCCATTTCTCTCTCCCTCTTGCTGTCTGTCTCACACACTTTCTATATCTGACTCAGAACTTTACGTCCCCTGTGTCATGGCTGGGTGTCGGAGGGTCATGTGGACTGGTATTAAATCCTTAATGAAGTCTGGGGAGGCAGCCATGTTGCCTGTGTGTGGTTATAATTGCATCCTATCCGATGATGGGAGAGAACCTCCTGTTCTGGATCCCACTGTTTGATATGGGGGAGTCATTACTACAGGCCGTCCTTAATGGAAGCAGTAGGTGATAGAGAGAATTACTCCAGAGCCCTTTTTAATAGAGGCGGGACGTTGCCCGCGGCTGCCCGAGAGCCATGCTAGGTTCCTTCCGGACACATGAAGCCCATTTCTACATATCATCCTTACCACTCCAACTCTGGCAGTTTATTAAAACATAAGTATTTAAAGTGAATTAGCAGCCAATTTACCTGAAGTTGGCTTGTACATTAATTACGTCACTGATGAGTCCATTTTCAACATTAGCAGCCCCCACGATACATTCATGTCATAATGAACCTAAAAATGTTAGGTTTTATGAGCAACAGATGTATAGGAAAACCACAGTTCTTGGTGCCAAACTGCAATTGGTGCAGAACCCCTGACTGAGGTTTGAAGCCAGTTGGAGCTGAGGGGCAGTTGGAAGCTTAACAGTTAGGGTGTTCACCCAGTGATCGGAAAGTCGCCGGTTTAAATCCCAGAGCAATAAAGGTTCACAGATTGGTCAGATGCAGAGTTCACATTTTGTTGTGTTACACTGTATGCTGTGCTGTGCTGTGTTCACAATGACAAATAATTGCTTACTTTCTCCTAGGTTAAATTTAACCTAGGAGATGTGCTTGATTTGAGGTCAGGATTTGCAATAAGATGCTAATCTTTATACCAACCTAGATTCAATGCTTATCTGTACCTGGAATGCCAGGATGGAGTTGGAAGCCAACCGGAGCTGAAAATCAAGCTATGGACCTGAAAATGGGACAACTTTGATCACAGCTCATGGTTTTTAGGCCAGAATTTGCATCTAGGCCCAAGTTTACCAGGCCCATTCTTCACAGCACCCTAGATTCAGGCTTATTTGTACCTGCAATCAAAGACTAGACATGGAAGCCAGCTGGATCTGAACTAAGGAGCTTGAAGTAGGAAATAAGTTGATCATAGCTAAAACTTTTTTAGGCCTGGATTTGTCAATTAAACCCATGCTCACCAAGCCCAAATGACCGATCTTCATACCAAACTAGAATCTGAACTTCTTCTATTCCTTCATCTAAATGAAAGTGTTTTAAGTATTGCTTAGCTTATGTCAAGAATCTATTATTTGAAAGCTTATTCCATTGCTTTCTTGGGTTTGGGACTATATAAATTATATTATTCAGTACTTATTTGAATCTGGAATTCCAGACTGGACTTAGAAGTCAGTTGGAATCATAAAGAAACTAAGGAACACTGGAAAGAAAGTAAGGATCACTGCATGTGAAACTCACCATACTATAAAGTTATCACCCAGTAAGCTCTAACAATAAGTGAGAATCTGATGACATTTGCCACAGTTTTGTCAGTGCTCAGTTTGTTGAAAGACCCTACATTATCCAGAGAAAGATGGCAGGGCACCTTAGATTAAGGGGGAGAAATCGGGATGGGGACAGAAGTAACTGGAGGGCAAGGTAGCTTATTTGGCTGCGTGACCTTGGCAGAGGAGCTAGACGAGAGCTGTATTGTATCTTAATAGTCTCCTCCAGTTTTGCACTGAGCCGTGTGATCGTTTACGGCTGCTGCTCTCTAATCCGACCTGGAGTAGTCATTTCCAATGGAAGGCCAAGCTTACTCATTACAGCCATGGGGTGAGACAAAAAGAGAGAGAAAGCCTTTAACAAAAATTGTAAGTTGCAAGCACAAAGAAATCAGCAATAAACATGTGTTAGAGAACATAATTTCAGAACTTAGGACAAATAAATAAATTTTTACCACTACCACATCTATAAGAGGGTGTGTAGAATTACATTTTTACATTGAGCAAATGTAGCTATGCTATATAATTCTAAGAAAATAGTTCTAAATAATAAAAAAAATAAATTTTTAGAATGTAAAATGTTTAGAATGTAAAATGTTTGTCTTTCTAAAAGGTAGTATTAAAATATGCTGCATATGGAAGTGTTTTAGCATCTAAAAGACAAAGGGTGTGGGTTTCCAATGTCATTGGATTGATACCGCACTCCTTAAGCAAGATCTTCAGACCACCATCAGACAACCCCATTTCTGCTGATATAGATGATTTTTCTAGGAATACTATAATATTGCCAACCCATCGAGCTGGTGCTTGTATGCTTCTGCTTTTGGTGCACTGGGATGCCCAAATGTGTGACACAGACAACATACACTGGAGGCATTCGATATGAAAAGACCCAAGCAGTTTGAGGTGAGCGTACAACCTTCTTCTAAGGCATCCCAAAGAAGATGAGGGCTGCTTAAGATGCTTTTGGATGCCTAGGTCAGTACTGAAGTCAGAATACTTCTGAGATACTTGAAATATGGTACAGATGTAAGTGATAGGTTTGAGACAGAAAAGGTGGGATTTCTGTCTCAAACCCATGACTTACATCTATACTGTACTTCAGGGGTGATTCAAAGGAACATTGCCATAGAACCTGTGTTTAGAGAATGTTCAGAGACAGCCTATATTCAGAGACAGTACTATATTAATTTTGGAGAATTATATGATTCACTGTCTGCCAGTATCACATAGTATGCATAGTATGCTATAATATGATTTCAGTTCGGTTCAGTATGAGACAACGAAGTGATAATTTAACACAATCAATTTCATATCAACCCAACAAGCAACTAAAATATCATTTGACATTTTTACACACATCTGTAGCTCCAGTATGTTACTGCCTTGTGATTTGTGGTTGGCTGGTCCAACCTGAAATCCAGGCTTATTTTACTCTGCATGTAAGGATCGTTAGTGATTATTTGTCATCGTGAACCCAGCACAACATAGCACACAGTGCATCACAATGAAATGTGACCTTTGCATTGACCCATCTGTGATGGAGCAGTAGGCAGCTGACAGGCAGCGCCTGTCTTGAGGACAGTGCTTGCTCATAAGTACCTCGGTTTTTACGTGTACCAGTATGGGATTCAAACCAACAACCTTCCGATCACGGGGCCAAGTCTGTGAACTGTAAACACAGGGCAAAGTCTGTCTTGAACTAATGTTTACTGTGTATTAAATGTTCATGCACCCGGTCGCCAGAGGAGGATGGGGTCCCCTTCCGAGTCTTGGTTTCTCTCAAGCTTCCTTCCTACTAGAGGGAGTTTTTCCTCACCACTGTCGCCTCAGGCTCGCTTGTTAGGGGTTTAGGGCAGTTATATGTAAAGTGCTTTGTAACAATGACAGTTGTTAAGAGCACTATATAAATAAAATTGACTTGAATTGAATTGTAAACAATACAATACCAATTGCACTGTGTAAGATTTCCCTATGAAAAACCAACACAACTTCTGATATTTGGATCAGATAGCTTCTTAGTTAATTGGCTGCATGGTAAATCTAATAGCTGATCACGAACCTAAAAACAGATAAGCATAGATAAACATCTCTGCTGGTGTTTGGTATTTCTAAGTTATGGCCTGTACCACCACTGAATGCTTGCCATTTTTCTGTTGTTACCGTCCTGCCACATTGCGCTCGTTAGGCATGTTGAATGGGGCTCCGCAGTGATTGGCTAATGGGCTCTGCATCAATTAGAGGGGATTGTGAGGAGCATTTGGCTGATGTGCCTCTGTGGATTAGAATTTACCACCAGACATTGGAACGTCGTAGAGCGGAATGGCTCCTGATTTTGTTCCAGGGTGAACAGCATGACAGCTTCTTGTGTGCACACGCTAGGAAATGAGCAGTTTTATGTGTGTCTTACCCATTGCACATCACAGAATTGGTAGTCGGTAGTTTATAACCACAGCTGGGGATGAGTCTTCCAATCTTTCATCATGACATATAAAAGCATAATTCCATCACTCTGCTCTTTTCTCTTCCTTCACTGAATACATTTCAGCCTTCCTGTTCAGTCAACATGGGTTTATGAGTTTATGGGTTTTTGTCAGTGATCTGATCAGGACATGGCACAATGCTAGCCATTAGCCGTTAGCCGATGTAGCGTGGATGGTTAACCCAAACGCAGAGTAAAGCGCAAAGAGGTAGGCGAACCACGCGGGTTGATTGAAGAACTCTCTAAGAATATAGAGTGAAGATTCCCACCGGAATCTGCATTCTATGGACACGCGCTCAATCGAGGAGATGAACCAAATAACTGGAGTACTCACAGTTGATGCCGAAATGAATCGGAGTTGCGCCAGGTTGACTCAATGACTGAGCTGTGAGCCGTGAGAAAAAGCCTTTATTTATATTTCCGATCGTGCCAACTACTTCCGGGTCCTTGTGCCAGTCACATGATCGGAGCACGTGTGACAAATTTTAATGATAAAATTCATATTAATTCAGTGCTTAATTCTACTCTATTGTCTTTTTCAGATGACAGTTGACTTTTTCATTCTCCCTCCTTCTTCCCCCTCTCTCTTATGCTTTTCTGTGTTTCTCTGTGTCTGTCTCATTTTTCTGAATTCCTCTCTCTCTTGTCCTACCTGTCTCACTTTCTCCCTGTCTCTCTTAGTCTGTGTCTCTCTATGTCTCTATCCCTCTCTGTTTCTCTCTCTCTCTCTCTCTCTTTCTCTCTCTCTCTCTCTCTCTCTTTCTCTCTCTGTCTGTCTTTCTGTTGTTTATTCTGTTTCTCAGTCTGGTCTGTGTCTGTCCTGTCCTTTTGTGTTCTGTCTCTCTTTGTATATTGTTGCTTGTGCAATGTTATGTAATCTCTAAGGATATCTTAATTCAATGTGAATGCTGGATTTAATCACATTTTTTGAAATATGTATAGCTCCTCCTCCTCTCCCTCTCTCCCTCTCTCTCTCAGTTTGTTGAGAGGGGAGTGTACAGTATATTTGCAGTTTGTATGGCCAACTGGAGTGGAGCCGTGTTAATATTGTGGGAGTCCATGTTGACTTCCCAATCCTGTTGTTTCAGGCTGGATTCATGTGGGAGACCACAATGATGAGTCAGTCCACTGCTAGAGGTCTTGTCATCTTAAAATGTGTGAACCACAGCAGTCAGTCTAGTGGGGCGATGACAGGAAAAATACCAAAATTATCAATGTAAAATGTGTTGTTATTACCTTGTACAGTATGCCCCATCATGAATCATACACTGGCCAGTTTTATATTACCCCTTGCCTCGCACACACAGTGCATTCACTTGTCACTTGGGAAGGAAACCTTGATTCTGCACAGATTGGAACCCATCTGTTACCTTGCAGTTGTTTCAGTCTGTCACCCTCTTCCCCACTGGTCTCTTTCTGACTCCACTGGGCTTGGAGAGTTTCATCTGATTTAACACATTGCTGCTGGACTCATGATTCCTCCATCTTCCATTGATACTTGTCAAAAGATGTGACTGGGAATGCTGCTGCTAATTTTAGCTTGCTTTCTTCCATTTATTGGGATTGTTTTGTCTTTGTCCTTGACTTTTGAAGTAATGAGAAATGCAACAAACTCTTTAGCATGACAACTATTAATAGACTATGTTTATTTTGTCATTGTGAACACACCACACCATAGCACAGAACACAGTGCACCATGACAAAATGTGATCTCTGCATTTGACAAGGTGCAGTTGGCAGCTCTGGCACCCCTCGGGGTGCAGTACCCTACCTTATTTCAAAGACACCGTTACCATACTTTTCTGGGTCTTGAACCAGCAACCTTCTGATCACACTGATCACAGGGCCAACTCCTTCATTGTTACTCTACCAGCTGCCCATGTTGTCATGGCATACTATGGATGTTGCATATGAAAAGACTAGACTTGGGTGGCATGCTGGCACAGTGTTTATTGCTGCCGCCTCACAGTGAAAAGGTCCCTGGTTTGAACCCCGGGGACGGCCGTAGGGCCTTTCTGTGTGGAGTTTGCATGTGCTCCCCATGTTCGCATGGATTTTCTCCGGTTTTCTCTCACAGTCCAAAGGCATGCACTGTAGGTTAATTGGTGACTCTAAATTGGCCCCATAAGGTGTGAATGTCAGTGTGATTGTGTGAGTGTGTGTGTCCTGCAGTGTGTTGGCGCCTGCCCAGGGTTGTTCCCCCCGTGACCCCAGTTGGGATTTAACAGTTCAAATAATGAATGAAACACAGGAGATAGATCATCCTCCAGAACAATATGGTCTAGAAGTAAGGCACTTGCCACCAGAAGTAGAGGTTGTAGTCTCAATATTAGCTCTATCCTACTCCTAGAACACCATCATTAGGCCCCTAGCAGTCCCCTTAAGCCCAAATTTTATTTCATCAAATTTAATTTGTCTGGTCATGCAAGTCACTCAGCGTGATCAGGGTTCCACTCTGTCTCTTTTAGAAAGATACCCAGGGATCTTTATGACCTCAGACAGTCAGGACCTCAGCCTTATCTTTCTTATTGAAGAATGTTTTACAGCAGTGTCTCTGTTAATGTAATCAGAGTCCAAACCGAGGGACCACAAAACACTTCCAGATGATCCCTCCAACTCCTCTAACAGCAGCAACCAGCTTTCCGACTTGGTTGATGTCCCCGTTTCTCAGATCATGTGAGTTGGTGAGGTGGCAGTTGAGGAGTCAGCATGGAATCCACAGAGGAAAAAGCCTCAGCAAGACATGCAGAGAGAGAGAGAGGGAGAGAGAGAGAGAGAAGGAGGGAAAGCTTTGAAGTTGATATTGGAGAAGGATGAATTGGGGGCTGAAGAAAGAGGAAGAGAGGATGAAGGCAGAGTGGGAATAAATGAAGAGATTCACTCCTGACAGTGCTGTCCTCCTGGGTTTTCCACTAAAAGCTGCGGTTGCCTCATAGAGAGCAGTGAAGGCGGAGCAGATGCAGCCTTCTGTGTTTTGGTTCAGTGTCTGGTGTCATTGCCTGTAGCTAGTGTGTGTGTGTGTGTGTGTGTGTGTGTGTGTGTGTGAGTGTGTGTGTGTGTGTGTGTGTGTGCGTGTGCGTGTGCTCATTTATCCGTGCCTTTGCTTCAAGCTGATTATGTTATTGAATTGCTATCCCCTATCACACACATACAAACACACACACACACACACATACACGCACAGTCTATGTATTACTATCTTTGTGAGGTCTTTCCATATACTCCCATAATGACTAGATGTATATAATTTTACACCTACACCTAATCCTAACCCTAACCTTAACCTCAGTAACCAAAAGCACATCTTTTACCTCTTTTAGTTTCTCAAATAAAACAAGCACATTTTCTACAAAGTCATTTCTCCTCTTGGGGACCTCTCAAATGTCCCCACAAAGCCCAAAAAAACAGATAAAAGTGATTTTAGGGGACAAAAAGGTCCCCACAATGCCATAAATACATGTCCGCACACACACACACACACATATACACACACTGGCCCCTTCTTATTTTCCATAGAGAGCTCTAGGAATGTCTGTCCATCATCTTCTTTCTCACCTCTAAGGCTCCTAGTTGACACTATTGCATTTTCTCTATTTCTGATTTTTTCATTGCCATTCCTTCCTGGTCTCACTCCACCTTTCTCTCTCTCATTCCCTCCATCCTTCTCTACACCCCTCCTTTCTATGTTCCTTTTCTCTGTCTGTCTCTCTCTATACATACCCCCTCTCTCTTCCTCCCTCTCTCCTCCTCCCTCTCTTTCCCTCCCTGTCCCCCTCCCTCCTTCCCTCCCTTTCTCCCTCCTTTCCTTCCTCTCTTTCTCTCTTGCACACACATGTTATTACACATTCTATTTTAAACCCCTCCTCTCTTCCATACTCCCTCTCATTCTGTCTTTCTCTCTCCTTCTCTCCATCTTCCTCTCTTGCTTTCCGTCTTCGTTTGTTTAAAATTTGATGATGCCGCTGAATGAAACATGAGTTGCATGTCTTTGCCTGTTAGAAACTGAGACTCTTCTGCTTGTTGAGGAACCGCTTATCTGTAAGTACAGCCTGAATGTGTGTGTGTAGACATGTTGCAATGTAAAGTAAGTGCATGGAGGTTCTTATAATACACGACAACTTCAAACTATAGGTGCTTCAATAGGTGTTGAACATATGTGTGTTTGTGTCTGTGTGTGTACAGATGCTTGCTAATTGAAAATAATTCAGATGTCAGTGAAACAAGAACCTGCTGCTGCACACAAAAATTCAGATTATTGCATTAATTAGCCACAATTAGTAGCAAGAAATAGTGCATTGTGTTGGAATTCCCTCTGGTATGGTCTTGGAAAGCTAACACAGCTCACACACTTACACATAACCTTAACCATTTATAGAAGATCACAGTTTACACAGGACTAGTGAAGAGCAAAGGTCATGCTACTATGAGCTGTGGTGCACGAATCACAACGTTAGAGGTTGTGTGTGTTTGACCCGAGCACATAAATGCCAAAATAGCACAAGAAGACACAAATGCTGGTGAGAATACATAGATACAGAGATACACTTACATGCATGGTTGAGGGATAAATGCAGGGATCAGGTTGATGACCTGTTGTTTGTATTCTCTTTTTTCTCCTTGATGTAAATGCTGCTTAAGTTGTGCAGTTTCTTTCCTGTGTCAGATGTGTTTTAGTGCATGTACATGTGCTATTTTTTTGTCAATGTATTTTTGTATTGAGTGTATTTTCTTGCTGTTTGTATTCCTGCACACCATGCTGGAATGTAAAAAAGAGATGAAGCTTGCTTGATACATTGCTATAGTTAGTGTAGCGTAATTTATTGGTGTGTGTGTGTGTGTAGGCTTTGTGTGTGTGTGAGCGGCTGCATGTGTGCTGTCCCCTCTAGCTCGGACTGACTCATGAGTGTGTCACTGCGCGTGTTCAGTCTGCTAATCTCAGTGTGTGTGCTCTTGTTTTGCCTGTGTGTTTGTGTGTCTGCCTTAGTCTCTCCCCATGTGCAGAACCTTATCCCCTTGCACATAGTTGCCCTTTTGGGCTGGTTGTGTACTGAAGTTGCGGGAAACACAAGACATGGTATTAAATGTTTGCAGTGTCTGCATGGATGTGCGTAGTCTCACGCTTCCCTGACCATCCTCTGCTTTCATCCAACTCCCTCCCCATGTCAGTTTGTGACATTTGTGTGCATGTGATTGTGTGTGTGTGTGTGGTTGGGTACACGTGTGTCTGTGTAAGTGCAGTCAGTTAAGACTGACATATAAAGTGCATTGACTCTATTAATAGACTCCAGCACTCTCATTCACTTACACAGACTCAAATGGACATACACACACACACACGTCCTGCCACTGACTCCTATATTACTAGATCTACAGTATATATGACACCTACCTCTAACCTCAGAGAGTAAAGTAAAAATTGTGACTTTTACACCTGAGACCTTCCTATAAAAGTATATTTTCCTTATGACGACTGGCACTCATATGAAATTCTGACAAGTCCCCAAAAATCTCAGAAGTCCCAAACAAACATATATTTGTCTTATTGAAGTTCACAGTCACAGAATATGTGTAACTACCTATATGTTTTAATGTATTTAACATTAAGTGTTTTTACCTATTTTATTAATATTGCATAATAATAAGAAATGGCTTTGACCTTTCAGACTATTTATTCAGATTTGAATAAATTTTGCTGGTGACTGGGGACCACATTAGTAGGTACACATAGTACATACACACACCCACACATGCACACACTGATTCAGCTCTGGTGTCCTTGCTGTAGGAGATTCCTGTAGCAGCTTCAGCACTCTACCAATCACTGTGTTATGCGTGAGAGAGCATTAAAGCAGACCTCTCTATACTCCCTGTACTCTTTGTGTGTTTATGAGAGTGTTACAGCAGCCCTCCATGTACTGTGTGTATGTGTGTTTATGTGTGTGAGCCAGTGTTACTGCAGGACTCCCTACGCTGTATTTGTGAGTGTTACAACAGGTCTCCCTGTACTCTGTGCTGTGTGTCCGAGTGATACAGCAGGCCTCCCTATGCAGTGTGTGAGAATGTTACAGCAGGCCTCTGTGTGCTTAGAGTCGCTCTGAGCCACAGATAAGCAAAAATCATGCATACACTGGAGCCTCCATGCTGCTGCACTGTGTTACTAGTCACAAAGCATGACACTAGACAGATAAACACAGAGCAGCAGAAGCCTGGGGTCACATCTCATACTCATTGCTGAGCCTCAAAGCCTCCACACTGCATGACATACACATACACACACGCAAACACAACACACATATGGTGGTTTACTAGCATAACTAACTACATGCTTGCCTATGTGACAGTTGCAGTGCATTGTGTTTGTGTTTAGATTGTGTTTAGTGGTTTCTATTCATTTATTCATTTATTCATTATCTGGACCGCTTATGACTAGTATATATTGTGCATTTAGGGAGGCACAGTACCAAATAAGTGCACACAGATGTACTCATGGTCAGTTAAGTGAGTGAGTGTGAATGAGTGAGTGAGTGAGTGAGTGATTATTTGTCATTGTGAACACACCACAGTACAGCACACAGTGCACCACAACGAAATGTGACCTCTGCATTTAACCCATCCGTGAAGGAGCAGTGGGCAGCTAACAAGCGTCCGGGGAGTACTACTGGGGGACGGTACCTTGCTAATGAGTCCCTCAGTGGTAACCGGCCATAGATTCGAACCTGCAATCTTCTGATCACGGGAAGTGTTTAAAGTTAGGTTTAGAGGGAGTGATGGTTTGTATTTTATTTTATCATAAAACCATACTTTAATTTTCAAAGGTAAATGTGAGGAAAAAGAGTTTGGTTTAGGAGCTGGACATTTTGGATTAAAAATCTTTCCAAAACATGTTTTGTTCTGCTGGAGGGGGAAAATCCTTTTTGCCCAAATTATGAAAACAGGACCAATTGGGATGGAACCCACTAGCTGGAAAGTACAAAGGGATGGTATGAGCATCATGTAAATGGACCAAGAGGAATTATTAGGAGTGCATGAAAAATGAGTGAAGTCAGGAACAGGCCCTCAAGTGTATGTAAGCAAATTCAACACCTGCTGTGAGTGAAATGAAAGAGAGAGAGTGTGTGTAGTAGATGCAGTTATCCCCCAGCTTAGAGCCTGCTGCATGAAAGGACAGATCTACAGTATGTAGTGTTAATGATTTGGAGTGAAGGGGGGAAGTGTGGAACTGCACAGATTAGTCTTGCTGACTTTGACATGTGGAGGTAAAGAGGTCACTTAGGCCTTTCTCTCCCCCTCCCCTCCGACTAGGAGGCAGAATGTCAGTGGCGCTGCCGCGAGGTGTTAGAGTTAAATTGGCTATTTCCATATAAATCTGTATGTGCAGTAATTACAGCTTGGATGGCAGAGGATGGCCAGTGTGATTTTGGTAATCAGAGAGAAAGAGAGAGGTGGGGAAGGAGGGTGAGAAAGAGAAAAATGAAGGAGGGAAATGGAGGAGAGGATAATGACTTATTTACAGATATGGTAGAGGCACTCCAGAGCTGTGTTTCTCTCATAGACTTAATTAGGAGGCTGGCAATGACCTCTCTCTCTCTCTCTCTCTGTTGGTCTCTAGGGAAAGAGGAATAAACCAGGAGTCGAGTCAGTGGGCACTCCAGATTCTGCACGAGGACGTGGAGAGAAGAAAGCCATCAAGTAGGTGGAGGGCAAACACACACATTCCCTTTCTTCATCTCTCTCTCACCCTTTCTCTATCTCTTGGTCAGTCTCTCTCTGTCTGAGGCCTCTCCACTCCCTAACCAGTGGTAAAGCGGTTAGGTCACAGCATGAGGCCTGCATCTAGATGACCTTCTACCACCATGACGATGACCCGGATCTGTCCTTTGTGTCATGTTATTAACCCCATTAACGTTTTCAGTTCTCCTTCAATTATTTGGTTTTCTGTACTTGTTTGTGCTCCCTTATTTCTTACTAACATAGAAGCTCCATTTACTTATGCAGATGTTATATTTGTCATTGAAATTTCCTCCGCAGGATTTCAAATCATTTCATGCTCTTACGTTTTAAAGAGAGGAGCGTCCTCTATGCAAACCAAAATCCTCCATCTTTACCATTTACGGAAAAACCTCTTTAATAACACGTGCGGTTCCGCTTTCTCGCCTGATGACACCAAATGAGCGGAGCTTAAGGGTGTACAATGTCGGAATGGGGGCACAATGGAATGTTGCAATTTGCACACGAATGCTCTAAATAGAGGTGTGTGTGTTTGTGTGTGTGTGTGCATGATGTGCTTGACAGTCTTAAGTACGGCCTGTAAATGAGCATTAAGTGGGGTGGATGTGAGGTGTTGCCTTGCAGCTGCAGATGCTGGTTGTGCACACAGCTTCCTTTCTTCGCCCCGGTGGAGGGGCCGTTTGATTTCCCGCTCATGATATGTGTAAAATGGAGTTCAATTGCCTCTGTAATGCGACTGCACTTGGACAATAATAATGCGGCCTCCGCACTGGTTAGCAGGTCTGATAGAATGTCTTTCACTTTGTTATCTTGTTTTTTTATTGTCACTTTTAAAGCCATTTGTGCTGATGTGTTTATTTGTTGTTTTTTTGCTCCCGAGGATGGTGGGAAAGCTGCCTCTTTATGGATATTGTTCTCTCTATGAATATTGCTCCCATGTTCTGCATGTCTATCTTGCCTTTGTGTTTGTAGGTAACAGAAATGGACGCTCCAAGCATGCAAAAACAGTCTTAGGCGTCTCCCACTCTTTGCTTTATTTCTTGTTTTCTTGGGATTCTGCCTTCCTTACTCCCTCTTTTCTCCTTAACAGCATGAAAGGTCTGTTTATCACTTCATGGGATGTTATATAATTATTATTGTAACTGTGCAGTGGTTTAGATCTCCATGCACATGCTCGGTTTAATCACATGTTTTTTGAAATATGTATTCCTACTACTCGTTTTTATCTCCCTCTCTCTTACTTTTTTTCACTCTCTCTCTCTGTCTCTCAGTGAATGTATTTCTGTATCTGCCCATGTTTTCTAGCTAGCTGATTTCCTACATTTCTTTCCAGTGCAAAAAGTCCCACTGCTGCAGTAGCTTTTAATGGAAGATGGAGACTGCACCTCCACCCAGCACAGACGCTCCAACTACTGCTTCTCCACACTTATGCTTCTTAAAATATTGCATTTTGTTGTGGCATGATTTTAAGGCCATGTGAAACCTAGCTTACTGTTTAGCACTCTACAAATGATTGTTGACGGATGGATGGATGGATGGATGGATGAGTGCTGTGTCTTACCAAAGTATGTGTGTCTCTCTCTGGCCTTCAGCGATCTAGACAGAGACTTTTGGAATAACAATGACAGCAATTCAGAGCAGCAACGGTGGAGTTCCTACCCGCCCAAGGAGTTTGTACTAAACATTTCCCCCTATGCTCCTTATGGAGACCCTCGCCTCACGCTCAAGTGAGTCTCTGTGCAGGCTGGTAAGAGACCCCAACCCTTACCCAAACAGTCCCTCACTCCACCCTACCCCATCCTACTTTCCCTGACCCCTTACACCCTGGCAGGGTTGCATGGTGCTGATGAGGAGGAACCATTCGAGTTGACATTCCCAGAATGATTATTTTCATACAGTCTAAATCATTAGAATGTAAGAAAATCTCCAAGACATTTTATGCACAAAAATGTCAGCAGAATTATCAAATAATGCACAAGTTGTGCAAGCAAGCTACAAACAAAATGAGTTATTCATTTTGTTAATATTTGATAATGTCAAATCTTTTATTTCATATTTTTATTCATATTCATAGGGGTTGTGGTGTTCTAGAGGTAGGATACATGGATACAGACCATGTATCCATTGGTTCAAATCAAACTCCATCTTGCTGTTAGGGCTACCACCTTGGGCCCCTGACTGAGACTCTCAAGCCCAATTTTCTCCAGGGAGACTTGTAATTAGGAAGTGCTAAATGCCATAAATGTAAAGTAAAGTAAGCAACAGTCCCTTTTGCAACTGATTATATCTATATTCATATTCTGTGTTCTGGATGGTGTGCACAAAGAGGCAGCCAGCTCCCACCAAGCCAGACCCATGTCGCATTTAAATTTCAGATCAGCATAGATGTGGTCTGGCCAGATGCATCCGTTATGGAAGATCATCAATGCACAGGCAAAAAATATTCATCCTCTCAGAGAGCAGATGATGTTGATATGCCCTTGTTGAGAGCTTGTTTGCATAATGCAAGGAGAAAAGTGAGGGAACAGTAACCAGTGTTCATGCATTTAAAAAGAAAAAATGCAAATGTGTTTAGTACGATGCTCTTCTAGCTGTCTGGAAATTGCTTGAAGATGCATGCTGCATGGTTATATGAATGGCTGGGAGGGGGGAAAAAAGCATTTGCACAGATTTTCCACTTACTTCAAGTGCAGTCAGTCAAGCCAAACATATCTGATATTGAAATTTTACATAATGATGCATTAAAGTTGTAATGTAATGCTGTAATGCTGATGAGTAAGGGGCGGTTTTAGTCCTATAATTATAAAAAACATAAGACATAATTCTTTCATGCATGGACATAGCCGGTTGACATAATTTTTAAGCTTATATTACATTTAGCTAAGTTATGATTGACATGGAGCTATCTATAGTTACTCTAGTAGTTATGACACTCATTTGTCCAAAAAAAACGGTGGAAATGAAAATGATAATGGCAAGCTTGAATCCAGAATTTCTTTGCTATCAGATAATTTGATATGATGGTATGACTGTGAGAAAGAAGCAAGGAAACAAAGAAACATAATCTGATTTGACTGATTAATCACTTTAAAAAATGGAACATGGAACGAGCTGATTTTATAAATTGTTAGTCATTTTTTAGATACATCAACTACTCATTTTTGCACCTTATTGTGGACACATGTCTTATCCAATCATCTACGCTTTAGGCAAGTGGAACAGTGATTTTTTTTTTTCATTTAATTCAGTGTGTGAAAAGAGTCAGTGCTACAGCAAAGCTGTCTAACTGTTTAGGCCTTGTCTTGAATAAAAAATACAATCCAGCTAATTGCTCCATTGGCCACACAGAAGTACTGGCACAGGGTAAAGGCTAAACTCAATATGTTAGTAGTCGTGCCAGACTTGGGCAGCTCTTAAAGTGTGATTGAAATTAATCTTCACCTAACTGAAATGAATTACAAAACTCATTAGCTATTGCTAGCTTAAATGCCAGAGTGCTAAGCTAGCAAAGGGCCCAGGATTCTGTATGGAATTTAGCAATGTACTTTGTTACTCGTTCTTGTTCTAGCCACCAACAATCTAGAATTTAGATTTAATGTCATACGTCATTCAGGCTAATCTCTGTTGGTCTGTAATTCAGTGCGGTTGACTTCCCACACAGAGCCCTCAGGTTAGCACAGCATTTATCTTATATGGTTCCGAAATATCACGTGACAAGAGCTATGTAAACTCAACATGAGAGCCCCTCAATACCTACAGCCCTGCCAGGTTTCCCCAGTCGTGTAACCTCCAACCTCAGACCACTCCAACCCCATGTGGTGATACCATGGAGACGGACAACCCTCGTCGCGATGACTGTGTGGACAGACCTGCTAGTGTGTCTTCTATTTCCTTCCGCTTCGCTTTTACCCTTCTCTTCCCTCATTCCCATGGAGGGTTGACCGTTGCAGTTGTTGTGCTGTCGACGTTGTTGTGCGCTAACCTGGCTGTGAAGTGCATTGATTTGTGTTTCCATGTGTTCCTTCCAGCACCTTACCCCACCCTTTATCCTCTCCTCTCTCCTCGACGTCTGACTTTATGTCTCCCCTGCAGCCAGTCCTGTTTCAGCAGCCCTGTGTGAGGAGGTGAACCCACACCTGCTTAATCCAGGCCGATTTTCTCTGTTCCTACACTCCCCAATGAGGTGGCTGCACCGAGGGAGCTCAAAGGTGATTGTAAGTTTGGGGGATCAAATCCTGGCAGAAGCTAACAATACCATTGGGCTCCTGAGCAAGACCCCTAACCTCTAGTTGCTCCACTGAAACTGTCCCTGTAATTAGGAAATGCCGAATTGACATTTGTCTGTAGATGCTCATTCATTAAGTCCATGGCAGTCTTGAGTGCTTTAATCAAATGCAGATGAACTGTTTGGTTCTGGCAGATGTTTCACCTCTCATTCGAAATGCATTCTCAGTTTTGAAAAACTTTTTTACTTGTAAGAGTAATAATTAAAATAATTAAAGTTGCCATCAATTCAACATTCAAGAATAAATGTAAAATTAAAACGTGTATCAGATTTCTTAATTACAGGAAATTCTAGATGGTTTATTTGCCACAAAACAAGTAGTGTAAGTAAAAATGAATTTTTTTAAATGTGCAGTGTGCAGTATAGTGTGATCAACAATATCCCATTATTGGAAGTGGCAGTCAGATACTGTTGTGTAGTTTCAGTCAGTTAGTTGTGGTGGCATGTCCTGGTAGAGAAATCTTATGGTCTGAGGACAGAAACTCCTTCTGAGTCTTTCTGTTTAGGTCACAATACTCCTGAAACATTTGCCTGGTCTATCTTGGTGTAGATATCCTGCAGAAATGGTGGAGTGGAACATTCTACTGCACAGATCATTCTCTGCCAGGCTTTACAATCCTGTACACGGCTGTTTCCACAGCACCTAAGGGTCATAGGAGAGACCACAAGGAGGATAGTCTCCTTGAAGCTTTGGGTTAAATGTCTTACTTAGGGCCCGTTTGATGGTTTTTAGGTTCTCCTCAGATTCCAACCCCCAATCTCATAGTCAACAGCAGTAGGTTTTAGTCACTCAGACACCCTCAGATCGGTGCTACCACCATCTCCAAATGTAAGAGTGTCTACTATATGGTGTAAATGTTAATGGACAGTGCCTGTCCATCAAAACCTGTGCAATGCAAAACCAGGAAAAGTCTCCAGTGAGTAGAGCTGCTGAATTTAAAAAAGACAAGCGCTCTTTGATTGATGCATAAGCTCAGATTGATGTCCCCTCCTCAGAGGATTCCACAGGTTCTAAGCCCCATGTTCCCTGTCCATTATGTGGCCCCAGGGGAGTGCGGAGAGCAGTTGGATTAAAAAGGTGTGGGGAGGACCCGGACTATGCTGTCGGAAGCCCTGGGGTTGGAGGTGAGAGCTGCAGATTCAAGCAGAGCTGACAGAGGCAGCCAATTCTCTTTGCCACACCATTTGTCACATTGTCGATAAATAAGACCATCAAAGTGTCTTTTGGAACCCTTAACCTTTTATCAAAATATACGGACTTGGCAGAGGTGAGGAGAGACTATGGAGAAGAGAGTTTTACGTTGGAGGGGGAAATCTGTCACAGTTACTCATCCCGTCCAAGGACATCATGAGGTTCCAGGTTCATGGAGCTTTTTATTTGTCATGGCAGTTTTTTTAGGATCAATACCCCACACCGACTGTGGGTTGTGGTGCGGTCTGCTTACAAGCAAAACAGGCTCATCAGAGCTAATGCTCTCACCTGGTTTTGCTCCAATCTGCAGCTCCCAGCTCCTTTGTTCCACACCTCCTAACTGTAATTGCTTTTATACCTGTTGTCATTTGTGGTGATGCTGCGTTCTTCATGTTTCTCTTTGTGCAGTTTGTAAGAGTGACCACACAGTGACCTTCACAGGGTCATATTACAGATGCTAACACCACAGCGTAAACCTGTTTAAGGTCATTGTCAATGTAAAATTAATGTTTATCTGTAAACTTGGAGACTTTGAGCATGTTAGAATGTCATAGACAAGGCAGTGCATCTAACAGAAGCCATCAGCGTCACCAGGGGGCGCTGCAGCGCTAGGTTTCCCATCATCATGTCTGTCAACATTTAGGTAAAATCTGTCAAAGTTGACAAGGAAGTGTGCCTCTGCATTAGGGAGAGCAGGCTCCTTGCACACTGTACTGATATTTTGACAGCAGACTCAGTTATGTCCTCTAGTGACCATCCCAGCGCTAATGGTATTGTCAGATCCCAAATCCCATAGCCCTTGTTACGAGAGCAGCACCAGCCCAGATTCACTTTGGCCACTTTTACCCTGACGGGACAATTCTCCCGAAATAGAGCTGCATGAGCTGTTTATGCACATTTGGAATAATAATGTAATAGAGCCAGTGAGGCCACAGACGAGAAATGCTCGGAAAGGGAGCGACAGCTGGAGCAAATGGGAAGCAGTGTGCCTTCGCAACGAGTCCATATGCCGGCCACAGTATTGGCGCTCGCGCGCTAAGCTAGTGCTGTAAGTAGAGTGCAGTCAAGCTTGCAGGGTGGCCTGCCGGGAGAAGAGATGCACTCTGAGCAGGTCCCATCTAGGCACTTTCGCTAGTAGCTGACTTGCCTCCTCCCGCCCACTCTCTTTACCTGCTGAAACCTTTCGAAAAGGTTGTGTGCAGGAACACAAGTGTGTTCACGTAAGGAGGCGCTCACGTCCCCAGTGCTGAGTTAGTTGTTGTTGCTCTTAATTTTTAACCCGTCAATTCACTGTACCTTCTCTCTCGATATTTTCTTCCCTTTTCTTTCTGTTTTACTGTCCTTCCTCTATGTCTCGCTCTCTTTCTGCCTGCCTGCCTCCTCCACGTCTTCACCCCACTCCAGCGGTGCTGTCCCTGGGGGGCAAAAGGGGTTCCTAGGGGGGCGGCGGGGAGAAGGCGGGGGCCCCTCACGTAGCGACAGCGTGAAGAGCATGATGATGGGGGGAAGCAAAGGTGGCAGGTGGCAGACGGTGCAGAGCCGAATGCATTCCGGAGACCTGAAGAACGGCAAGTGAGTGCAACGGAGAAAATTAAGATAGAGGGGGAGAAAGATGGAGACAGCCAGAAAGAGAGGGCAGAGAGGGGAGACCAAGAATAACAACAACAAGATGAGAGAGATAGAGAATGTTTGTTTAGGTATGTAATGGGGAGAGAGACAGTGAGAGAGTGAAGAAATGGAGAGAGAGAGAGAGAGAGATAGAGAGAGAGATACAGAGGACAAGATAAGAAGAAAGAGAGGGGACAGTGGCTAAGAAACATTTTGGCATCACGACAGGAGCCTGTGGTGGGAACTGAGGACAAAACACAACTAAGAGAGAAAGAGTGTGGTGTGTGTGAGACAGCGGGGAAGGGTTAAGGCTGAAAGGGCAGCACCATGGAGGTTTGGGACAGTGTAGTGTCACGCAGGTAGGATTAGCCAAAGGTTAAGAATAAAAGGGGTGAGGAAAATGAGAACAGAGGCTGACTTCAACCTTCAAATCACTCTTTTAATCAAATAGAGAGAAAGACGACCAGAGGGGTCAGTGGTCAGGTAGGTGGGGAGGGGAACATGATGTTTTGTGTCTGAATGAGTGCTTCTGCTCTGTGTGTGTGACTTAAACCATGTGTGTGTTTAAAAGACTGAGTGGTAAAGCGCCTGCGTGTGGCTCTGCGTTGCACGGAGGAATCGGCCCGCCACACCGCCTAATAATAGTACACACATTACCTCTGTGACTCACTGCATTGGTGTACACACACACACAAGCAGACCCGTTAGAGCTCAATAACAGCCTATTACAAAACAAAAGAGTGAGAGTAGCAGTTCCAAAGAGTAGCACAACCATTTTAATCATATCTGACTCACTAAGTCAACCTGCTCAACACTGCAGCTCTTATAATAGGCAACTTATTACATGATCCTTTGCTTAATGGAGCTCGTTCACAGAAACCATGCTACATGCCACAATACATGCTCAGTGCTCAAATGTCCAGGTTGTGAGATGTCAGTAAGTGGGGTAGGGTTGTTTAGTGTGATTTTGTGCTTAGGTTGGACTGCAGAAATCTTGCTTACGATATTATGCACATAGTAGAATGAAGCAAGGCTTGCGGTGGTGTTGAAATATTATTCTAGTTATTTATAATAGTATTCCAGATAATTGGAGCAATATTTGGTATGTTTTGGTACAAGTTTCAGTAGAGGCAGAAGAGATGTGAGGAGCATTTGCTTGGTTTGAATTTGGCATCAGTAGTGGGGGTGTGGCAGAGGAGGAAAGAACGAGAGGCAGATTAGCCCTGCGCTGGTTATGTTTAGACTTGTGCTGAATTACGTCTAAGCTGTAGGTGTCACACACCAGGTGCTTAATTTAAGTTTGTTTCTCACACCATCTCACACTTCCTGTCTTCTGTCACTTAACTCTCTTCATGTTCACTCCATCATACATATGTGTTGCATGCATGCTCTGTCTCTCTCTCTCAAGTCACGCACACATTCTCACACTCACATACACATACATTCACTACCACTCCAACCCCTCACACATTCCCTCTCCCTCTCCAGCATCTTCAGTGTGTAATTGGATTCTATTTTCAGGGAGCTATATGTGTCTGTCTCTTGTGTTTGTGTCTCACACCCAGTTTCTGTCTTAGAGTCTATGTTTTTCCTCCCACTCTCTCTCTCTCTCTCTCCCAGTGTCTTCTCTAGGTTTTTGTTGATTTCTCTCAATCTCTGCCTTAGTCTGCACTGTCACAGGTTGTCGACATTCTTGCAAATTGGATCACTGCAATGCTAAACTGGAACTTTCTAGCTTCTGAGTGCATTTGTTTAGTTTTTTGGCTGCTACTAAAATTGTCTCATGATATCCAGAAATCTCAGGAAAAAAAACACCCATCAATGTTTATTCTCTGAGTGTAGTTTAAGGTGTCCAGTTTGACGTCTGGCTGTTCAATGGGGTGGTGAACGACACACAGGGCTTTTGCTTGGCACTTGAAAGTTGCAGCTGAGCAAGTTTGACACAGTTTTGGAACTGCAGATCATTGAGAGGGAGAGATTGAAATAAGGCTAATAACAATGAGGAAGAGTTGGAGGTGGAGGAGGGGGGGAAGTAAAGAGGTATGACGTTCAAACTAGGCGAGGGAATGAAAGACGGTTGGCTGGCGTAGCTTTACAGGGGACTGAGGTAGTATTTAAAACCCAGACCAGATGGAAGAGAGAAAGGGAGACAGAGAAACAAGAGAAAGAGGAAAGAAAGGTGTGTTAGATGGATTTGGAAAGCAGTGACTGAAAGAATCGATGGGAAAGATGGGTAGCTCTCAGCATGGCAAAAAAAGCTCACCTGGAAGGACTGGTGGGGGGCGACTGGTGCCTCACACGCCTCGGACAAGACACACTTCACGTGCCGCACAACCGCGGACACATGCGGCCCGAAGACACTCTGCGCACGGCTCGCTGGCCCACACACACTCATACACACACTCGCACCGTTCGCTGTCTGCTCAGGGCTGTCCAACTCGGCCAGGGAATGGACACACCCACACACACTCGCACCCTCACACACTTCATGCCGACCATGGCGCCTGTAACCTCTTCTGCTACCTGTGTTACTGTGGCTACTGCCTTGGCCTGACTTTCCTCTCTTTCTGTTTGCTCCTCCTCCTCTCTCCATCCTCCCCTCGTTCTCCCTTCTCTCACCCCACTACTCCTCCACCTCCCTCAATCTCGCCCCATCCCAACGATTTTCTTTCCATGTCACTGTCCTCCTTTCCATCTCTCACTTTCCCCTTCTGCCCCCATCCTGCTCTCAACCTCTCCGCTATCCTGTCTCTGTCCTCCTCCGATGCCCTGCTCCACTCGGATTCCGGTTTTCCATTTAATCTCTCGTCGTCCTCGCTCCCTCTTTGCCCCTCCCCATCACCACCCTATCCCTCTCATCGCTCTTCATCGCCCTCTTCCTCCTCCACCTCTAATCTCCATCCCGCGTCCTCCTCTTCCCACCAATTCATGCTGTTTCCCCCCTCTCTTCTTCTTCTACCTCGCCCATCATTGTGTCGACCGCGCCCATCCACATCCTCCTCCTCCTATACCTCTTCCTCCTCTGTCTCCTCTCGCTCCTTACCCTCCCTCCTGCTATGCCCTGACAGTTTCACAGACCCCACCCTCTCCTCTCTGGAGCACCTCCCCTCAGTAGGGGCGACTCCACGACCACGCACCCTGCTGCGACAGCAGAGCCTCCAGCAGCCCCTTGTCCACCCTCCCGCCTCCAGCCTCGGCAGCCGGCCTACCATCTCCCAGAGCTTGGGACAGCTCCATCCGCAGCCCTCCGCCGCTGCCGCTGGGGGAGGGGGCGGAGGGGCAGGTCCAGGCGGAGGTGGAGGAGCAGCATCAGGTTCTCAACGTGCAGGATCAGGGCCCCGTGCAGGCGGAGCCTCGCGCTATAGGTCAGGAGGTGCAGGGAGCCGGGCCTTGCGAGGGAACCCGGGCAGCTGGGATTACATGATGAGCCAGATCAAGAACCGCGGCTTGGACATCAAATCTTTCCTGTGAGTCTCTTCCTGTCTGGCATTCCCTCTTACACTGCATGCATGTCTCATGTTTGGTTATGGTGTGGGAGGGCTGTTCCACTTGAGTTTGCAGAAGCTAATTAGTCACCAAGAATGTTTTGGGTTAATTTGGGTTTGGGTGGTGGGATTCTCGAGGGATACTAATTTGGCCTAGTGGTGGGATACTTGCTTGTGGACCAGGACATGGTACATTCAAATCCAGCCTGCCTCCTACCTACCGTTGTTAGGTGCTACCTTTTTAATCCAAAGTTGCTTCAGGGAAACTGTCTCTGAACTTAAGAAATGTAAGTTATTCTGGATGAGAGCCCTCTTAATGCCACTAATGAAAACATTGTGTTTGAGAAAAAAAACAAGAAAACATGTTAAAAAGGTAGAAATGCCCAGTTCTAAATATTTCAGGGGATTTGGATGTATGGAACATATTGAATGGAGTTTTGGAGTATATATCATACTCTGATTTTGTCTTAAACCTTTGTTTGGGGTGTTTTGCTGTCACATAAAGGCACAGCTGCCCCGTCGTGATCTGGGCTTGTACAAAGTTAGTTAGGGCAAATGTAATCAAACATGTCATTCTAATTTTAATACAGCCTTTTGCTATTTGATGTGGTCCTTCAAGGACAGTATTTGTGTGAGAGTTACTGTGTTTTAGTGTGTACAACATATTTTCACCAGGACAATGTGTGTCTGTATGTGTATGTTTTTTTTGGCTTGCTGGGTCTGTCTGAATGTGAGCATGTTCTGTATGTGTGTGTTCTATGTGTGTGTACAGTTCATGAGGCTGTTAATCAGCACAGTGTTTGTGCATGTGTGTGTTTATATCTCATATGTTATTTCTTTATTCTACCTCGAGTTACTTCCTTATCTTTCTAAATAACATTCTAGCTTTACAGTCTTGCTTTCCGTTTGTTGTCACAGTGCTCTTCTTTTAAAATATTTTCTGTTTTCATGTTAAGCTGTTTTGTCCTTAAAGTACTTGAAAGAAAGAAAAAGTGCTTTCTCTCATAAAGCAGACAGACAAGACAGATGGAGCAGGCAACGTGTACAGTCAAGGACAATGGCCGAGGCCACAGATCGCAAGGGGTGGATCGATACGAGGGTAGTGGGCGGGTTTGTTGTGTCTGTGTCCTGTGTGGTGATCATTCGCCTCAGTGCACCAGAGTGAGTTTAGTGTGAGAAGCCAGGAGGATAACAAGGAGCAACTACTGTTAATAATTAGCTGGGCTAGAGACACCCCTCTGGACAAAAATCAATTGGATCTAAATTGATCCAGTTTCACTGTGGACACTGTAGGGTTTGAGTGATGTTAAGGTGCATGATGTCAGCAGTGTCATTTGCCTTTCCCTTAACATTTCATGTGCATTGCAACTGTGATTTGACTGATAGTTGCTCAAAAAAACAAATGATAATATATTTTTTAATACTTCAGTTTCAGCTTTGGACACTCTGCCATTCTCTCAATCAGATTAATTAGCTGTTCACCTGGAATTGTTTTCAATTAACAGGTGTGTCTTGTCAAGAGTTAATTTATGCAATTTCTTGCTTTTTTAAGGCCATCAGTTGTATTGTACGGAGGTATGGTTGGTGAACAGCTATGTATAGTAAATCGACTACTGTTCTAGTTGAAAAAGCCCAGAGCTCTGTAGATGCTACAACAAGAAGAAGAAGAAATACATTACGTTAATGCTGTGATTAAAACAAAAAAAAGTGGAAAGAAAAAATTAAGAAAAAGAAATAGATGATGAAGATTTGTAGAAGTTGAATATTTTTGGATGTGAATGATGATGAAATGGTGAAAAATGAAACTGGAGTGAATATTTTTATGTACAATAATAATAATAATAATAATAATAATAATGATAATAATAATAATAATAATAATAATAATAATAATAATAATAATAATAATAATAATAACATTTTACTCTGAACCAGCTTTTCTTGAACTTCATGTCTTGTCTGTTTGTAGATAAGCTTTTCTTTTTTTTTAAATTAAGTACGACATTTAATTTGTCTAATGGAACATTGCATATTGATGCAGTCGTCATGATATTTATACTGAAAAGATGTATTGTGCAACTCACTCAGATTAGCTAAACATTGACAGACATGTTTTAGCTACGAGGTATAGGTTATAACCAAATACTAGCATTAGCAAATAAATGTTTCGTCTACTTACACAAACGCACCCCAGTTAGTGAAGTGTTTATTAAATTCCTCTAAGGAGTTATGGTCTTTTCCCCAACACATGGTCATGTTGTGACATGCACTTAATGAAATTTTAATGGATATTTGCTCCTGAATGGAGACTGTGACAGAGCAGAGCTGTAATTTGCATGGTATATTCAAACAGAAGTGTGCAAATGATGAATGAATAATTTCCTTCATGCACTGCTGGCTCAAGAGTGGTTTACTGCCTTCCCAGTAATGACTGGTTAGGAAGAATGCTGACGCTGCTCTGTAACATGAACATTTCACCTATTGTTAAAGGAATCAGCTGATAGGGTTACATAAATCGAGTCATTGAGTATTAGTTGTGTATGGATATCTGCAGCATGGTGTTTAGTGGAAGTGTGTTTTGTGTGTTCATGAATTGCTTTGCTGCTGTTCAGGTCCCAGTGGTCCAGTGTGTTTCAGGTTATTTATTAATCTAAGTTGATTTATTTCTTTTGTCTTGCTTCAGGTTGTGTATTAACTTATTGTTTTTCATTTCCATTTATTTCCCTTGGTGTTCATTCTTCATTTGCCCCATAAGAGAATGGTGTGTGTGTTTTTACATATCAGTGTGTACTGTGTGCTGTTATATTGATGAGCCAAAACAGAATGACCACTTAATATGTCCTGGTCATCAGTACGCCACCAAACAGGGAAATTTCACTTTTGTATTAGATGCTAAGATTTGAGGATTTATGGATTTGAGATGCTGTATTTGCCACATATAACAAATTCAACATGTAATTATGTTGACAAAAACTTATTTTATTTGATATTGCACACCCGGAATAACAAAATTATGACAAATAGTTGTTGGCTGCTTGCTAAAGATGATAAATGCAAAGATGATAGATGAGACATTTACAGTAAGAGACAACATTGGGGCGACATCTGAGGAAATGTTGGGCAGAAACTAAATATATATAAATTATATCATGTTATTGTTTCTGCATGTGTCTGTGTGTGTGTTACTCCATGTTATCCATAAAGAATTCATCCCTAGATGAATCCTGGACAGACAGAGACACAAAGATAGAAATATAGACAGAGAAAGCAGGAAAAGAGAGAAGAACAGATAGAGAGAGAGAAAGACTGGAAAAAGGACATAAAAAATAAGCAAACATTAAAAGTATCTACACGATGTGCAAATATTATATATTGTGCAGTGCCATTTCCACACTTATATTACGAAACATTGACAAGCATTGCAAGCCACTCATTATAGAAGCCACAGGCAAATCTGCAAAGGCATCCTAACGAGAGTCTTTCAGAAACCAATTTAGTCTTACCCTCTTACACAAACAGCTCTGACCCTCTGAGCCCGCACTCTAAACATGCTCTGCAGGTGTTCTGTGGTATTCTGAACCAAGGTGGATCCAATATATTTGTTAAACCCTGTAAGTTGGGAGGTGGAGCTGTTGCTGATTGGACTGGATCTTCCTTTACATCAGTTGGATAGTGTGGAAATTTCCTCACCAGAGCAATTAACCTCTACCTACCCGAGCAGGGGTACAATGTGGGGAAACCACAGCATGGGGCTGCATAGAGATAGGCCCCTGCTAATGCGCCTTTCCTCAGGAAACATTGCCTTTACAAGGAAACAGAACTGGGGCTACGGCAGACCAGATGACCTACTTTCAGTGACACAATGTGTATTTTTGATGCTCGCTAGCCTATTGTTGGTGCCTTTGAGATACATGTTCATATACAGTAGAAGAATGACCCTCATTACACTCCCACTTTGATGAATCTTGACTGTCCATCACTCTGAAGGTAATTTCCATTGGCATTTAGCAGACGCTCTTATCCAGAGCAACTTCCATTTCCCTGAGAGCAACTTAAGTTAAGGGTTAAGGGTCTAGCTCAGGGACCTACTGATGGTAGTACTAAAGGTAGGATTTGAAACCACAACCTCTTGATCCAGATGTGAGTATCCTCACCACAAGACTACCACCCCCATGGTCTTTCCTTTCTCATACCACTGTCAGTAGATAGAGGTCCCTTTTTTTTTCTCTGGCCTCTACATTCCCCAGTTCTGGTCCATAGTGACTCCACTATACTAGTTTAAGTATCCAGTGATGTTTAAGAATCCTGTAGAGACCACACCTTGGCATATCAGAGCTGTGCTCTCAAGGGTTCCATGAACAGCAGCATATATGGTCTTAATGTTTTAACTCAGAAGTCTATACTGTATTTTCTATCTGTGTCTGTGCCTGTATTGATCTGTGTGTTTGTGTGTGTGTATGAGTGCGAGTCAGAGACACACATACACAGGTAGAGGAACACTGACACAGTGAGAGAGAAAGACAAAGACAAAAACACAGAGGGAGACCTCAGAGAGCCGGAGAGAGAGAGAGCAGAGACACCATGGAAGAGACACAGAGATACTGAAAGACAGAGACAGTGGAGACACAGTGAGACAGAGCAAGCCAGGCCCCACGCCTTAGTCCTAACCCTTAGCCCTTGGCCCTTGGCATGGAGTGTCAAAGGGCAGGGGGTGAAATGGGACACCCCTTCATGAATGTGATATGTCATCATAGGCAGGTGCAAGCTGTTTTTGAATGACTTTGCTACATTGACTTGAGGCGACCTAGACCCTCTATAAATATAACAAAACGTCTGTAATGCTTTTATGTGCTTGTTTTTAAATGGCTGAAGTCTATATAAATTGACTGTTATTTTTATAGAATTGTATTTTTTGAACTAGCAATGATGAGGACGCATGTATTACTGTATTTCCATTGCATGGGATGTTGGCATTTTTTTGCGTTTGTCTGCAGCAAACCAGAGAAATATAATAGCGACCAACACCAGACTAGTGATTTTATTCTGTAGCATTTATAAAAAAAACAAAGTCAATCTAGACTATCCACTGATTGTTTTAATGCCTTAATTCTTAATTCTGTATTAAAGGAGAAAATACATACATTTATATCTCTATCGATTCCACAGCCACATTGCTGATAGTATTTTACAGGGCATTCTGGGAAATATTGCCTACCTCCACTGCTTGGAGTGAGCCTCTGAAAAATCTCTGTTTGAAGGGGTAGTTAGTCCCCCTACACGTGAACACATAAAAAAGAGGAGTAGGCTCAAGGGGTGAAATGGGATTCACCAACAGAGAGAGAAACTGGACAAATGTGCTGAAGAGTCTCTCAGTGTCCTCTTAGATGTTGAATATGGATTAGAATCTGTATGCTTTATCTTCTGTAGAGAAATATAAGTTTAACCCGACAGCCATTATTTGTGATCTTCCTACTAATACCACACTTGTAGAGAGCCCAAGAAGAGGAAACTAAGCCTGTGACAATACACACGTCTGCCAACAATTGCCCTTGTACAGAAGATTGATCATGTGCATTAGGTGTAGGTGGCATTACGGTCGCAGGAAGTTGTCTGAGAGATGCTACTGCTGCCATCCCACAAAGCCTTTCTTCCCATAGCTGAGTATAGCTGTCTAAACAATGGGAAGGGGCGAGGGAGGAAGCTCACATTGGCAGCATGGGAGGATGCCACAGAGTGCAATAGAGAGAGAGAATGAGAGAGAGAATGAGAGAGAGAAAGCAAGTCAAACATGGATTATTGTGAGTTCTTGGGCTGTAATCAGGGAAAAGTTGGCGTTGTTAACAGCCTGCTGCAGTCGGGAAAACTCAGCAAGTGTGGTTCTAGAGATTCTTTATATTCTGTGTGTGCGCGTGTGTGTGTGTGTGCTTGTTTCTGGCTTCTGCTTGAGTTTTTGGCATTAAGGCGATGGAAGGTAAAAATAGCCAGCGAGTGTCGGAACAGAGGGATACCCAGGAGAGTGGGGGGGAGGGGGGGCAAAAATGGAGAAGGATGGATTTGTGGAGAGAGAGAGAGAGAGAGAGTGGAAGCAAGAAAATAGGAGCAAAGGAATAAAAGGAGGGATAAATGCCTTATGGAAGATGGGGATCGAAAGTCTGAACATTTGGGAGGGAAGGGGTAGGCTTAAAGCCAGAAAGGAGAGTGGCTGAGAGAGAGGAATTGGGAGAGAAAAAAAGAGAGGAGAGAGGGGAAGATAACAGAAGGACAGCAGAGATGAGAAAGTAGGAAAAGCCGTTTAAGAGGTGAGGCGGGAAGGACAGTGAAGAGGGCTAGCTCAGAGAAAGAGGGGGGGATAGACGAAAGCCAGAGCGAAATTGAGGATCGAAAGAAAAGATGAGCAAAATGAGGATATAGAGGAACGTAGGAGAGGAGAGTAGGAGGAGAGTATGTGGTGACCCAGAAAGCATTGTGACACCCTAGGCACCTTGGACCGACTCTCAAATAGAAACAATTAGTCCAGATCTTTCTAATGAGCTGCAATTAAATATGCACTCTACGGGGAGAGAAGGATGATGGAGGAGATACAGGGCTGCGGACGCTAATAAAGGAAGAGAGAGGGAGATAATGGAGGGGACAGGTGATTTCTAATGTGGTGAATGCTCATAGATTAGTTAAGTCTGGGTGTTTGTGCGTATGTTTGTGTGTGTTATGCATGCATGTCCTGGTGGTGTTTCACATTAACATTTAGTGTGTTTCAGCTCCCTTCCTTAAGGATCCATATTTACAATAAAGTAGGTAGTAATAACAGCAGTAGCGCCTGTTCGGTATCTGTCGATGTTGTCTTTTTTTGCTCATTGTTCTGTTTTGCTTGTCTTTCAACATCTTCCTCTTTTCTTTCTATCCATCTTCTTCAACCTCTGTCTCTTTCTATGTTCCTCTCGCAATTTCTGTCTCCCCTCTCTGTCTCTCTCTCTCTCTCTCTCTCTCTCGCTCTCTCTCTTTCTTTATCTACCTATTTGCATTATTTCCTTTCTTCCTCTCTCTTTCAATCTGTTTTTCTGTCCTTGTCTCTCTTCTTTCTCTTTCCACCTCTTTCTCTGTCTCTCTCCCTCTCTATCTCTGTTGTTTCCCTGGTGGTTGAAGGGAAGGGAAGATGGTGGTTCTATCTCTGGCGATCGGACTGGCCGAGCAGGATGACTTTGCCAACTTGCCCGACCTACAGGAGGTACCACCCAGTCAAGAAACCCCTCCTGACAAGAGGTACTGGCTTGTTGGTCTGTGTGCGTGCATGCGTGTGTGTGTGTGTGTTTGTATGGGTGGGTGGGTGTCATGTTCTTTTAGGATGGAGTGTGTTTGGGTGATGGTTTGCATGTGTGTAGAGGTGTGAGAGTTGACACTAAATGATAGGAAGCACTTTTAAAAGCAGGACAGCTCTTCTAGCAACAGAGAGGCTTTTACATGCCCAACCAACCCACTCACTGCTTTTCAGCATGGGTTAAGGTTTTCCATGTAGAATTAATGGACAATTGGACATGTTCCCATAGCTTCATGGGGATGTGGGTTGCTCCTCACTCGTCCACCACCATCTGGTTGGGGCAGCGCTGCTGCTGCTAGCAGTACACATTCACACATTAAGTCTGTTTTAATTAAAATGACGGAGGGCACTGCCAACTCTTTTAAAGTACCTTGTTTGGTGAGGAAGGTAACTACTTCAAATATATGTCAGTATTATTTGCTCTGATCGTTTTACATGTGAGACTTATATCATGCATATAGCTGGTTTATGTCTGGAAAAGCCAACTGTATTTAATGTTAAGGCCCAGATCTCTGTCTCTCTTTCTTTCTCTCTCTCTCTCTCTCTCCCTCTCTCTCTCTCTCTCTCTCTCTCTCTCTCTCTGTATGTTCCTTCATCCCTATTTTTGCTGTCTGTATTTTCTTTCTTTATATGTTCTCCCCGTCTTTCAGGTCTCTATCACTGTTTCCTTTTTATGTACCTCCCCCTCTGTCTATCTGTCTGTCTCTCTCTTTCTCTGTCACTCTTTAGTCTGTCTTTTTTGTCTATCTCTCTTTGTCTGTTTCTGTGTTTCGTTGTGTGTTCCTCTCTCTCCCTCTCTCTCTCTCTCTCTCTCTTTCTGGCAGAGAACTTAAAAGGTGGAGCGCTGAAATGAGCAGACGTGGAGTGAAATGGGGGAAGTTCTTGTTGACTGTCTGGTCCCTAATGAATTGGTTTGACTCTGAGTCACTACTATCTAACTAGCTCATTAATCATGCTAATGAAACACACACCTGATAGTGGGGGAGTTTGTATACCCACATGTCAGCACTTCTATGTGTGTGTGTGCATTTTATTGGGCATGGGGCATGATGGGCCATGTTTTCATTTGACTCATACAAGCATTCCTAACTGACTGCTGTTTAGCTTCATCCTCATCTTTTCTAAACTTTGTTGTGTGTAGCTGACATGTTTTCTGATTTCATCTGTTCCCATCATGTAGGGAACTATTAGGTCTTTACAATACCTAAAACCTGCACAAAACACACACACACACACACACAAAATACATGTTTCTAGAGAACACAGTCAATAAACAAGGAATTGATTTTGATGAGTGTGATATACTTTTATTTTCCTAATGATAGCGTTTCTCATGGCTAATGATTAGCCGTTTTCATTTAAAGTATTCATGAGTAATAGTCTCTCTCTAAACAACAGGAGTGTCTCCCCACTCTCCTCCCTGTACACACACACAATAGCCGTGATGTGCTGGCTTTATGATTTACTGCGTCTTGGTGATTGCCGAGCGTTAACATGTTGGGCAGAAGTGGTGGTGGTGTGTAGGGTCGAGGATAATGCACAAGCCTCTGTCTGGAGAAGCATAATTCACTTGAGCCTCAGTGTGATTTAGTGTACAGGTTCAAACCTAAACCTTCCTCCTGTGTCCTTAAGCACTTTAGCCGACAGGAGATCTTCATTAATATTAAATACAGACTGCAAACGGACACTCTCATTGTCTCTGAAACCTCATAAAGCAGCAATCAGGGCCAAGTGGGATGTCTCCTGTTTTACTTTGGTTCATGTGGGACAAAAACTATATTTATCTCCTCTATTTTCTCCCTCTCAAATTTTATGTAGCGGTTCTTTTCTGATATTAATGTGGGTTATCAGTCAATAATGACTCTGTATGCCAATCTGTTCATTTAAATTCTTTTTATTTCATTTATTCATTTCAGTTTTGTGTTAGTTTTGCTTTAGCATGACATTTAACATTTCTATGTTCATTGTCATTGTAACCCTCAACTTGCTGAGTGGGAAGTATAAACTTTATTTATGCACACATTAACATTCTGTGTGGGTGGATGGAATTTGATCTCTGTTTTACAGAGGAGGCTAACAGGCTGAATTTGGATTAAAAGGCATATTATATTAGGACTGTATGAAAAGACTTGGCCAGAACTGACAGGGAGACCAGGCAGGTGATGAGGTTTTCTACAAGGGAATAGGACCACAAAACCAAAGGTTCTGGAGGGGCCATGAATGGACAATTTGGTAGCCCTGAAATTGCAACATTCCCACTTCTTCAGTCAGTCCCAGCACCAATCTTCTAAGTGAAGTAACCTTTACCATGACGGGAAAGATATTTTGGTTATTTTGTAACCAGTTTATAAAAAAGAATTATGTTTATACTTTCCTAAACGTATGTTCATGTCCTAAATGCACACTTGGCCCTGTCCTGTCTGTAACAACATCTATGAGTATTCTCTTTCATTAAAAAAAAATCCCAGCTTTGAGCATAGTTGAACATATTTACAGGACAACCCTTGTCACTGAACTTTGAGAGCAAAAAACTTACTTGTAAAAGTAATTGTAATCAGTGTTAAAATGTTAAATTAATTCTTGCGTTGGTTTGAAGTCATTTTGCCCAACCATAGCATGAGATCTTTAAGTGATCTACCTCTGTAGCGTTAGCTAATACAGCGCTGTTAGCTCCCAGAACCATGGGGTGAATTGTTGGCCCGTTCTACACTGGGTAGTATCACAGTTGTGCTAACGTGGTGTGAAATAGGGTGTGTAATGTGAGGCAATTTTATCATCTAACAGACAGAATCAGGGAGCGTGCTGTGTTGCATCCATTTTCTACTCCATGTGCACACACCCTCACAGACACACACTTTCTCTAACATGCAACTTGTGAAATTATGTTATCAAATGAATTGTTTTGATTTGTGGGTCACAGTGTATGTGAAGTTGACGTGTAATGAGCTTGTTTAATGAGTACAGGAACAGAGGAGTGAGGGAGAGGGAGAGAGAGACAGACAGGCAAACAGATGAAGAGACAAGGAGAGACAGAGAGAGATAGAGACTAACAGTTGACTGTGTCTTCATGCTGTATCTGTGTCATACACGGACATACATGCTTTTAAGCACACCCGCAATGAGATCACGGATTACTGTGCTGTAAGAACTCCCGCTTGGAAGGTTTGTCATGTGGCTTGATTAGGCAAGTGGATGTATTATGTGGAGGATTTAGACTGAATCTCTTACTGCGATCATGGCATTTAAAATGAATAACTAGAGCAGGGTGTGCACAGCAAGACATGTACACCCAAAATGTGTGTTGCGGGATTAGTGGGGAGGTGTGTGTATGTGGGCAGGTATTTATGGCATTGTGGCACCTTTCTAGTCATTATGGGAGTCTATGGAAAGATAGTAATATGTGACTGTGTGTGTGTGTGTGTGTAGTTAACAATAGACACACTGTTAACATTTGGTGTGCAGAGAACAGGAATATTCATGTAAATAAACTGACAAGTAATTGATTGAAATTAAAGAGAAAGAGAAAGAGAGGATTTTTTATTATGAGCAGACTTGCTTACTGTATGCATAGATTTGCATACCAATATACACACTATTATATAACCCAAATATGCATTATAAAACCTCTTCATATTAAAATACTTAAAAATTATCTCATATTCTTATAATGCTCTTGTGTATGTCAGTGAAGAGCAATGTGTAGGAAACGCACACAATCAGAACACCAGAAAAGAATTGTTAAGACATTTTCTTACCTTTGATTAGAATGTGCAGTGAACAAAGCAGTGAAGACCATGTTTTGTATAGTGATTATAAGCATACATTGTGAATTTAAAAATGCAGAATTTAAAGGGGCTTTTCTACTGCACTGTGTAATATGGTGTGATATGTTACACGGTGTGATCATGATTGTGAATCCTTCCATTGCAAAATTTACCATACTCCTGCTGAATAGCTTTTTGGTGACCTGTAACTAGCATTCCAAGCATAAACTACCAGCTTTCTCTGGTTCAGTATTCTGGGTTTTGTCATTTGCACAATGCATAAGTATTTCTCAGCTTTTGCCTTTGTCCACAATCTTGGCTGGGCAGTTTACAGTCTTTTCCATAAATTTGTTCCGTGTAACTGCATTCTTTAAATGTCATCTGCTTTCCCACCTACTTTGTGAGCTTTGTTAAATGCAATCGGAACCAAAACTGCTTAATATATGCATTAACAGATGTTCTGTTTCCGCTGGAAATTAAGTGAGTTTTCAGACAAGATCATTTTGAGAAAACTGAGCGTTCCAGGCTCTGTCCTTTGTGCTGAACTTTTTGTCTCACAGAACCGCTCAGAGTGTTCAGTACCATGGACAACACCTCTTCTAGCTGGACTAACATGTATATTGCATATTATTGCAGATAGAAATTAAAGTAGTTCTTAGTTTTGTAGATAAAAAATATTTAAAAATTAGGTGACTCACTGTGTGTTTGCTACTTACTGTGTTGCTTTCAGCACTCGTTGATAAGTTACGAAAAGCTCCATCAGGCACTTCCGCATTCGTTCCTATTTTAACATGTTCCTTTGAGATCACCAGTTTAGCCGACAAGATGTAGAGAATTCACATCTCAGCATTAGTGAGAGAGTTTGAAGTAGATTCTCACATCTTCGAGACAAGATTATGTGCATGCTGCTCCAGATGCACCACCATTTGTAGTAAGTTCTTGACAGTGTATGCCCCGCCCTTTCCTCGGTTTTGGTTGGCTAGTAAGAGACAAGTGACGAGGACATCACTGTTCAAAAAGTTGAATGGATTTCAACTTGAAGTGCTCTGAGCGCTACGACAAAAAACGTCTCCACCAGCGTTTTTTAAAATTGAAGGCACTTAGCGCTCTGAACGCTGCAGCTCAAAGGATTTGAATTAAACATAGGCGCTGCCAGTGAAAAAACGTGTTTGGTGGACACAGGCCCTTATTCAGCTATGAAACGGAAGTCCCCCACTACTGTGTTTGTCTATCTTATTGTATGTGTGTGTTCTTACCATTCATCCTTCATCTGTGTGTACATTCAGGCCTCACACAGCGAGACATACTCTGTGCCAAGATTTGCGCCTGGCATCAACAAGGGCAAATGCTGGAGAAGGCGACTCTGACACAGTCCTCATTAGCAACAAAGGACACCCTGTCACTCTGCCTTACACACACACACACACACAATGGCTTAGAAGGGTCTGCTGTGGATCACTGGCCATTTAAACTGGTGTTATTTGGAGGATTTTAAAGGAAAAACAGTGCTTAGTACCACCCCCGTCCAACTTTCCCTCTCCTCCTCAAGCAGAAACCATTTAACGGTGAAGTGGCTCAGAGCTGATCTTTCTCCTGGCTGAATTGATATATGCTCCTGTCTGCTAATTGTCTTTAATTTGGTCTTTAATAGGTAGTTTAAAACCTTACACTAAACAAAAGAGGTGTGTGTGTGTGTGTGTGTTCCCATGTATTTATCGCATTGTGGGGACCTTTTTGTCCCCTAAAATCACTTTTATCTGTTTTTTGGGGCTTTGTGGGGGCATTTGAGAAGTCCCCATGAGGAGAAATGACTTTATAGAAAATGTGCTTGTTTTATTTGAGAAACTAAAAGAGGTAAAAGATGTGCTTTTGGTTACTTAGGTTAAGGTTAAGGTTAGGATTAGGTGTAGGTGTAAAATTATATACATCTAGTCATTATGGGAGTCTATGGAAGGACCTCACAAAGATAGTAATACAAGACTGTGTGAGAGTGTGTGTGTTCTTGTACTTGCTACTTAGTGAGAACCAAAATGAGTTTGTAACCAGCAGAGCGAGGACATTTTTGGGAAGTAAGGCTTTTTTAGTAGTCCTCAATTCTTTAAACTGCTTTTACAAAAAAATACAAGTTTATTTGCAAAACTAAAAGAGTAGAAAGATTAGCTTTTGGTTACTGAGGTTATGGTTAGGGTTAGGTGTAGTATTATTTAGATACAGTAATATAGAAGTCAGTGTAGGTCCTCACTACTATATAAGTACAAGGATGTGTGTGTGTCTGTGTGTCTGTGTGTGTGTAAGTGCGTGTGTATGCATCTATGCTCTGTGTCTACATCAATATCTAGCTTTGTGTTTAATATGTTTTTTAAGATAGCTCTGTCACCTACATTCACAGAGACTCTCTCCTTCACTTTCTTGTTTTCACTCTCACACACACACACACACACACACACACACACACACACACACTCAAGAGTGGGTTGGTTATGTAATAGCCTCTTATATATTCAGTCCACTCTGATGGTTCTTGGCTGTGGTCTGCTACTCAGACACACCCAGCAGAGAGTAGATTTGTGTGATTAGGAAAACATCCTGGGGTTTTGTGTGAACGCTGAGAGTTCTGGATTTGGATGCTTTTTGCTTGAAAAAATGTGTGTGTAAGTGCGTGTGTGCATCTTTGTATGTGTACATGCACAAATGTGTCCGGGTGTGCTGAAAGAGTGTGTGTACATGTCTAATCAATGGGTGAGATATAAATTTTGGATTTAATATGAGGTGTTATGTGTGTGTTCGCATTGTACTACTGCTGTTGCTTTGTTATGGGGATCTCTAGAAAGCAGATGAAGGGACTGATTGAGGGAGGGATGAAGGGAGGGAGGGAGGAATGGCTGTTTCTCTCGCGTCTCTCTCCAGTCCTGCAGCCGAGGCTGTTCTTCCCACTCCCCCGTCTGGCCCACGGGCAGGTAACAGCAGGATAGTATAACAGGTCATGGTGAACAACAAACGGCCCAGCCGCCTGCCTCTGAACGTGTGTGTTACCCCGTCCGTCAGTCTGTTTGTGTGTGCGTATGTATGAGTGTGTGTGTGTTGTGTTACTGAGGCTCTCACCTGTACCTGTAATATATCCTCTCCTCGTCTGCCATGTTTGCGCTACAGCTGTCTGTTTGCTGCCCCCCATGTCCTTGCCAAAACCTGTTTCTCTTTCTTTCTCTCTCTCTCTTTTTCTTTCTCTTTTTCTCTCACACACTCACACGCACACAAACACACTCACGCTTTCACTTGTGCACACTCCACCCGATGGTTGCTATGCCAACAGCCCACTTTCGAGGTGGGAGTGATCTGATGAGCAGCAAATTTCTGGGGAATTTGGGTTTGTTCTGCCCCCTACTGGTGCCTCTGTGCACCCACTTTGACTGGCTGTTCTACCCAGCTGGATCCTACACTAGAAGCTGATTTCCTGAGTAATTAGGAGCTGGAATTAGTGAGATTAGTTGTGTACTTTTTCACTGACGAGTCATAAAGACATTCCATAACTCTTACATTGTATATCTCATTTTGCAGTAATGAATTGAATTAATATTGCACAAGGCTGGTTATTAGACAGTGGAAAACCAGTTTGGTTATAAAAGCTGTTGCATTTTTCATGTGAGCCCCTTTTTTCACAGTCTTTCTCTGTCTCTCCAATGCTCTCTGGCTCTTTCTGTCATTAATCTCATTGTCATTATCTGATTTCTTTGCTTGGACATCTATTTGCATACTAAAACTCATTTTAGAGCTGTTATTATGCTAATAGCCCATTCTCATCCTTCAGTCTTTACCTTTCTGCTGTTTATTTTCTTAGTTTTCCCTCGTGCCGCCCAATGGGGGGCCTCCGTTAGGAACACAAGCTTCAGTCAGGCTGAATTATTCAGTCCTTAGAGAATTTCAAAGATTTGCTCTGTCACCTCTCGATCAATAAGGAGAGAGTGGAAAAACAGTGTGTGAGGGAGCCACCTTTCTCTTTTCATACAACACCTCCCTTTTACTTTTAAGGTTAGCCATTAGAAAGAGCTCTCACTCTCCTTTTCTCTATCTTCCATTGCACTCTCATTCCTCATATCTTTCTCTTCTATTCTGTCGAGTTCTCACAGATCAAAATGTGTGGGCGCCAGTTAAAAAATCTATTAAACTAACCAATTAACTAATCAACTAGGCAATTAGCAGTTCATTAACCTGCCCTATAAATTGAGCAGCACTCAATTACTCAATTAACCAATTTCCTGCTGCCTAATTAACATACGTTAGAATATTAACATTACCTCCCTGCACCTCTCCCACAACCCCCATGTCTACCTGAGACCTGCCAGTCTTTTGTTTGTCTTTCGGTTTGGATGACTGCCCCTGTCTCTGTCCTTTTCTTGTCTGCTTGTGTCGCTTTGCTTGCTTTGTGTTGTTGAGACTTACCGGGTATGTCTGTCTTTGGCAGTACAGCTGGTTTAGTGAGCAAAACTATTTTTAAACCAACTGCTATATGGAATGTTTTCTGTCGACACTGAACATCCACTTTACTGGGTGAACTGTGTTGACAGACAGACGGCTTATGGGTTTTGGCTGTGAAACCCATCACTACCAGAATGAGCCACCCGTTTACCCAGCACCTTTCCTTCTGGACCAGAATTGGCCCTGAGTTTACTCTGGGCTCCTTCCTTCTCTTTAGAGTGTTGGGGTTGTGGTTCTAGCTGAACTCATTCTTAATATTTGCTAACAATCAGCAATGTTATATCTGCTAGAATAAGTACTTCAAGTGAATTTAGACTTCTTATTCCTCTCTTCTCTCCTTCTTTCCCCACCATTCTAAAGACGCATGTTCTCCGCTGACCTTGTTGCCCCACCCTTGGTCTGTTCGTCCCTCTGTTTGTCCAAAACTGTCCTCTAGTTTTGCTGTACTGTGTTTGTTATTTGTCTCGTTGTTCTTTCCTTCTTTCTTTTCTCTCTCTCTCTCCCTCTCTCTCTCTCTCTCTCTCTCTAGCTCTCTTTATTCAAAAAATGCTTCATCCTGATCTTTCCTTTCTTGTTTAAACTAATCTTGAATGTTTCCTTTTTCTCTCTCCTTCTTCTCTTTTTTTCCAGCACACACACTCTCTTTTGCTCAGCTCTCTGTATGCTCTGTTTTCTTTCACTGGTTTTGTTTTGTTTACTTCTGTTTTGTTGTTGTTGTTTTTTTAACCTAACTGACTAAATTTGGTCTTTTCTCGTGTTTCCAGGCTTCTCTTGCTCTCTCTGTCTCTTCCTCTCTCATTCTTTCTCTCCTTTTGCAGCTCTGATCCTCTGATAACTCTGTGCTCCTCATGCTGCTAATGTACTGCCATTCTTCTCTGACACAGAACTTCTCTCTTTATCTCTCTCTCTCCCCCACCTTTCCTCTGTCTTTTCTTGTCTCTCCCTTCCTCCCCCCCTCTCTAGTTCCTGCAGTTGTTGTCTTATGTTGTCTTTTTGTCTATGTGTCTCCACTGCTTGTCCTTTTTGCCTGTGGTCAGTCCATCTTCTCTCTCTTTCTCTGTCAAGCTTGGTCTCACTTTATGAGTGTTTTACAGTTTGTTACTGTTGTCCCAATTCTCTATGCCCCATCTATGTGTGTCACATTCATAATATACAATGTGATTCACTTTCTCTCTCTCTTGGTTAGTTCTTTGCAGGGTTTGGCTTTGTTCTCTAGCTTTATAAGACAGCATTGTAAGTGAAGCTTGCCACCCCCCGTGAGAAACGGATGGTTATGTGTTATTTTAGCAGCATTATTCCTGAAATCTTTGTTATTAGATTGTTAATTCATTATTACTGTTTGACAGGTCTCATCTATTTGTAGTTGGCTGCCATTTAAATGTGACGTGGGTCATCTTCTTGTTCCACCTGCACATCTTCAAAATGCATTTGAATGTAAATCTGTAATGTTTGTTTATTTTACAGTGTGTGTGGTGGCTTTTAATATCTGTGTTGAAAAATTGTGTGAGCTCATTTCTGTAGTCATGCTTTGTTCATGAACGGCTCTATGAGGGCGTAATGAAGTTACTACGACTGTGTTAAACTGTGTTTTAAGAATTTGAGTTGCATTTTTTTATTTTCTCTCTCTTGTATGACTGACAATCAGCCACTAGTGATTCCTCCCATTTGCTGGTTCATAATTGTATCTATGATTGTGTTTATTTTTTTATTTTTAGAGCATAGTCTTGTTGGGAATTCAGACTTCCATCACATGCTTACCGGCCTGTACCTGTGCTCATCTTTGACTAATGGAGGTTATATCTTTACCTGCAATTTGTGTTTGCTTCAGTCAGAAAGAATAGAATCTAGAATCTGTTTTTCTTGTATTGGGTTTGTTTAAGGAGAGAACATGCCTTAGGGTGCACAGGCTCTTGACTCTGAAAAAAAATCACTTTTATCTGAAGTCACTCTTTCTCTCCATCTCTTTTTTCCCTCTTTCTCTGCTTCTCTCTCTCCCCAGTAGGAATATGGGGAATAAGCCAGGGAACAGTCCTAAGGGTCAGCCTCCAGATGCTGACGGACATTCCTCTGTGTCTGACCTCGCTAACTCACTCACCGGAGACATGGTGATGGTAAGATTGTGTATGTCTGTGTGTCTCGCTTTGAGTTTCTCATGCTGAGTCATGCCTTTGAGGACTAAAGTTTGTTTACCTAAAGTCAGAGTTTCTTATCTGCCATTATAAGGAGATGAGTAGGGGACACTCAGTAAAATGTGTGTGTAAGTATGATCACAAGCACAACTCATTTCTATATTTTTTGTCTGAGAGTCAATTTTAGAATGACAGAAGCTGATCAGCTTTTCTTTCTAACTCAGACCAACTCTTAAGTCAATCTTCTTCATTGCTCCAATTCTCTGATCTTTCCTCTGGTTTTCAGTCAGGTGCAGAATTCAACACTCCAAAGTATTGAATGGATGTAAACCAGTCGAGTTCTTACATCTATAAGAGCTGATCAGATAATAATATCTGAAACTGAACATAGTGAAAAGGCTTTTAGTAATTATACTGCCACCAACTGCCCATGAACACCAGACCTAACCCAACCTTGTGCACTTTTAAAATAAAAAAACAGCCTTCACCGTCAAATAATCAGACTTTTAATTACAATCATCTACATGATATTAATCAGACTCTTATCCAGAGAGACTGTCATTTGCTGATTACTGGGACAGTCTCTCTGGAGCAACTTGGCTTAGGTGTCTTGCTCAGAGGCTCAAGGGTGAAAGATGCTGGCAGTAGGATAGAGCTGGATTTGAACCTACAGCCTCATGGTCTGTGGTCCAACATTTTACCACTAATCTACCACCATCACACAATTTTTTTGCGCCCAGCTTTACTTTGTAATTTTGCCACCTTTGGTTTTATAGTTGCATGTTAATTGAGGTCCTTTTCCTTTATCTTTTTCTTTTACATTTTTCTTTTTCCAGTTCTTCCCATTTTATCTTTGTAAAAGACATTGATCACATATTTTATGTTTGTGCATATGCATATCTCCTTTAGTTGTCCCCTGGCTCCGATGAAGACCACGATGCTCCAGTCAGTGAGAAACTAGGCAGGATTCAGTTCAGTGTGGGCTACAGCTTCCAGGACTCCACTCTCACTGTCAAAATCCTGAAAGGTCAAGACCTTCCGGCAAAAGACTTCTCTGGGACATCTGACCCCTTTGTAAAGATTTACCTTCTGCCCGACAAAAAGCACAAGCTAGAGACCAAAGTTAAGAGGAAGAACCTTAATCCACACTGGAATGAGACTTTCCTTTTTGAAGGTTGGTTTATCTTTCAGAGTTGAGTGAAGTATTGCTCTAGAACAGCTTCTTAAGGATAATGGTTGGCCATATTGTTTATGCATTACATAGACATTCAGTGGACTCTTAGCGCTTAGCCAAAAAACATTTTTGTTTTGCAGTACAAATATTATTATCTTGTGCTTGTTGTGCCTTTTCTGGAGATTATTGGGGTATTGGGGTTTTGTTTGATATTGGTTACAGTTGGTCTCCAAAAATATATGCAGAAGAGAAATGTAAATAAATTGTAATTTAAAGACATAAAGAGCCAGTACTAAAAGTCCTGAAGGAGGGAATGTTTGGATGTGGGTGGTCTAGTGGTTAGAATACTCGTCTCTGGACCAAGAGGTTGTGGGTTTGAGTCTGACTTGCAGCACTATTATCATTGGGTCCCTGGGCAAGACCCTTAACCCCAAATTGCTCTCAGGGAAATTGACTCTGAAATTAAGAAAATGGAAGTCCCTCTGGATGAGAGTGTGTGCTAAATGCTGTAAATGTAATAGTCCAGGATTCACAGTATTTATCAGACTCTCTTATACAGAACAATATTGATTTCCTATTTATAGTCTTGCAAAAGCAGCTGAAGGAGTTGTGGACGAGGGATGAGTATCTATAGACCACCACAAGATAGAAGCGAGCAGAACCGTTTCAGTAGTGTTGATGCTGAAACATGCATGTTTACAGATGAGAGCCTTGGTGCTGTGAAGTTTCAGGAAGTTTAATGTTAACCATTTTAATCAAGTCATAAATAGACTACTAGAGCTGTTAGGTTAGGTTGAGTTGTAGTGTTTCCACTGGAGGTAACCAAACATGAATAATGCCAACATGCACCTGGGGGCACAAAGGACAAAGGTAAATAAAGAGGTGTTTTTGAAGTGCAAAGAATAGATGCATGGAATCAAAAAATGACAAGATGATATTAACATTCTTTCCTTAGGGTTCCCATATGAGAAGGTACGAGAGCGAACACTCTACCTGCAGGTTCTGGATTATGACCGCTTCAGCAGGAACGACCCAATAGGAGAGGTGTCCATTCCATTGAACAAAGTTGAACTGGGCCATCACCAGACCTTCTGGAAGGAGCTGAAACCCTGCAGTGATGGCAGCGTGAGTGGCTTAATAGCAGACATGATAGAACATCCTGCTTGGGTTTTGATTCATTTTGTTTTAGTCTTTATTTTATGAGACGCCTAAGGATTAATGGAAGGATTGAAGATTGTTAGGATAAACATGTGATATAGTAATGATTCCAGATTTAAAACTCATTTTTTTGTCTTGTGAATGCAGGGAAGTCGAGGAGATTTGCTTGTGTCTCTGTGTTACAACCCAACCGCTAACACCATCACTGTTAATATTATCAAAGCACGCAACCTCAAAGCTATGGACATCGGAGGCACGTCAGGTAGGCATTAACTTTCTCATGCGGCTGGCTCAGGTTCTATCCCTTCTTCATCTCCATCTCTCTGGCCTCTGCAGTCTTAATGTTTCCCTTAAATTGTAGAGTCACACTCAAATAGGTATACTGCTATTGGCTATACTAGTTGTTAGCTTGAATTTGGTTAAAATAAAGGTTTAAAATGTGTCTACATGTTTTGCTTAAATGGCTATGTTTGAATTTCTCTGTCATTTTTCTAAGTTGCATTTTTAGCCAAATGTAACTTATTTGTTAGTCAAACAGTTTAGCAGTTCTTATTGATTCAGATATTGTTTTCTAAAATTAATTATTAAAATATCTCATAAGTGTTATGGCAGTTTGTTACAGAAATATTTAATAAATTAATTTGCTACCATTTATTGTAACACTATGTCTTTCACAATATCATAATTTTTACAGTAAAGCTTAAAGTTTGTGATCTTCCACACTAACATTATAATTGGTCTAATAATTGAATATTGCATATATGTTATGTGCAAAACCGTGTGACCCTTACTATCGGTGTCAGGCATGACCCACTCATGCAGACAGTACTGCAAATAAGTGTTATCCGACCTAAAGATTTGGCCTGTCTGACTTGGCCCTGCTTTGACCCGTCCAATGCTAGTTGCTATGTTTTTAAAGACATCATTTGCTCCAGCTGTTGTCTCTGATTGGCTGCAGACCCCTATGTGAAGGTGTGGCTCATGCACAAAGATAAGCGGGTGGAGAAGAAGAAGACGGTGACCATTAAGCGCTGCCTGAACCCTGTCTTTAATGAGTCCTTCCCCTTTGACATCCCCGCACATGTGCTCAGAGAAACCACCATCATCATCACCGTCATGGACAAGGACCGGCTGAGCCGCAATGACGTCATCGGCAAGGTGAGCACACAATGTATAATTGTATAATTTCATAATTTTATGATTTTGTACATATGTTTCTGTTAAGTTGGAGTGAGGTATCAGCTGTATAGCATTTTTGCAAATATATGAAAAATATAATACAACTGTAATTATCATTCTATACAGTAACGTTTTTATTTGATCATTATTTTAGTCATTCTGGTTATGAGAAAGTTGTCATGAATAGTGCCTAGAACAGTATGGTATGTATGTCTGCATGGTTGTATATGCTCTAAAATTACTAAGACGTGTGTGTGTGTTTTTCCTGTACCAGATCTATCTATCATGGAAGAGTGGCCCTGCAGAGGTGAAACACTGGAAGGACATGCTAAGCAGGCCTCGTACCAATGTGGCTCAGTGGCATGCCCTCAAAGCCTGATCGCTTTCACTTCAGCCCCTCAATCCCCCTCCCCCTGACCTTTAACCTTTGCCCCTGGAGTCCCAGCCCCATCCTTATGCACAAGACAGACTCGCTGCCAGACTGCAAAACACGGGTACTTTTAGCCATCCGCTCACGTAAAACCTTTAACGTCCACCCTTCTTGTTTGTGTCTTCTAATGACCTGCCCATCTCCCCACCTCGCATTCTTTCGTCCATTTTAGCTAATTTCTGCACCCTCTTTCCTCCAACTCTAATTTTGGTAACATGTTTTCCTTTTAAGGTCTGCATACCAAATGATCATAGCCTTCAGTTGAGTTAGCGCCGAGGCGTACCGTACCTTTTCTAAACATAAGCAAATAATAATTCTTGACTTGCCTGTGTACCTGTTCATACACAGCAACAATGACTAAAATTGAATGAAGCCATTAAAAAAGCTTTATGCAAACTTTAATGTAATGTGTTACCAATGTGCTTTCCTGTACCTCTTATCCTCCCATCAACACTCGCACCTGCTCTCTCAATATTACTGTATATACCATTTTCTAGAGGTCAGACATCACTCCTTTATCTACTGCTCCTCATCCATCTCTCCCTATATGTCCTCTCCTCCTCTCTTGTTTTTCCCATCTCCCTCTGTTCTTTGGTTCACTCTTTACTTTCTCATTAACTTCCAGGCCATAGCCATTAAAGGCTCGTGGGAGCTCATTTATCAGCCACCATAGAGCGCACAACTGAAATTCTGGGAATTGTAGTTTTTCCAGACCTCAGACATTCATCTAAAAGGCATATTGGTATATCCACAAAATCCACTTTCATCAGCCCTTCTGTGCGATGCTGTATATTTTTAATTACCATCTTTAATTTTGGAATTGATGTCATAGCATTTCCTCTTGTTATTCCTCTTCATCATGCCCAGACTTTCTTTATCTTTCTCCATTCTTTCTGTGTGATGTCCCTCGCTTCCTGTGTCTGTCCCGCATTTTGTTTCCTCATTTCTGCTCAGTGCTCTCTGGCACAACAGTCACCAATTTTCCCTCCTCCCTCCTCCCCTCCCCTCCAAGACTCTTTGTCGTCTGTGTGCCGTGAGTGACGTGTTGTAGCTCCAAACAGAAATATTACTTATCTAACTCTGAACCTTATACGGATTAAAGGGGAAAACGTACTCCCTTCTGAGACTCCAGTTTCTCTGAAGCAAGCATAATACGGAGGAAGACGGAAAAAAACGAAAATACGAAAAAAAAGATTGATGTCATTTTTTTCCATAAAAACAAGCATTTAAAGAAACCCATTGAAATGTTCTTCCAAACTTGCTGTAAGGAAAAAAATAGAAGCAAAATTAGTTGAGCCTCGCCATGTTTCCCGTCGGGGCTTCTGTCGTGTTTTGCGATCCTGTATTCCTGGTCTCCTTTCCCCCTTTGTTTCACTCGCTAACGGGGACATGTCTCTGCAGGAATCCTTGAGATAAAGAGTTCTCCCCAAAACTGCCTTTACACGAGTGTGTGTTGAGTGTGTGTGTGTGTGTGTGTTTATGAGTGTGATCATAGATGTGAAAAGTCAAAGTGCATGTTTACCCTCCTCACGCTCTCTCTCTCTCTCTCTCTCTCTCTCTCTCTCTCTCTGTCTCTTTGGGGTAACCTGCACTTTTATGACAATGTAATAATCATGATGACTATAATAATAATTGTTCTAACAATATGTTTTTGTATTTTAAGGGAGAGGTTGCTCAAGGAGGGTGTAGAAATAAATGGAGGCTGGGTCGAACAAGACAGCACTGATGAACAAAAGGCCTTTCTCTCTCTCTCTCTCTCTCTCTCTCTCTCTCTCTCTTTCACTTTCTCTCTCAAACAATGTGTTATTTGGTTGGGTTCTCCAGAGAAAAAAAACTGCCCACTTTACACTGCCCACAGATTTTGGATTTTGTTTTTTTCCAGAGCTAGTCAAGAGGTCCGGTGATGACACTATAAATGAAAAAGCCTATGTCATAAGAGAGGGAGAGGGGAGACATTAGTCAAATTGCACAAAAACATTGGATCATTGCAGGCTGGTTATTGTGAGGTTATTGCAGTCTTATTATGTAGACAGATGTGTGAGTGTGTTTGTGTGTGGGTGGCTGAATCTCAATTATGCAAGAAGGTTGCTTCCAGTCTTTTCTTTTAATGCCGAGGTGTGTGTGATAGTCTTGGGATTTGGTTATTATCAAGAGAGTTGTTGCTATGGAGGCTTGGTGGAGTGAGGGAGTGGGGGGACGGGGAGGGTGACTGGGAATTTTTGGAGGACACAAACAGATAGAGCTGTTTTCTGCAGGGCATGTGACTAGAGTAAGACCCTTTTCCCCCTGAGGAACTGGCGGTATTTAATTGAAGTTGCAGGTCAGGTGCAATCATCAAATCCCACTTTGACTTCCAGAGCCTTTGTCCACAATGGAGGCCTTTTAGATAAACTATCCAGCCATGCATTGTATTCATTCACCAAGGCTGTGTGCGTGTGTCTCCTTTTGGGCATAAGGCGCGTGTGTGTGTGTTTGCGTGAGTGTGTACAATTAGAATATTAACTAACTTAGGTTGTGCTTGTCTGTGCAGCGGTGCTAGAGGGCCTTTCTGCTAATTTCCCCTGATATATCATGTTAGTTCTCCTGTGGTGGGTTCACAAAGGCACTGAAAAAAATGTAAGATTGAAAGTAAAATTATTGCTGCACCTGATGTTAGCCATATAACTAAAACTATAGTAGTTCTGGAATGAAAGACATTAAAACTTGACCCAAAGTTTGATTTGTGCCTTGAAGGTAGGGCATTTAATGTGTTTCACAGAAATAAACATAGAAAAACAATAGGAAAATGCATAAATATACACATACTGCTGGAAAAAAGTGAGGCAAACAAAATTTAACTTAACTTACTTACTTAACTTTAACAAAGTAAACTTGATTGTCATCTCTGCTATGAGAGACGAGGATGGATCCAGTTTCTACAGTTTAAACAGAAAAGGCACATGAAGTAAGATAAACATATGAATACAAGTAATTCACATAGAATATATATATATATAAGCTAGAGGTAGGAAAAAGACAGTTTGTCTTTAGAAAACTCTTACAGTCTTTTACAGTGTGCTGGATCAGTGCTGTTCCATTCATGTCTGAATGCTTCCCACAACTAGTCAGTGCTCCTAAATTATCTACCATTAAGTGTGCCCTTGATGTGTACCAATCCGGAACTTAATTGGACACTAATAAAATGGTGCTAATGATCCTACAATGAGACATTGCCTGCTCTTATCAGCCATTCCATTCTAAAATGTGCAATAGATGTATACAATGCTGTGTTATACGGTTGCTTCCTGCTTACACTGTTGCACTTCTTCAAATAAAAAATAGGTATCTTTTTTTTTTACCCAGCAGTGTAGAATGAAGTAAAACAAACTAAACTAAATATGCAAAGAAGTGCAAATAATAGAAACTAAAAGCAAATATTGCAAAGATATATGTTTTCTGTTCCCTTCAGGAAAAGTGAGACTTAAAGCTAATGAAGTATGACACTCTGCCCTAAAGATCAGGCTATGGGTGGTCAATTTCTGGAGTGCTTTGTTTCAGAAGCTAGAAGCCATAGTCACAGCAGCCAAAGGCTATTTGTCGCTGGAATAGACTGCCAAAGAAAATCAACTCTGGTCCAGCTCTAGGGAGTCTTAACAGAGAGTCAGAACCAGCATCTGTGTGGAGATCAATAAAAATGAAGTGGTTTTTGGAAGTTCTGCATTGAGCCATGGTGGTCAGTGCTTTTACTGTGTTATTGTAATGACCTTTATGCTTTTTATTGTGCATAGTAAAGATGTGTATGTTCTCTCTGTTCCTTTGGGGATGTTTTTGAGGCAGTTATTATCAAAGCACTATTACACCTTTAGTGAGTTATTATTTGTCATTTCGAACAAAACACAGCACAGCACACAGTGCACAGTGAAACGTGACCTCTGCATTTTACCATCCATGAAGGAGCAGTGGGCAGCTTTTTTAGCTTCCAGGGAGCAGGCTCCGGGGACTGTACCTTTCCTCATGACTACCTTAGTGGTATCTTTACCAGCAACTGTGATCTGTATGATGCTCTACTTGAGTGCTTGGTTTAGTTGGTCAGTATACAGTTGTCTTGTTTGATTACCAATTAGAATAGGAATGAATAATTTGCTTTTGGAAGTAACAAAACTGTTCCTGTAGGAGTGACAAAAATATTGCAAATAATGATCTGATGTCTTGATTGATATTTTGTTGAGTATTTTAACAGGAAATGGTTTTGTGATTGTAGGAGATGTGTGGTATGAGTTTTCACTTACTCCCTTGATGAAAATAGCACATTTCAGCACTGCCCAGGAGTGTGTGTATGTGCACTAAGCGGTTAAACAGAAATACTACTTATCTAACTCTGAACCTTATATGGCTTAAAGAGAGAAATTTATTCCTTCTGAGACTGACCATTTCAGTTTCTCTAAAGGAAGTGTAGTACGGAAGAGAAAAATATAGAAAAAGATGTTCATTTTTCCATAAAAACAAAGAAACCAGTTAAACACTGGAAAAAGAGATGCTTTAGACCAAAGTAAGAAAATAAAGGCCATGTTGCTCGTCAGTGTTTTAGTTCTTCTAAAAATGTTTAAATTTTTAGATATTAAAGGAAATCTGGTGGGGTAGAGAAAGATCTTGAGAGAGAGAGCTCTGTTTAAACACTGCCTATATTATGCTGAACATCACTGTTTTACTGCCAGAATCTCTACAGACATGACAGGACAGAAATAGAGTACATACTATATATTTCATATGTAGGTTTATATTTGTGTTTTTTGTATGAAAGTTTGTGCTGCATTTGTGTGCATGTGTGAGTGTGTGTGTGACATCAGTGCCTGAGGTGCCACCTTGCATTATATTCTTGTTAGAGCCTCTCCCTCTGTTGGGTTTAAGAATTGCCAGTGGGATGAAGTTCTTAGTTAAACACACACACACACACACACAAATATTATTATATTTTCTCGTTTTGTATCACTAGTGAACTGTTGATTTCAGAAAATCTGGACAAATCCAGAATTCTAGATTAAGAAGCTTCTAGAGTTAGAGAGGTAGAAGGATGGAACAAAATGGTAGAGCATCTGAGAGAAAGAGAGAGATAGAGACATGTTTTAGTTGTTCGACAGCCTCTCTCCCTCTGCTTTTCACTGGATTGCATCATGCAACAGCTTTGTGGGCTTGCTGCTCTAGGAGAGAGTAGGTAGGATTTATCTCCGCTCCTGTCATCGGAAATTTACCATCAAATAGACGCATGACGATGGCAGGAGGAGTGGAGCATTGGACAGAGGAGTCAGGATAACGTGATCATCCCCTTAGACCCTCTCCCAGCCTACACATTTATTCTCAGCCCTGTCTCCTTACTTCCTCTCTCATAGGTCAGTAAAATAAAAGTTGTGAGCAATAGCTCATACAATTGCACAGATGGCTTAAAATAAATTAATAAACTGAAGCACAGACGTGGAATTCAGAAAAAAATTAAAGACTTCTAGAAAAAAGACAGAATATATATATAGAGAGAGCGAGAGAGAGAGAGAGGGAGAGAGAGAGAGAGAGAGGGAGAGAGTGCCTTAGTGCATTTATTGTTTATTAGCAAGGCTTAATTGTTTCTGATCTCAAAGTAATCTGGGAGAATGGTATAAGACAACCTGAGCAAACACAATGCACAACTGTCATGTTACATTGTGATTTATATGAGAAAAAACCCCTCAAACTTATCACTTGATCACAGTTGCTATACAACTGTGTATTGTGGGGGCAAATACTTGGTGGTGGAGTCATTTGAGTATCTCATACCCTGTTTTTGGGACCATAAGACTGGGGGCTCAGATCTCAGGTTTTAAATCTACTCTTGGGCCCTTAAGCAAGGGCTCTAGGGCAGCGGTGTGTGAGGCGCGTCCCACTACTGGGGAATAGAGGCATGATAGGTGGGGCGCGACAAACGGAAATTGTTTGCCTTTTTATGTCTGTCTTTATCACTGATGGCAGTAACGGCATTAGTAACATTATTTTTTTTCAGTAACGGTTAATCTAACTAATTACTTTTTACAACGCCATTACCGTTACTGAGAACAAAATGTGGCACGATACGATCATTCAGCTCGTTAAAGTTGTTTTCATCCCACCAGACTCTCTCAGACACAAGAGCTGCAAAGTTAATTTTCTTGTCTTTGGTTGGGTGAGGGCGGGGCAACCCAATAAGTGATTATGATTGGCTACGAAAGAGTTGGCGGATGTTCATGCACAAACACGCGCAGTCAGTCACACACGCAAATGAGCAAGAGACGCGCAGCAATGGTGAGACCAGAGAATTCCCAAGAATTGTTTTTAAACTGCAAGTACATACATTACTTTTGCCTCACCGAGATAAAAGGCAAGAATGTATATGCGAAATGTACATTATGCCCAGGAAGAAAGTGCTTCTCCACGTCGATTGCAAACTATTCTAATCTCACGAAGCACCTCTCATTAAAGGGGGACTTAATTTCCTTGACAATATTAAATGTAACGCGATAGTTAATTTCCCTGGTTACTAGTTACTTTTATAATGCTGTAACTCAGTTACTACCTCAGTTACTTTTTGGGAGAAGTAACTAGTAACTATTTACTTTTCTAAAGTAATGTGCCCAACTCTGGTCTTTATTAATGCCTTTCTGTGTTGACAATAAAGATCACGCAGTAAAAACCAGACAAAGGAATCATGAAAAGCCCACAAACATGTTAAAAGAACATTAGATAGGAAATGTAGGAAAATGTAGCAAACTTTTTGCATAAACTGCAAAGTGAGAAAAAGAAGTAGGCCTACAATTTCATTAGTATAGTCTGTATTTTTTTATTAGTATTTAGTTTTATTTTAAATTCTGTATTTATGAACGCAGTGTTGTATCTGGTGTGTTTAATGTTACTGATTTAGAAATAGACGGTGTTACTTAAATAAATTAGAAAAATGAAAACTTAGTGTATTTCATTACCATTTTGTTGGGTCAGTATGGGAGAAGTGGGGCTTGGAAATGTCCTCCATTTGAAGTGAGGAATGACAGAAAAAGTTTGAGAACCACTGCTCTAGGGAGAATTTGTAACTGTGGCAGGAAAAAAACCTGTGGAAGAGGAGGTTGTAGGTACAAATCTAGCTCTGCCACCACCGATCCCCTGAAAGTTACCACTTAACCTCAACTAGCTCCAGGGAGGCTATAATTTGGAAATCTACATTTCTCTGAGTTAAATGCTGCAAATGTTTATTCTCTTAAAACCCACATTACATACAATTTTATACAGTGTGCAAATGTCATAATATTCATGACCATGTAAGTACAGTGTGTTTCGGGATGGACAATGTCTCCCTCGCTCTCCCAGTCTTCCTATAGTCTTTAAATCTTTCAAGCTTTTTAGCAACAAAGGTCAGCCCAGTTTATAGTGGGATTTGCTGAATATTGTTCAAAGCTCCGATTCGGACTGTTTGCACCGGTCTTAGACCTCAAGCTCTTCGTCTGGTTCCCCGCTTGCTCTGACTGCTGTTAGATAGCAAGCTCTCTTTATGCATTTCTCATTCCATGGCTTACTCAGCTTATCGCCGCTACGCTCCCACTGGACCGGGGCTCGGCTCTCGGCTCCGACTCCTTGGGGATCAGGTCCTGTAATCCACTGCCACACCATGGCCAGAGGCGGGAGAGGAGCTAATAGAGTGCAGTTTAACCCTGTGTTGGGTGAGGGGAAGAGGGTCTGTGGACAGTGTGATGACAAACTTGAGTTGCTCCTTTTCTCTCTGTCTTTCTTTCTGAGTGCTTTTATTCCTTCTTTCTTTCCTTCTTGTTTTCTTCTTACTCTCTTTTACTCCGTGCCTGTGGTTCTGGACTCAGCCTCCATGTGCTCTCCTCTCTAATTGTTTAAAGTGCTGACCATTAGGCCAGTGTGGCCACTCCCAGTCAGGGTTCTTGTGCACATAATTCTGAATGAATATAAATGACTACAATAAGAGTAATAATAACTGTTCTTTTTTGTTTACATTTGACTGTTGGTCTGTGTGTAACTGTACTTGTGTGATAAAGTAGTCATTTCCTACATCAGATTTGTTTCTTTATGAAATATTTAGGACAAGGAAAAAACGGGATCGTTAAGACCCCTAAATACTATGTTTTTTGGAAATATTTTTTTCTGTAAATAACTGTTGCGAATGAATGAGCATAAATATGGTTGTACAAAGCTGTTATGTTCTTTTGCCACTTGTAACAATGAGGATCAAAATTTGGTTGACGGGTGGCATATAAGACAATGAAGACAAGGGGGACGAGGAAGACTGTGCGCTCTTCTTGAACAAGGGCGTTTAATGTCTGCTGTGTTTTCATCGGAAAGGAGGTTGGTGGGGGAAATTAGTGAGACAACGCATGAGAGAGGCAGTACCCATCATTCCAGACCTCATATGACATGAAGCAACCTTAAATTACCCATAATCCCCTTATATACACCAATCAGCATTAACAACTTGTGTAACTTGAGTATTAAAGTCATAGCTTTATAATTGCCCTGGCAGTGAGTGGAAAGAGCTGAAAATGGTCTGTAAGGGATTTTGGCATGGGGTTTTAACTGCTGACACTGGCTAAATGCGCCACAGACACTCTCTTGTCATATGCGCGCGCACACACACGCACACACTGAACTGAAACACAACAACAAAAATCGTGAAGACTGCTTATGTAGACAGTTCACTGTTAAAATGTTTGAGGACATGTTTGACATTCACATCTCCTGTCCATACACACACATACACAGCATCGTATGTACATGCCCCTCTCTGTTCCATATGCTGCTTCACAGTATGAATGCCCACGCCAATTAACGTCAGCCATACACACTTCCCACCGTCTCTACATCTCCACCTGTGAGGCTTCATTCTTTCTCCTTTCATACACACATTCTGTGGATCTCCATTTTTTACCTTGCATTTCATAAATAGTGGAAGTCTCCAGAGCGATAGTAAAACCATAATGAACTGCGTCTCCATTTAACAATCCATTTCACAGTTAGCCGACCTGTCTGCCGATCTTCCCAAATTAAAGCACGGTGTCACTTTCAGGATGCTGGACATTTGCTTGCCTTTGTGTCAGCTTCTGGGTCACTTTTAAAGGTTTGACTCACTACAAACAGATGGATATCTGTGAGAAAGGAGGATTGACATTATAAGAAAGAAAAAGAGCTTGCATGCTTTACAGGACTCTTCCAATTAGTTGGGTGATTGTCCTCCCATGTCCTCTCACGGTTTCCCCCAAACCGCCTCCACTTTCCAATGATGATTGCTCTGATTTTTTTCAGCACACGTGTGTGATGTGTACAATCGGACCATGTATTTATTGCTGTACTTTTTTGCCAACTTTGTATAGTGTACAAAAAATATAAATATACGAAAAATGAGAGTACTGTATAGACTTTAGCTGCCTGTCAATGGCACACAGTATGTGTAACTGGTAGAGTAAAACAGTGTGTAGACGCATTCTAAAAGCCAGTGGTTTGAGATCATGCTTTCTGTACAACTCAGCGGTGCCACTCTTTTATATTCCAACTTTTAATTCCTTTGGCTGTCATGACTTTGTGTTTCATGGATCACTGAGTGGCATCGAAAGCTCTGTGTTGTTTCTTGTTTATTACTTTGTATGGGTTGTTTGTTTGTTTGTTGTTTATTCGTTGATGAACACAGCCAAGTTCAGGCGCCCAGGAGAGTGCATTGGGAATGCAGGAAGTAACTGTGTGTGTGAGAGAGTACGTGTGTATGTGTGTGTCAGCGTCTTTGTCGCATAGTCTGTGTTGTTTCATTAGATGATCATGTGGAACATTTTAGCCTGTTTTCCTGTTGTAAGAACTGAAAGTGCAGCGATCATCCACTAATCAAGTAGAAATTTTAAGACCAATATTGATTTCAGTATTCTAGAACAGATAGAATTTAAGATTGACATAATAATATATCGAACCGTATATTTTCCAGAAACACAAATTTTTTACGCTCTTAATATATTTCCCCTAAAATATGTAATGTGTTATTTAAGAATCTTTGTCAAGTTAATTGCACACAAAATAAACATAATTTATTGTTGCAAGTAACTCTTGAAGAAATGAACTAAATATTTGTATGGTTTTCTTAATAAGACAAATTCATAAAAACACTAAAAAGCCAACAGGGAGTTGCAGAATTGCCTTCTGGTGGACAAACTGTGCAGCCGTGGGAATGAGCATTGTTGTAGAGTCCTGCCACTAGAAGGCACTAGACACCATGTTATGAGTGTTGCTGTTGTGTAGCAGCCTCTACTGGACACACTATCCAACAACAATGCTCATAACATGATTGAAGAATCTCTATTTCTTTATAACTGTCACTTATCAGGAACTACTCATGCAGCTCATATGGACTGATAATAATGCTACACTGATTAATGGGCCAGACTGTAGTTCAGAGCCCTATTAGCTGTACATTTGGCATGTAACATCCCTTATTAAAAACCCAGATCTAAAAAGTCTTCCACCGTTTTCTGGCTATGTGTAGATCTATGATTGTCTTTGTCAGTTTGTGTGTGTGTGTGTGCGTGAGAGAGAGAGATAGAGAGAGCTTTTACAGGCATGCCAGTTTCGTTCTGGGTTGCTCCTTCCAGTGCTCCTCCACCACTCCCCTCTCCCCTCTCCATGCAAGTGTTTCAGATCATTCCATGAAAACATTCCCAAAAATCGTACGAAAATGCAGTTGAGAACCCATAATCTAAGTAATTCCGAAAAGTCATGTCACAGCTTAGAACAACTTCCGTCTGTTTTACTGAGTAAGGTTGCATTATTGGGTGGGGGAGAGCATGTCCTGGGTGTGACTGGAATATTGAAGGTGCCTGTAATCTCGGCCCAGAAGCTTTGAAGGCTATGCATTCCCATTTTTTTCTGCCTCTCCTGTTTTTTTGGCCGAGCGGACTGTGATTTAATTGGTTGATATCTGTTTTTTTTTCTGTCTGGCCCCACCCATCTGTGCGTTTGGATGTGTGGGGTGGGTGGACCTACAGAGCTGAGCTCTTTCTATGTTCTACGATCAAATAAATTAAAAAAAGATACAAATTTGAATGTCTGCAATTATGGTATGTTTTATGGACTTCTTCGTTCTACCTGCCCTTTTTACATTTTAAGATGATTCATTTTACTGAATTGCAGACTGAATTATTGACAGTATGCTTGACTAGACACATAGACACATACGCAGACTGTGCACACCGAGTGCATGTCCAACCCTGACAGCCTAAATCATACATGAATTTGCACTAAATTATTAAGGACTGCAAGGTTTAAGCAAGTCGTTTTGATTTAATAGACCACAGTAGTAAAACCCAAATCTTCAGAGCTATGTATTGCTAACACAATGCACTACATCTGCACAAAGCCATGCATTTGAATAATTGGTCATGCACAGTCAATATTAAGAGTGAGAATGTTATTTATTTGGGCATGACACATTCATTTGTTACAGTGAGGCAATGCGTCTGTGCATGTGAGAGAAGCAGATTTGATGTAAACAAACTGTTTGGGTTGATTAGATGCAAAGTGAACGTGTGTGTGTGTGTGTGTGTGTGTTAAAGCAGCAAATTACTAAGCAGCAGGTCTTGTACCTGTCCAGCTGGGAGCTGTCATAACAGTCTCAAGAGACAGCAATGGAAACTGAAAGATGCAAATAAGCGATAGGGAAAGAAAATAGCCGGAAAAGAGAGAAAAGTGAGTTGTAATAAATGCTGAGATTCTTAGATTTTTTACTTGGTAATGCTGTTAAAGCACGAGATCTCTTGATGCAAGAAAGTCTTGAAAAAAGTTTAACCGTTATTTTTTTCAATCCAACACTCCATGTACACATGACAATAACAACCTCTTTCCATGATATTTATAGTTTTAGTCATCGTCAGGAGTACTAGCTGAGTCCCTGAGAGTACTGTACAGGATACATTTCCAACAGATTGTTCTTTTGAAAGTCATGTAAGATGAAGTGAGCTTTGTGTTGTTCATAATACCATAAAGTCGTAGTTGGTTGGTAGAATCTGCAACCAGGCTTTAATAACACACACACACACATTATTATCTTTGTGAGGTCTTTCCATAGACTCCCATAATGACTAAATGTATATAATGTTACACCTACACCTAATCCTAACCCTAACCTTAACCTCAGTAACCAAAAGCACATCTTTTACCTCTTTTAGTTTCTCAAATAAAACAAGCACATTTTCTATAAAGTCATTTCTCCTCATGGGGACCTCTCAAATGTCCTCACAAAGCCCAAAAAAACAGATAAAAGTGATTTTAGGGGACAAAAAGGTCCCCACAATGCGATAAATACATGAACACACACTCCCACACACACACACACACACACACACACATACAGACTCTGCCAGGTTCCTGTGGACAGGTGCTGAGCTGTTGTCCTTCCCTGACCTGCAGCAGACGGCCAATTCTGGACATCACGACGGGAGCCCCTCTTACATCGCACTGCGCTATTATTAGAGCCACTCCATACACACCTTCATTCCCCTCAGCTCTCCCTCTCCCTCCCTCTCAGTCTTTTGTCTCTCTGATGGCTCCTTTACAGATCTCTTAAATACAACAGCCATCTATTCTTCCTCATTTCTCTGCCCGTTGTCCAAAAACGCTCTTTAGATGTGATTCACTGTTTGCTGGCAGGTCCAGGAAGAACGGCATTGAAAAAGGCTTTGCTTCATCGGCTGCCAAAGTCGTGGAGCAGTGCAGAGCGTCTGAAAATTACACATTTTTTTCTATTTCACTGCAGCATAGAGTACCGGAAGCTTGTGTTCTGTTTTGGCATGGGACAAGCAGCATGGCAAGACAACTCTGTGGCTGTGTAAAACATGAATATGCACAGACTCAACCATAGGGTTTAACAGCCAGCAGGCCTCCAAGGTGCGTGTTGTGGGGGAGATCTTTTGCAAAATAAAGCAATTACTCATCTAAAGCTAGATAATGTCATCTACTGGATATTGATTATCGTGCTTAAAGCCTTATGTTTAATCCTTTTCTCACATCTAGCTCTAGCTATAGTTTTGACCCTAACCCTAAGGTTAACCTAACCCTATATCTGGGTTTATCTACAGCCCTCATGCGGACGTTTACTCACTCCGCAGTGCATTTTTAAAATGGAAGTGTGTTGGCTTGATGTAGATGTAGATCTTTGGTTTGCAATGACTGACCGCTTTGTGCTTTAGACAAATGGCTATAATATTGTTATTTTAAAATGTTAGTATCAGAATGTTTATGTTAGTTTACCTGTCAGCAAACAAGGTCACATGGGCTGATGCTCACTTTCTTCCCTATTTTTTTTTCTTTTTAAGTGTTTATTCTGAATAATAAACTTGTCTAATCTTATCTAGCTAATCTGTGGGTATAAGATATTTAATTAAATAAATGGTTTAATTAGCTTTAGGCAGTACTCTATCTATGATTAACTATGACACACACCCTTCAAATTGTGAAAATTAGGACAGCTTTCTAGTTTTCTTTAAAAGCCTATTTGCACTTTAATTTGTATTTTTAATCATTTCTTACAATACCTTTTATGTCATGGGTGTTTATTTTAATTTGCCATGGAAACTAATCAAGTCAAGCTGATCACAGGATTTTTTTTGGACCAGCTGGGAGGCAGAGGAAAAGAGGGCTTTTGTTGTTGATGGAAAAACTGCAGAACACTGGTCATCATATCTATCACAGCTTGATAATAATTGTACACAAGTTTATTCATAAGTAAGGAATATGAAGATGAATATGACATAAAAATGGCAGTGCAACCCACAGGACAGAAAGAGGGTGAAAGCAGGAATAGCTAAAAGGAGCTGAGTAGAGATAAAGACTGCGAGAGAACAGGAGGTGGATGTGACAGGATGAATAACCAGCTTATTGCATCTGACTGGCTCTGGGCAAAGCAAACAGACACAGGCTGACGAATTTACTATGACAGATGTGTGCCTAAACTGGAGGCTCACACATGCAAGTGATAAAATATACATGTCAAAAAAGACTGATTTAAGCCCAGTATGATCACTGACTTTCAATTTTCAATGTCCCACAATGCCTCCTGTTTTCACTTCCTGTAGGAGTGGAAACTTCTACTTCTCTAAGTAAACAAGTGCCTCATGGGTACTGTAGTTCCTACACTGAAGACTTGAGTTGATTTGCCCTTTACACTTGACCTCATTTAGTGCTTAACTACAGGGAGGTATTCACAGCCAGCTGCTCTGGTGGAAACATCTCTGAGGCGCTTGGTGGGTCTGGTGGCCCCAGGAGGTGCTTTGTTAGTTCCTGGGACAGGCAACTTAGGTCAAGCGATGTGGGAGCAGAACACTTCAGCTAGCAGCCTCAGATCCCGGTGCCACTTTCCATTACCGTCAAGCAAAACTCAATATTCTGATTCTAGAACCAGCTAGGAAATAATCAAGGTGCATTCTATTAAGCAGAAGCATAACATAATAATGATAGTCCTGCTGAGGCAGCTTCTTTCCTTTAGGCTTAAAATTAATCTTTAAGGATTAAACATCAGCCATAAGCATCTTTTTCACACTTATGGTTGTGGAAAACATTAATTAGATGCTACACCAAATTACAAATTTTGTGGAAGCTACTGTGCCAATTAATTCCACATTAGCAAGGTTTCTTCCCACACATTGGCATGTGGGGAGGTGCTTGGTCTTACTAACCATCGTCAGTCCTTTTCTAAAGTCAAAAAAGCCACTCCAGCTTGCTTAAAAGTTGGCTGCTGGTAGACAAATGGGACAATCTTGGCTGCCACAGTCAATTGCTTGACCCAGCCGATTCTCGTATAATCCTTACTTGGATGCTGACAGAAAATCTTTTCTCTGTTAATCAAGCCTGCTGAAACTTTTGGAGTGGAGGCGTCGCTGAGGGCAGATGGAGTGGAACTTTGATTGTTAAGGCCAATATGTCCACAAACACGCATTCACACTCCTCCACAGAGAACCTGACGCCAATCAATAGGATATATGAACCTCAGTACGCAGCAGTTTTATCTTAAACTGGTGCAGTCGTGTGTGTGTGTGTGTGTGTGTGCGTCTGTGTGTTGGGTGGGTGGCTTTTGAGGTTATGTGTGAGAACATGATGTCTTTATAATGTTAAGAAACCTGGGATCTTTCTGGGGGGGGGTTGTAACTAAGGACATTTTTGTGGATCTGACTTCATAACTTTTACCCAATGTTCCAGCTCTGTGAAAAACTGAAATTTGATTTGTCTTGGTTACTGGGTTAAAGTGTGTAAATACATCTATATAGTTGTGTTTGTCAGTGGAATGACCTCGGAGAAATGTGTGTGTGTGTTTGTGTGCACACGTGCGCGTGTGTTTACAGTACAAGTGGTTCGATCACTCACGTCACACGCCGCATGAGTGCGCCGGCTAGAGTGGTGCGATTCACAAAGGGCAGCAGGGCCCATGCTTCTGCTCGCTTCAGATGAGGCCACGCGCTGGCAGGCAAGGTACGCACGGCTACATGTGTGAAGTCAGAAAAAGGCTGCTTTTTTCCTTTTCAGACTGATGTGCTAATATAGCAAACATTATTGCTGTTATCAATAAACTGACCTCAGGAGTGTCATGGATCCTGATCTGGGCGGTATTCGTATGTACTGTATATTGAACAAATATTTCATTGTAATGGAGTATGTCTCATGCTGAGGCAAAAAAGATATATACACATGCGGAGTAAGTAATCTTAGGAATAGAATATTACTATGAAATTTAACAAAGGACAAGCAAAGGGACCGATGACAGGTACTCCCGTGGAGTAACAACGCCACCTGGTGGTAAATATAATTGGTTGTTCAGTTTGGAGGTCATACGGCAGAAACTGTAGTGCCCAATATATTCAGACATGTGGGCATGGTGAAGACACTCTGCTGAAGTTAAAATATAACCAAAATGGAGAACAAATGTGATTTTGATCACTTTAAATGTTGAATGATGCTTCTCTGGATTACAATTCCTTGTTCACATTTCTTAGCTGATGCTCTTATTCAGAGTGACTTCCTTTTAATTCTAATTATTTCTAGTTATTCTAATTATTTCTAATTATTTATATTCTAATCTTTTCAGCACTTATTGTCATAGTGAACTATCACACCTACGAATGGTTTCAGTAGGGACAGGGCGAAAACAGTGGTTGTTTAAACAATTAATATCATGTCATATTGCCATTCAATAGTTTTTCAAAAGTCATGTTTTTGCTCAGGATGTGCAACATCACTACACCTTTACTGGGAACAGATAAATCAGACAGAAGACTAGCTAAAACCATGAAACAGGTATTTATTTTTTGGCTCGTTAAGAAATCTATTTAGTAAATTATTTTATTGGACAATGGAGAAAGCAGATTGAGACACACTCAAATTCAGATTCTGATTGTGATTGTCATTTTTCCATCAAACTTTTATTCAACTATTTCATTAAACAATCCTAATTGGAATTAAATTACACTGCATCACAAATAAATCATTTCTGTCTGCTACTTGGTCTAATTCATGTGTCCTACAGTAAATCCCGTGTGCTGAATTCAAATCTGGTGGCACATTTTGTTGATCACATCAAGATCTTAAGTTGTATATGCAAAAATACTTCACATAAAGAAAGTTTGCCTTACAACTGTGTGATGTATAATGTACATAATGTACTGTTCAAAAGTGCTTTAGACACTTTGTGCTTGTGAGTGTCTGTTGTTCGCTGCAGAAAGGAACAGTAGTTGTTCATCATGTTTTGGTTACAACGGCCCTGATATCTTGTGTCCATCACAGACATATCGTAATAGAATCTCTCCTCATGTTCATCTCTTACATCGCCCAAATTATAATTATAATTCTGTTTGTAATTTAGTTGCAACAAATACATTTTCTAAACATCACACAGCTGTAAGGCAAACTTTCCTTATGTGAAGTATTTTTGCATATACTGTATATAACTTAATATCGTGATGTGATAGACAAAATGTGCCTCCAGATTTGAATTCAGCACACAGGATATACTGTAGGACACATGAATTAGACCAAGTAGCAGACAGAAATGATTTATTTGTGATGCAGTGTAATGTACTGTTCAAAAGTGCTTTAGGCATTTACTTTTGCGCTTGTGAGTGTTGGATATTGTCTGCTGGTATGCTGTGAGCATCTTGTTTACGAGTTCAGTTTACAGCCTGCTGGTTAGTGAGAAACAGCTGTTATTGTGTTGCTGTGCAACAATATGTGCATCAAAATACCAAATTGCCACAAGACAATATTATGCCTATAACTTAAAATCTGGAAGTGCTAGGAAAGTTCTGAGTGCAGATTTGGATTCAACACAGTCGATTCCATGTAAACACATATATGGAAGTAAATAAGCGTCAAAAGTATTTTAATTTTCAAACACATATTGAGTTGCTATAATTGAATAAAAACGTGTAATTAATAATGCAATAAAGTTTACATAGTGAATGCTGTGTTGAATTTAATTCAATCATGATTACAGCATTTAAGATTCAATATAGCAACATTCAACCTCTTAAATTCAGACAAAAAATCAGTTAAAAAAATTACAACTTCAACTATTCAATCGGTGTCATTCAGCGACTTAATTTTCGCCTTGCCATTTCAAGTGCGCTATTTCAGATGTTAAAAAATTCAGCTTGAAATTCGACTTGAAATACAACTGGAAATTCAACCTGACATCCGGGACACGCAGGAAAAACAGTAGAGTAACGAGCGCATCCTCACCGGCGGAAATGACGTTTCCGTTTATCGCTAATCGCTATACCATTCACGCTGCAAACACACGCCAAGATGGATCAAGCGGTAAGTGCTACTTGAGTTATGTAATTGTCTTTTTTCCGGTTTTTAAATACGTTTTATAGAGATCAATCATATTATATGATCTGTTTGGTGCTTATTTTTGTACATGTTAAAGTGATGGTTTTTCAGCTTGATGCCTCAGTAAGTACAACATTCTTAGCGGTCAAAACTTGGAGAAGCAAGTTTTGACCGCTGCTTATGGTCCAGCCACGAAACAATGTAGACGGCATCACTAGATTTAGTTTTCATAATTTTTTTCCCCACTTCTTTTTTTAATTTTACCTTCACCCTTGTCTCGTGTTCTGAACTAGGCAGTATGTCGTTCGCCAGCTAACGTTACATCGTTCCTCCTCGTAATTCTTTTTCTCGTCTCTTGGAATCAGTGCTATAGTATTGTAACGAAATACATGGTGGTGCATCTAAATAAATCCACAACTTACACTTTATTTGTCCTTCTAGGGAGACAATGAAGAGATTTTAAGAACAGCCAGACAACTCATTGGTGTCATTGCAAATTTTCAGAGAAGTCAAGGTGGTGCTGGCAGAACAGAACCCACTGACAACCAGGAGAGAAATAGGTTTAGCATTCTTTCAGTCTTTTACATCAGTTAAAATTAAAATATAATGTTAAGAAGGATTATATACTGTATTTATTTTGCAGGCCACATAGTATAGGAAGACAAGCTGACCGGACCTCTTTGCAGACACAAATGATCAGGTTCACAACATTAAATAAAAAAGTTCAACTTACAGCATGTTAAATGTAAGTGTTGAAAATCACTTTAACAATGATAATGTTTGCGTATTTTTTCATATGTTTTCAGACAATATATTCCAGCAGGAGGTCAAGCTAACCAGACCTCATGTCAAGCACAAACAAGCAGGTTCATAACGTAAAAATGTTACATTAGCGTGTTAAAAGTAGATTAACCATAAGTGCATTTGTGTTTTTCCATATGTTTGCAGACAGTACAGTGAAGGAGGAGGGCTAGCTCAGGGTCCACTATCTGTTCAGGCAGAAATTACCAGGTTCTGCACTTTAAATTTTATCTTTAAATATCATGATGCTTTTTAACTTGTTCACTATCCCAGTGTTATATGACCAACACCTGCTGAATGATGTTTAAGAACAGATGGAACAAAGATACATCTAAAATTTGAGTCCTTTGTGTAAGAATTGCATAAAATAAATATCAAAGAGTGAACTGTGCTATAATCTTAATACACTTGAGGTTGAACTATGCAGTTAAATTACAGGTTTATATTCAGATATTATAGTTTTTCTCAGTTGCTTACGCGCATTTAGATACTTCGCCGAGATTGGAGTTGGCCCAGTCGCTCGTTGTAAGTTATCTTCCTTCTAAACAGTGGGTAAGTGGAAGCCACTCCCACAGATTCACACTAATTACCTCAGGCCTCCCTGCACCAGGTGATTGCAGTGCTATGATCACAGCAAATAATGACTAGTCATGCATAAGACTAATGTATACAGTAATATACTGTAATACTATAACTAATCTACTTTACAGTAAGTAGTATTTGTTTTCTAGACTGCAGTTACAATACATGTCACCATATACCAGTACAAACATTAAAATATTGAATAAATCTCCCACAATCTGTGATGCACAGTGTTTTTCTAGAGCGTGTTTCCTGCCCTTTTCATTTGAATGTAATGCTGAGTTTACATCAGAAAATAGAGAATGCAAATGTTACATTGATAACATGACTACAGTTTTTTCTCAATTGCTTAGACCTGCTTAAAGCAACTGTGATCCACTTGTTCTTCATCATCACCATCTCAGCAGACCTGAAGACATCTCTTGCACGTGTTAACCCTTTTTCATTGGATTCACACATTTATTACACCCCTTTGCAAAACAGTGAACACAGATGTCATTCAAGAAGCTCGAACTCCACTGTTTTAACTCTGGTAACCAAACAGAAAGCATCTATTCCAACCTGTTGGACACTAGCTAGATAAGAATGAAATCACTGAAGCACCTGTTTGACATTCATTCACACATCTTCAATCCACAATCAGTCTGTATGCCACCTCTAAAAGCTGCCACCTCTGTGTTGCGCTGTATAGATATAGAATGTGATGTGGACGAGAACAGCAAATAGATTAAATATCCACAGTGACCATTTGAAATCATTTGTAATATTCCAATAGGTTTCCTTTTGGTTTCTTTTCTGTAATATTTACTGAAATTTCAGTTTTCAGCCACAGTTTGGAAAAAGAATGGCATGGAATCAATAAAATTAGTTTTTAAAAGTATTTCTAATTTGGAACCAATTCTTTACAAGATGGTAAATTCAGCACATGCCCTATATGTAAAAAGTCATCATATGGCACAGACATGTAGGCAAACACAATTACAAGCATCACTGCACTGTTTCACACTGATTGCTGTATTTTATATTTTGTTGTCAATTGAGTAATGATTGAAGAGTGTATACATTTGCCTGCAAGTTGTGCTGTTTGGAGGGAAAGGTAGCTTTCGTTGCATATTTCCCAGTACATCCTGTGGTAAAGTGACAATGCTAGATATTGCACTTAAAAATCCCAATTCCTGAGCACAGACAAATTCCAAGAAGTCAAGGTCAATAGGCACACGTCCAACAGCCAGCTCCAAACGTGACCGGAGTCTTTCAAGGACATGCTCCAACAGCAAGTGCTAAAGAAATAAGGGGGAAATAAATGCCATCCATTTAATGTCCAGAATACTATGGAATCTATGTGTATTAATCAACTTTTTAGCAAGCCTTTAGAAGTGTTTTTCTCCTATATAGTATTAATCGCAATAGATACTAGCTTTTGTTAAGTGAAATAATGTCACTGGTAGGATTGCCACCTAGGTCTGACAAAAATCCAGAACATTTTGCCAACTCGACCAACCACCTTGGCTCATCCTAGTGAAAAAGATGGAAAAGTGTTTTTCTCCAGGACAGACCATTAAAAAGATGTACAATACCGGTAAAACCAGGACAGGTAGCAACATAAAAAAAATATGGAATAATATACTAGTCACATTATTGGAATAAAAACTGGGTTTAGGAGAAGTTCAAGAGACTGAAGAGTAAAGGGAACAATATGCCCCCTAGTTCAGAACGCGAGACAAACGTCGCGGTAAGAAACCCAAAAACAACACTAAATCTAGTGATGCCGTCTACATTATGTTTCGTAGCTGGACCATAAGCAGCGGTCGAAACTTGCTTCTTCAAGACCATTAAGAATGTTGTACTTACTGAGGCATCAAGCTGAAAAACCATCACTTTAACATGTATTAGAAATAAGCACCAAACAGATCATATAATATGATTGATCTCTATAAAACGTATTTAAAAATGGAAAAAAAGACAATTACATAACTCAAGTAGCACTTACCGCTTGATCCATCTTGGCGTGCGTTTGCAGCGTGAATGGTATAGCATTTAACGATAAACGGAAACGTCATTTCCGCCGGTGAGGATGCGCTCGTTACTCTACTGTTTCTCCTGCGTGTCCCGGATGTCAGGTTGAATTTCCAGTTGTATTTCGAGTCGAATTTCAAGCTGAATTTTTTTACATCTGAAATAGCGCACTTGAAATGGCAAGGCGAAAATTAAGGCGCTGAATGATACCGATTGAATAGTTGAAGTTGTAATTTTTTTAAATGATTAACTGATTTTTTGTCTGAATTTAAGAGGTTGAATGTTGCTATATTGAATCTTAAATGCTGTAATTATGATTGAATTAAATTCAACACAACATCCACTATATAAAATTTATTGCATTATTAATTACACATGTTTTTATTCAATTACAGCAATTCAATATGTGTTTGAAAATTCAAATACTTTTGACGCTAATTTACTTCCATACACGTTTTACTTCCAGTAGCAAAACCTGTGTTCTCCAGTGTTATCAATTAGTCAGAGACCAAAACTCTTTTTTTCTTTTTTTTTTTACTCAAAATGTGAAGTCTGCACACGTCACTATTTCTCTAACAGGACATGAAAATATTACATTGCTAAAACTTCTTTTTTTATTACCTTCCTCACGTTCACAGCCTATGTCAGCTGCCCACTGCTCCTTCACAAATCAAATGTATAGTTCATATTTCATTGTGATGCTGTGCTGTGGTGTGTTCATTATGACAAATAATCATTCATTCATTCATTCATTCTCCCAACTGCTAAATCCCAACTGGGGTCGTGAGGGAACCGGAGCCTATCTCAGGAACTACGGGCGCAAGGCGGGGAACAACACTAGGCAGGTGCCAACACACCACAGGGTACATACACTTACACAATCACACTCTCAGTCACACCTTACGGGCCAATTTAGATTAATCAATTAACTTATATTGCATGCTTTTGGACTGTGGGAGGAAACCGGAGCCCCCTAAGAAAACCTGTGCGAATACGGGGAGAGTATGGAGAGCATAGTCCACACAGAAAGACACCATGGTTGACTCTGGGATCAAACCCTGGATCTTCTCGCTGTGAGATGGCGGTGTTAACCACTATGCCACCCCATGACAAATAATCACTCACTTTAATTTGCTTTATTAATTCACAGATGCAGGCCTGACATGCTGTATAACCCTTCATAATAGCAGGAGAGTGACATTCAGTTAGTTATTTGAACAAGCAGAATGAAAACTAGACTGGATGAGGACTTGCATCTCTGCTTGAAGATGTAATACAATGTTATTTTAAAAGCAATGCTCAGGTGCTCAAAAAATCAAATGTGGGAAATGTGGTTAAAAGTAATCAGGTGATTAGCACAGCTGGTGATTACTACAGTTTTCATTCATTGTTAGCCATAATAGCATACTTCTTTTCTTTTTTTTCTACAGATTTATGTTTTCTTTCTGCCATCCCTCCAAGCATGTCGTCACTGTCGGACAAGTTACACCGCCAATACGAGAGCTGCCATCTATTACAGTCTTAGCCTTGACCCGTATGACAATCCCAAGCAAGGGTCACTTAAGACAGATGTTTTTCCTTTGTCTTTGATCCCAGCCTTTCTCCTTTACTACAATCTCATTCATATACAGTGCATCACTCCTGTCTCTCTCATCAGCCTTTCACTGTTGGACAGCTTTCCCTCACAGACGGCACTTGATTACCATACTCAGTCTGACAGAGGCCCTCCCCAGCATTACTGCACAGAGGAGACAAAGTAGGGACTGTTTGAGGAAAGTGGAGCCCCCGGAGGAAATTCACACGAACACGGCGCAGGAGTGCAAATTCCACACAGAAAGACCCCACTTCTGACCTGGGGCTTCTATTTTAACTGCAATATCAGTTTATCAGAAATTAACTTCTATTAGCTTATATCATCCAATTAATCCGCCAGGTCCTTCAGACTGCTGATAAGTGGTTTTAGAATAGTAGGCCTTTCAGTTACATTATGGTGTGGTACTGTAGGGGACAGTCGTTTCTTTCTTACTCTATCACTGCCATGAAATCAGTCTCCTATGATATCTCTCTCTAGGGTTAGCCCTAACCCTAACCCTAACCCTCTCTTTGTGGAAATTCAGGACCCACTATAAAGATGCTTATGTTCCTCATCAGCCTGAAGCACCAGGTACAATTCATTTAGTTAAATATTTGCACAATAAGATAATGACAGCAAAGGTATGCAAAGAAATCTTTATAAACTAGCCAGGTGCTCTATGTTCCACTGTAGTCTGCTATAAGCATCAGATGGTGGGCCCTAAAGAGAAGAGTGGATATACTGAAGAGTGCAGTCTGCAGTACTAGACATTTCAACACATCTTCATGGTCTGTGTTACCCATCACTTCCATTTTATGCTAAATTTATTGGAAGTGACAGAGTCAAGGCATATAAAATATTGCTGGAGAAAGAACTCAGTGTGCCACATCATTCTGGTAGATGCTCAGCATGTAATGTAGTATGATGTGCTGTCTTATGTCCTCATGAGACCTCAGTTCAGATGGGAAGAAGAGAAGTTTTGCCTTTAAACGTCATTTGTTTTCTTTCTTTCTGTTTTGTTAATGCTGCCATTATCAGCCTCATCAGGCTAACAAGATTTCATTTTTCATACTTCACGTCATGGGTCTCTCTTTCTTTTTGTTGGTTTTTTTTGTGTGTGATGCAAGTGTTTCCTCTATTTTCACAAATTTGAAAATCTGCATCTTATATTAAGAATGTGGAACAGTTTATTGTCATAAAAGTCTACTCAATTCTAAAAGTATGATCTTTTGTTCATGTCAACATTTCTGTCATCAAAACTGTAAATGTTAAAAAAATGCACCAAGTTCTGGGCCCTATACACAAGCCGTCTCCATGCACCCCCTTTCCACAGTAAAATAAAAGTCCAGACTCCTCAAGGGCCCTATCCCCCTTGGGGCCATGTTAAGTCACAAAGACACTTTCACCGAGAAAGCCACTGAGATGAAGGTGAGACCGATCCCCTCTCTGTCTTGCTGCCTGTCTTTTTCACAGCACCTCATGTCTTTGATGATTCATTTTCACCTCTACACTGTTAGAAACACCTTCATATTAGAGCTCTCTAAAAGATGCAAACTGCAAACTGAAAAAGCCTTACAGGGACAGGAGGATATGCTTGATAATATCTCCAATTGATTCCTCTTATCAAGGTGCTGTTGGATTCTCAGTATAAGAATGAAGAGTCAGTGATGAGGCGGAGAGTTCTTGAAGTTTCAAAGTTTTATTACAGAAAAAAGCAACAATGTTCTTACAAGATGCTCATTTGACCAGTCAGTGTTTCTCTCTCTGTGTCCAAACTCTCTCTCCCTCGCACCCAAGAATGTACCTTTTTATCTACTCCTCCGAGGCCTCAAGGACGCTGTTGGAGCCACCAAGTCTAACACGTTTTGTCTTGCTAAGATATGCATTACTCGGAAAAAGGGTGTAGAAACAAAACTGCACCTGGTAATATGTGGATTTAGGGTGACAGGATATGTGGATTTGGGGGCACAGGATGTAAGGGCAAGGGACTGGTTAGGTTAGGAACGTACCAGAGACAACTGGGGAATAGAGGAGCAAATGTAAGAGGCTCCCAGAAAACAGATCCCCAGAAGATGCACACATATAAGCAAGTAGCCTAACCACTAAACCACCACTACCCTATATTGAATAAATAAATACATATCAGTATAATAGAATCAATTATCTTGCTTCTCTTTAGGCAATCTTGAACTATGTTTTGAACATTTATTCAACGTCAAAATCGTAAATTAGCTTAAAATCTATAATGTTTACTGCCAATGTAGTCTTGTTTTTACTGCTTTTACAGCAGTGTTACTGGGACAACTAAGTTAGATTGTGATGTACTGATTACATGAAGAATTCTGGCATGAGCTGATATTTTGGTCTGTGCTTCATTATACTGTTTGAGTGAGGAGTGGGCACTGTATCACTACCAGTCACTAGAGGGAGCTAGAGATATTTTGACAGTATCCCAAGTAAAGCTCTGTGCATATGTGTGTGTTATCACAAGCACAGTCAAGTGATTAAACCTCTGGAGATGCATACAATTATTCTTTAAGGGTGTAGGGCTTGGTCAGGTAATCAGAGAGCATTAGGCAGGCCTCTGAGCTCTCTTCTATTCCAGGAACACTCAGGGTGCGTATTTAATGGCCCTGTCGTCACAACTCTGTCAGACACGCCCTTGGACCTGCAACCCTCACACATTACCAGAGCAAGTGAGTCTGCATGTGTATAAATGTCTGGTGAAAAAAACCATCTAGTCAGATTCTGCTCATATCATACATATGATGCACCTTAAATCCAGGCTGTTGTTTTATTTTTTTTTAAATGACTGCTACATAACGGTTTTCCTGCTGGTCAAAATGAAATCTTTTTGGATGCCTGAATAATACTATATCATAACTTTGGCTGTCTGGAAGTACTAAATTTGTGGTTATTAACAGACCCTGAGGAATACGTGGTTGCTGCCCATTGCAGGTTCTGCATCTCAGCAGCATTTGAAGTCAGGCTGGAATAGAACAGAACACTTCCAGCACACAGGCAGTGCAGGTGCAGACAGGTACAAACCCAGGCCCAGGCATGAATAATTCTATGAATTACACTCATGCATGAATGTACAATTGGCATGTTAATAATATCCTTCCCATGTCTGTCCCTTGCAGGTTTAATCTGTGAGGATATTAACCCTGGCATTTTCAATAAAGATGAAATTACTGCTTCAAATGCAATATTGCCACGTTCGCATTTCTCCCAGATCGTCATGGTTAAATCATCTCAATATGACATTTTCACACCGAATAACATTAAGTTGTACAAATCCTGTTATTAGCAAAGCAAATCACACAGGCTGTAACTGCAACATTTTAGTACTTTATGGCAGGGCTGGGCATTTAGAAATCTTGCTGCATGATGGGCATGATCAGGTTGATGCCGGGTCAGAGAGCCATCGCTTAGTTAAACACCTCATATCCATGAAGCCGTGTTCAGCCATGCATGAGGTCACTCTCTCTTCCATCTAGCACCCGCTCTCGCTCTACCCCTCTGACTCTCTCAGTCTCATACACACACACACACACACAAATGCACATAACTCAGCTGGCAGGCGCACCGGTAACTTCTCTGTGTGTGTGCGTGTGTGTGTGTGTGTGTGTGTGTGTGTGCGTGTGTGTGAGAGACACAGAAGTAGATACTATGCTAAAATATGTCCATGTCAGCACAACACAAATCTTAAAAAATCATTAAAGACCTATTCTGAACTCAATCCTTTTAAGAACTGTTAAGCTTGCCAAAAATATAGAGCCACTTAGAAAATATAGCTCAAAATCTTGAGTTCTTGCTCTCCGCTAATTGAGTTTTGTAATTCTGTTCCTGATGACAGCCAGTCATCTGATATTTCCTGTCAGGGCAAACAAGAAGGAAAAAGTGATCCCCAGCATGGTGTAGATTCTCTTCTTTTTGATTCGGTGTCTGCCATTACAATGGAATGTGGCTGACCTAACGAGAATGAGGGAAGTGTGGACTGGAGACGAGTGCTCTAAATGATTAACCATTCACACTATGGGTCTGCTTTATGTCAGAGCCTGCAGTCGCTGGACTAGCACCACACAAATAGACCAGCATAGTCAGAGGGCTACCTCTGACTAATCTAAGGTATTTAGTCTCTAAATACCTTGAAAATGCAAATTCACACATACTGCTTACTAGTGCACTTCATTGGCTCTGACCGACTGCATTAGGTTTTTAACATTAGATCTAGCACTTGCTACAAGGCCAATAATGGTCCAGCTCCTCCTTGCTTATCAGCCCTGTGTCACATACCTTCCTCTCAGAGTATTAAACAGAGACTGTCTTTACCTGCCGCCTCTTAAAAGAAGAGGAAGACATGCATCAAGGACACTTCTCAGTCCCAGATTCTCAGTATCAAAATGAACTTCGCCTTGCTCCAGAGTCCTTTGCTGTCTTCATTGGTCTTTAGAAGAACCTATCTTTTTAAGGAGGATCTGTACCTCTTGACCTCTTGTTTTCTACTAACTGCTAGTCACAAGCCTCTGTTCTTCAAGATAAAGTAACTTAGCTGGCTGTAACATAGTTAACCACCTACTGTTAAGTTCTAGTTTACAAATATGAAGTTAAAGTCACATGAACACTAGTAGCCTTTCAAATGTTTTTGAACAGACACACTACCATTTTCATTATGTCCACCATAAGGACACTGATGTATGTAAAAAAAAAAAAAAAAAAAAAACCTTAAAATTCCATTCAGATTCCAGCACACTATCAACTACCAAGTTTAAAGAACTGACCTGGAGCTGCCATGGTATGATATACTGCTGTAGGCACAATGGGGCAGCCATGGGGACTCGACTCTGAGACTTGGACACGAGTCGCACTTAAGATGCACAAACAATGACTCAATATTTGACTTCAGACTCGGCCTCAAAAGACTTGAGACTTGACTTGGACTTGAGATTTGGGACTTGTAAACTAACTATTTCATGTAATTATTGTTTCTCAATTTATTTCAGTTTTTCCAATGTATTGACGTTAGGGAAATCGATGGTGAGCTGAATATAACAGAGAGGCTTCACCAGGTGTGTTACTGAAGCATTGCGTTAGCATTGCGTATGCTGCAATCACTATACTCAATGAAACTGGCTACCCCTGACACCACAGTAGAGCATAAGTGACCATACTCTGACCAATTCTGATTTTGTAATGTATAATACCAGTTGACAGTACAGTGCATGCTTTCAATTTATAAAATACAGCAATGTAGTGGTATCTAGACCAGATGGTATGTATCTGATAAGAGTTCATTTAAGGCATTAGAGACCTGAGACTTGACTTGAACTCAAGTATGAAGACTAAGAAAAATGACTTGTGAATATCTCTGACCATGGGGGATATAGTCTATGACTATACACTGGAAAACTACAGTTCAGGAGTTTAAACTAAAGTTTTTTATTAATCATATTGACCGTCTTGGGATAATTTCGCTCTAAAGCAATGGCCATACAGCCTAATGGTCAGCAATTTCTCCTTTACCTTCTCTGATTTGTTTGTGAGCACTGCATCTCCTATTAACCAATCAGTGATTTTAAATAAATGCACAATGGCTTTATTGCTGTAAACACACAAATCCTGCTGCTTTTGCAGTGTGATTGATGAGTAACCAGTATGTAAACAGCCTGCACTTATATTTATCTCTTAATCTTACATTCCATTACAAGTTTAGGTGTTTGCTGCTAAGATTGAGTGTGCAAAGCTTGATATTTCAGAAGTGTGTGAAAAAGGCCATTGCATGATCCAAGATCAGAGAACTCTGCTGCAACTAGGTCAGTTCATATGTTTGCTGAGATGAGTTTACTTGGTAACCCTGCACTACCCAAACCCTGTCAACAAGTACAGAGGGCACAGTGATATTTTTTGGTTCTGCTGGCATCAATTCCTAGTCACTGAGAATAGCAAAAGAATGACTTACAAAGCTGTCTAAATGTTTTAACATGTGTTTTTCACATTGTTCCAGGAAGGAAAGAAAATAAGATGTTATAACAGAGAAACAGAGAAGTAATACACTGTATTTAAGATAAATATAGGCAAAGAAAAAGTACCATTATACAATGGCTGTTTATTCAGTGTTCTGTCTGAGAAGTAACAAAACCCCTTCTCTATATCTGAGTTCCTAAAACACCCAAATCGAGGAAGCCTCTACATTCTGGCTCAAAAGAGTCAACTTACTGCCTTATTTGCAAGGCTCGATAATAATAGGAAGAAAACTGTACTCATTGTCAGAGAGACAAGAAAGAATACTGTTTACGTCTACATAATTCAACCTCCTATTCAAGCAGCAAAAACTGACAGTGTAAAGGAGGACGGTTGACTACAAAAAGCCCAACAAAAGGAGATGTAGAGAGTTGCTGCGTGACTGCAAAAAGTTACAATGGAAATATATTGTTTATTAGGAGATAACAAACACAACTACAGAAAAGGGGAATCAGACAGCAGGCCCAAAACTAGCTGACTTCTAAGCTTCAAGATTTATGTCTCCCCCTCTCGCATGCTAATGTTTAAAACATCTCTGGCTTCTTATCCTGGCCATTTAAGGCAAAGAGGCCCCCTCTTTCCAACTCTCTCCTCTTGCTCATCTCCTCAAACTTCTGGTTTTCATATGTAGCGCTCAGAGCAGCCCAGACCAGCGAAGGCAAGTTTACCTCTGTTAGCATTACCTTGGCTTGTGCCACCCTTTTATCTTAGTAGTCTTAAAAAGTGCTACACTGTTGTTGCACGGCGAAGCTTATGCAAATGCTGGAAGCTTGTGCTGAATTTTAGAACCTCAGGTTGCATTGCACAGCTGAAGCACACTGCATATATATTTCAGGAATCTGAGCTACAGTACTAGATCCTTCTCTCAGCTCTGCATAAATGATTGAAACACTTAATGCAAACTCAATGATTATTTAATGAGAGACGATTTCATTTCACCAACACACATCACAGCAACCCAAGTATCCTATTCCAGATATAGTACACCCAGGTCAGGGTAGGATTACACACACACACACACACACATTCTCTCACACATACACGCACTTAAAAGTGTATGAGCCTTGTTCTTAATATATGAAGATGCAGCTTCAACTCAGTACTAGTGTGCAGTTTTCATAAGTTTTCACAGGTTTTTGGATGAGAAAAAAAGACTATTGGTGAGTCCCACTTTACATTTGTCTCACCCCTGGAGACTCACCTAAATCAAATTCGAAGCAGCCTTGTTAGAGAAAACGTGAAGAGCTTTTTCTAAACAACCTCTCCCGCTTCCACTTGCCTTAATGGCATCCTTGCAAGTCAAACTATATATGGAAAAAGGGACGTATGGTTTTAGAGGAGGAGCCAACCATCAAGATACATCTGCTTGTTCGTGCTCCTCCCCTTCATATTCATAGTTCATGTCAGCCCTCTCATATTGTAACTCTGCCTCTCCATACCCTTCATAACCTTCACCCTCACAAATAAGCTCCTCCCTTTCATACTCTAGACCTTCCACTTCATATTCAAGCTCTGCCTCTTCAAACGCCACCGCAGGTTTCTCGGTTTCTGCCTCTTCCTCTTTTCCTTCTTTTTCTGCCTCCTCCATTTCAGCAGAGGGTGCTGAAGGCACAATCCCATTTGCCTCTGAGTCGCTCGCTGCCGCCAGTGAGCTGCTACTCATTCTGAGTTTCTTAAGTATCCCGTGAATAACCGGCACCGCAGCGGCTGCGGCTGCGGCCGCCGCCTCCTCTGCATCCCTCTCAGCCTTCTCCTTAGCTTTCTGCCTCCTCTCCCTTATCTGCAGGGCCTCCTCTGCTCCTTCGCCTACAATTAGTACCTCCTCCCCAACTTGCGGCGGCCCCTTTACAGGGTTGTGGTCATAGGAGAAGAGGCGCAGTGCAGGAAGGTGCAACAGGCTGGGGAATTCAGATATGCGGTTGCGGTCCAAATCCAGAATCTCTAACTGGTCCATTTTGAGGAGAACGCGGGGGAACTCCGCAAAGCGATTGCCGTACAGCCAGAGGCCTCGCAGTGACTCCATGCGCCACAGGTCTGATGGCAGTGTCCGCAGTCGGTTGTCACCCATCTGCAGCGAGCGCAGTTGGGGCAGGTCATACAGCTGCTTAGGAAAGTGCTGGAAGTAGTTGCTCTCCACCCAGAGGCAGCGGAGGCTCTGCAGATTCCTGATGTCAGGCGGCAGGCTCATTAGCCGATTGCTGCCAATATACAGACGGGTCAGGTTGGCCAGCTGGCACACGGCCAGTGGGACATCGTCCATCTTGTTGAAGTCCAAGGCAAGGATGCGCAGACACTGCAGCTGTGTCATGCCATTGGGCAGTGAGCGCAGACGGTTGCCGCAGAGGTACAGTTTCTCCAGGTGCACTAGGCCCATCACTTGCTTGGGAATGCGGCGAAATTTGTAGTAGCTCAGGTCCAGCACGGGATCTCCGCTTGCCAGGAGCTCATCTACGCCCAAAGGCAGCTCTTCCTCTTCAGCCTCTGCCTCCTCCTCCTCCTCCTCCTCTTTGCCTTTGACAGTGGCTTCCTCATTGTCTCCATCATCCCCTTTCTCTTTCTCATTCTCGTCCTCCCCTCCTCCTTCTTCATCCCCTTCTTTTCGTGAAGAGTTGCCCATACCCTACTTTCCTTAATCTCAAAATCTTTTTAAAAAGTTTGTTTCAAGATGGCGTGAGAGTGTGTGAGGGGGGTGTCGGGGGCTGCTTCCAACCCATTCTGGGCACCACACTCAGCAGGTTTGCCCCGACAGAGAGAGATGCTGAGTGGGGACTCATGGTGCTCGTTTCTAATCCAGTCTTGGGGTATTAATATCCGTTGTCAACAAACGCACACTCTCCAACACTGAACTTCCATAGTAAACTACTGAGCCTTCTAGCACTAACAAAAATTGTACATATAGGTTATGAGCCGTAGAACAAATAGTAGTAGTAGTAGTAATAGTAGTAGTAGTAGTAGTAATAGTAGTAGTAGTAGTAGTAGTAGTAGTAGTAGTAATAGTTGTAGTAGTAGTAATAATAACTGTTGCAGGCGTCAACGGTTTTGTCACCGGAGTTAAAAAGTCCACTTCTGTTCAGAGGCAGCGTCGTTAGCGACTCACGGATCTCCAATGTAGCGTCATGACGCGTTGTGGCACTGGACAGATGAAAACGTTCGACTCCGTAGCTCAAAACGCAGCCATTGCTCCGGTCAAAGCGTCAAAGTTTCCCCCGCTACTTTCAGCACTCCTTCTGTCCCGACCACTGAAACGGGCTGGTTGGCTACTACGCGGCGCTCGGACGCTGGTGACCTGGCCACCGGCAATGTTAGCGAGCCGGGGGAAGTCCGTTGATGACGCGCCGCTGCTGTCGTCCGCTCCGGGTCTGCCGCGTCCAATCGCTATCTAGCACAACTTGGTAATGACTTGTTGTGACTGTAGTGGAGAGAGAGAGAGAGAGAGAGAGAGAGAGAGAGAGAGAGAGAGAGAGAGAGAGGAGAAAGAGAGAGAGAGAGATTCTTCTACCCCTGTTGCGCATCATGGGGCGCACTCTCAGAGTGGCGTCCAGGAGCGAGAGATGATTTATATGTATTATATTTATTACAATAAATAATAATTTATTGTAACATATTCTACCCAAATTCTGCCTTTTGGGTAGAACTTAAAAATCACGATTTCACCACTGAAACACAGGGAAACTGCATAAGTGTAGTTTCCACAGAACGATCGCTGGGTTGGTTGTTTGAATAAAGAGTTGTATTTAGTTTGCATATTTACTATGCCACGCATATTTACTACTACTAACTGAAACACAATCCAAATTAGAGGTTGTAAGAAAAAAGAGTAACTGGAGTGACAGGATGAATGCCTACAAAAATGTCTTAAAAAATGCAATGTGCATCTCGATAGCGCTGGTTTTATAACAAAAAATTAAATATTAGGAATAGTCGTCTTTTTCTTTCGTATAAGCGGTTAGTAAAACCTTGCTGCCAGCTTTTCCATGCGTTTTTTGTCTGGCCGTGTTATTTTTCCTTCGATTCTTAATTCTCACCGCTGGAGACGGATGGTATAAGAGTCCTACTGATGGCGCTTCTGCAGCTTTTCTGAATTGCTCAAATGCTCCTCTCAAAGAACTAACGCCGATTGCGAAGATCGATTTTTCAACATGTTAACGTTTCTCTCAGAACTCTTAAGTACATTTCCCAAATGTGTAAAGACAGTTATCACAACAATGTATCACAAATGTAACAGAAGAAAAAAAAAGTCAAATATTAACATTATGTACCAAAACAGACCAAATAAATCAATGGAAAATATTGTCCTCTCAAAGAAAGCACACTTGACCAATGTACAGATAAACCCTCAATTACATCTGTTTAAAGCTTAGTCGCAATAACAAGCATTTGTCCAAATCTGCGTCATATTTTGCTAAACTTAATACAATGTGTAATAGCCTCGGGGTCTGTTTTGGCCATACTATTCACAAATTTCCTGGCGTCATTTTCACACAATATGCAGTCAGTCAACATAATTCTAAAATACTTATATTTTCTTAAGTTATACCCAACACCATAATTATGGATCATTTTTGTCTTATTTACAAATGTTATCAATACCAACATACCACAATAAAAAACAACAATATTCCGTAAACCTTAGCTACAGTATAAAACTTCTACTTGCAATAATAATAGCCTGTATCAACATGATCAGCTCAGAAATAAGCTGATAATTAATGAACAATTCAATAATTGACACACAGCTGATTATGTTGGGTAAACTAACAACCAAGGTGCCGATTCTAGACTGGATTTCAGAGGCAGGTGCTGAAGTTTTTTCAGTTACCTAGTGATATATAAAAGGAGTGATGTTTTTGGTAGCATACACAGGAAAAGACAAATAAGGAAATGTCTGGACGAGGAAGAGGAAGAGGAAGAGTAAGGGGCCCAGGTAGAGGAGCAGGTGCAGTGCAGTGAGAGGAGCAGGCCCAAGGAGAGGAGCAGGCATTACATACATGTAGAGGTGTAAGAATGCGTGGTGGTGGTGGCATTCCAAGGGCTGAAAGAAAGCAGTAGTCAGTGATGAAATACGGCAAATCTGATTACTAGATCATGTAATCAACTGTTTGCCTTTCACTTCAAGAGAGGTTGGTGAAAGAGCGAGTCTAATTGAGAAGGGTCCACGTGTTGTTTCCATTATTATACGTAAAGAGCAAAACAAGAAGACAACAGGTACTGCATTTACATAGATTGTTTCTTTTATTCTCACTTTGACATGGTCACCACGGCCATACAGCAATGCACATGTTTACTGTATTTTTCGTCCCTCCAAAGATGCAACGCCTCTCTGGGGACGAGGAAAGCCCTCAGTAATGATCAAGAGCTAGTACAGAAAATGGTTAGTGCCACAATGCAATAAAATTGTATAAATTAAACGAATTGTGGAGGACCATGGGATAAGTTTCTGCACATTGGCCAGCATCAGCCTCACAAATTGCTACCGGGCATTGCTCCAAACACAGAGTGCACGGATATGAAGCAGTTTCACACTGTTCACTCAAAGGAACACAATAGAAATAAGGAGTTCCTGGGGACATTATGTCTTATAGTAGTATAGTATATAATTAATGTCTAGTCTACAGTAAGCTTGCATTGTAAGCTATAAGTATATATATAGGTAACTCATACATAATAGTTACAGGCACAGTATATGGTGACATGAATTTGTAAGCAACTTTTGTTTTAGAGAGTTATATTGGAGCAAATAATCCAGCCCTCACGAACAGCCCACATAGATGAGGCAGGATTCATTATAGTCAAAAGGCGTTTCTATGAGACGGAATATTATAGGAAAAGGCTACAGTTAGCAAGCAGGACAGAGAGGGCAAACATCAATGTGTGCAGCAATTCTGCAAATACTGATTGTCCTTCATAGATGTCAGGTTGGACCTACAATACCGGTGCTTACTTTCCTTGCCTTTTTTGAATGATTTTCACTAGCACTGGTTCCAGAGCAGGCTCAGGAGGGAGAGAGAACATGAGACCTGGTCATCACTCTGACACAGGGCTTACTCTCAAGTGATTACAACATGGTTTTAGTCCACCCAAGACTGGTCCTGGCTCTCTTCCTTCCACACTATTCACCTTTCCTCAATCCCATAGAGGAGTTCTTTTCGCATGAGAGGTGGGAAGGTTTATGACCATCAGCCACATGACCAGATGTCACCCTTGATGCTGGACGCTGGCTGCTGGTTGTGACATCGCAGTTGAAGAAGACTGCTGGCGGTGAATCCATCATACTAAGCGGTTTTATCCCCAGGTGTATCACCTGGACGACATCAGATGCGAAGTTGACGAAAACGCATGCGAACTCCTCGCCAAGATCGGCTTGAGGTTAGATAATTTTGTGGTTTTGTGTGTTCCCTTTCATCTGAGCTTTTTGTTGCTGTTTTTGTGTGTCCGCTTTCAGTGTATTTTGTGTGTTTGTTTTTGTATGTTTCCCATAGAATATTTTGTTTGTTTTTAAAGGCAAACAGTAAAACTATGTTGGTAAAAGGAAAAAAAAACTGATTAGATTTTTTCCTGGAATGATTTTAGAATGTGAACATTAGATGACATACGTTCCCAACCAAGAAAATACAGTGTAAAAACTGTGGATTGCATGTTTTGCATGCAATTACCTGTAAAACTGAAACAAAGTCTATGTAGTTTTTGTAATGCCAACGATTGCCAGTATTTTGAAACCTTAGTGCATCTTCTTGATTGACTGCATGTGACTTTGTAGAACTGAAAAACATGCATTTGCTGTTTCTGACAGAATAATTTCTATTTTGAGTCAGATTTCCAGTGTTTTGCAGTTTAGTGCAGAGAAAGGTGTATTTGTATTTTGGAAATGAAGTGCTAGTATATATTAACAAAATGTAAGTTTTTGAGAAAAAATGAACCATTTGGCCAATTGTGTTTTGTAGGTGTGTGTCTGTGTTAAGTGTTTGGAAAAAGTATCTGAAGTATGGGTAAGTGCTTGTTAGCACTGAAAAACTATAATAACTGGAAAATTAAAGGGGTTAGATTTACATGTTTTTTCTCAGGCGCTAACTACTTTTTTTCAAAACAAAACCACATTCTCAAATCAGCCGCAGCAGCCTGCAGAACACTAAATCTGGCAGAACTCCCATTTTCCTGCAAACCCCACGGAATCAAAACACTAAATAGCTGCCGTAAAATTGCATAATTCACTCGTTGTAACGCACATCAGTCAAACAGGAGATACATACAAGCAATCAGTGACCACTCAGACAAATACTTACCCACTGTGCAGTAAAAACTGTACACAATATTGAGAGCAATAAAGAAAACACGCCTTCAGAAGGCATAGTGTTTTTTATTGCGTGTATGAAAATGCAAAAATTAGGAAACAAATTTTTGTCATGTGATATAAAAAGGCATGTGATTTACTCTGCATAGTCTCTTCCATAGCATTGTCTCTCCCTTCAGACTCCAGAAGTGCTCTGTAAATCCTTACCGTGAATAAAATAAACTCTTCCAGATTTATAGTGGCTCAACTGTTGGATGTATACAACAGACTTAGTCTCTGGATATAACGGACTGATGCACAGAGTTACAGTAAACGGCAGTGGACAACTCATAGTGACTTTTACCTGTACATATTGAGAAGCCTCCATGGATAAAGTGACTGAATGAATATTGTGATATGTTGTGTGGTCTGTAACACAGCAGCCTGTATTTCCTAAACGGAGTGTGTATTGTCTTCTGAGCACCATCTGGAACAATCATAGCTTCATGGTCAGGCAGTGAACAGTGCTACTCCCATAACTGTAGTGTGTTCTTCAAAACTATGAAGACATACTGTATAATGTAAAAATACTGCAGCAAAATATAGATTCGATAATCAAAAGAATCATTGTAGCCCAGGTTTGAATTATAGGAAGTGAATGTTAAGAGGACCATTTTTCTCTCTTGAATGCTTCTGAATAATTTGATGCAATACATGACTTTATGAACATGGTCAATGACTGGCTGTAATTTGGCGGTTGAGTCTCTGCCTTTTGACCTTGCCCACTGCTTCTTCCACGCCCAATATCTACGCCCCTCTAGTCTTGTTTCATTGTGTATTAAAAAATTACAATTAATTTTTATTAATACTTTTATACCCTATTAGCAAATTTTTGAGTGATTGAGAGTTGATTTGTAGCAAGAAAAGCAACTAATTCAAAAGTTTGGCCTAATTTCAGTAATGTTTTGGGATGGAATTTAGCTTATTTTGAAGCACTGTTTAATCATTCTGACACTTGATGTGATTTTGGTGTGTTACCAAATGATCACTGTGACTAGTGTTTTTAAAAATACTTTTGACATTTTTTAAATACTTGAATTAGAAAAAGTGATGTGCAAGCAATGACAACATGGTTTCTAAGGTTGTGCAAAAAAGTTTACATCATATATCATTGCCGGGAAATGAGCACTTGGACTCAATGTCATGGTCAATGTAGTTAAGTGCCTGTAAAATGTATGTTTTGAAGCAGTTTTCAGTCTGAATGTACACAGTACCAAGTGCTGAACTCACAGCCATAAAAATCAAAGACAGCACTTCACTCCACAGAGGATCATGATGAGCAGGCTATAATTCAATGTGATAAACATGCTCAAATTTCTCAAAACATTGATTACATGAACGAAAACACATAATAAGTCATTGGTAACATATTGTCCCGAGAAAGAAAGTACACTTGACCTATGTACATCCCCAAAATGCCATGTTCTTAACCCAAAACAATGCATACCATATATTTTGTTGTAAATGTAAATATAACTGAGTAGGCAAATGGGAAAAATCTTGTATACATTCGAGTTTTAAGGTTATGTTTTGAGAATGAGGTTATATGCTTAATCTGCATTTAAGCAATTGACAAAAACATTAAGAAGCATATATTAGATTTTAAATCTGAAATCTTTTTATGTAATATTAAACATTAGAATCTATAACATGTGCAGTTGGTGTATCAGCAATCTGTGTTTTCACACAGTATGTGGATGCACTATGAAGTGAAGTGAATTTTTGACAGCGTTACAAACGACAAATGGGGCCCTGGTGATGACCCAATGCACTGCCGCTTCACACTGCCTGCTGGGCAACCTGAACTTGATATTGTAACAGCAGCGTCATCCTTTATTCTTAATTCTCATTGTAGGAAATAGAAAACTCTCTAAACACAACAGCATCTGTCTGTTAAGCATATACCATTGACACATTAAAGGCTATTTTCACCCAATTTGTCATGTAGCACATTTCTATAAGGCTTACGTTTTCTGTACTTACAAGCTTACTATGAACACTATAGGTCTTTTTGTCTTTTTTAACAAATGCTTCTATACAACATGTCAGAATAGGACACCTAGTGTCTAAAACAATAAATATAGTAAAACCCCTTCCACAACAACAGCAGCTTCAAACTGGACCTCATTGCTGCAGAACACCAATTTCAGTTGTGTTGTACATCAGTTGTCCTAAAGAAGGGGAAGAGAGAGGCTTCTCACTGAGGACAGGTGTTACAGTACAGGAGAACATTTGCCTGGGACAATGACAAAAACGTGTAGCCAAACGTGTTGCTCTTAGGGCAAATTAGCACAGAACTTCATTTGTGGAAAAAATATTTCAGTTCGCTAAACCTGATAACTCGTTTTGCCATTCTTTGGCAGCCGTAATGAAGCATTTTAGATAAATGGCAAATTTATTCTTCAAAATTGCAGCGGAGGAATTTTGACCCATTTTTCTTTGCAGATTTGTTTTATTTCGGTTACATTGGAGGGTTTTGGAGTATGAACAACCTGTTCCAGGTCATACCAAAGCATCTCAATCAGATTTATGTCCAGATTTTGACTAGGCCACTCCAAAACCTTTTTTTAGTCATTCAGAAGTGGACTTGCTGGTGTCTTTTGATGACTGTTCTGTTGCAAAACCCAAGTGCGCTTGTGCTTCAGAGCACGAACTGATGGCCGGACATTTGCCCTCAGTATATTCTGGTAGAGAGCAGAATTCATGGTTCCATCAACACTGGCAAGTTGACCGGGATCTGAAGCAGCCAAGCAGCTCCAGACCATCACACTGCCACCAACGTGTTTGACTGCTTTTGTGATGTTCTTTTAGCAGTGTTTTTTGCCTTAATAACACTTCAGATGATGCCATTTTTCCCAGTCTCTTTCTTGTTGGTGAATCATGAAAACGGACCTTAAATGAGGCAAGTGAGGCCTGTGGTTCTTTAGATGTTGCTCTAAGTTCTTTTGTGACTTTGATGTGTCATCAATGCATTCTTGGAGTACTTTTTGATAGGCTGGGTTACCCTGGAAGGTTCACCTACTTTTGTTTCGTTATTCTGTTAAATTTGATGTTAAATAAACGAAATTTCATATAGTATTCCATTACACTGTAGATTCTATAAAGTGCAGATGACTAGATTTTACATAGATGTATTTGTTTTTATCACAATTTGTAGTATGCTGGGTATTTTGTATTTGAAACGAAGGCATTTAATTAACTGACAATTGTGTGATATTGTTGTGTTAAGAATTTAGAATCAATGTTATAAGTATTGGTGAAAATGTATAAGTGATTGTAAGACACTTATCTGAATTCTCTCTCTGCTTGATTTTCAAAATGAATTAACATTAATATAACCATTTAAAATATTCTTTAAATATTTGTAGCAAAAAACCTTGCAACAGAAGTTTAATTACTACAAAATTAAAATTGCAATCAGCAGTATATATAAAACTAACACATATTAAGGCATTATCTGTATAATGACTTTTATACAGTTTATTATACTGTATGAACTCTATTAACTATTCTTTAAGCCAGAAATGAACAAGGAGATCATTTGTAATTCACATGGGAACATAAAGCAAGTTCTATTTTGGAACCTACCAATACTTTCAAGAATATCCTTAGAATGACAGTGATGGATTGAGGAAATTTACACGTGTCAGATCTGAGGGTTAAAGATAACTTATCTTTAGCAGTGATTAGCATGGAGAAAGTTTATCTGGTCAGTGAGCTCATGAACACAATGGGTCAAGCTTTGTGTCTAATGCAGACCTTGTACTAAGGACATCCTTTTAGCTTCCACGGGCCCTCATCCTCGGTTGATTTCAGTTACAAAAAATGGCAAAACACTTCCTCTTTGTGTTTATATAGAGTACTGAACTATCTAGCAGGCTTTTATTACAAGCAAACAAATGTGTATATCCCAAGTAATATTCTCATAGTGTATATTAAATGAATATAGATGAAATCAACATACTGTGTAAAGTCATGCACAGAACCAAAACTTGACGTCTGAATCTTACTTCTGAAATCTTCATATAAACAGATCTGTAACATCTGGCGAAGTACATCAAAATGTCGCCTAGCATGTCATCAAATCATAGGAATGTCTCTTCTCAGAGTGTCTCTCAGAAAACCTAGAACAGAAGACTATGGGCAAAATAATAATTTCAGTGTCACACCTTCAGAGTGAAGTGAACATTATGTACCAGGAACACATTTTAATAGAAGTAGGGGGAGACCACAACTCTAGGTAATGGCATAAAATTTGCTATTACTCACAAACACTCCCACTGCAATCTGTATGGTTCATAAATTGTGTGCATTTCATGTTATGCTTAAGACATGTTTTATATCTTTATATATGTTCGGTCAAATAATTTGAGCAGAATCACTGGCAATTCCATTTTTGGCAGTACCTCTGAGAGACTGCATGTGCCATCCTTAGACAACTGAATCAACATAGAATAGAATTAGAAATAGTTGTCAGTGTTTATTGATGACATCATATCATCATTACCATACTCACTCTTTACGCGGACCAATAAGCCACCAACAAGGCACCAGTCATGGTTAATTATTTGAATGTTCTGCGGGTAGTTTTTTTTTTTTTAATATACCAAAAAAGAAGAGCTGAAACCCTTTCACCTTTTGAAATGCAATAAAAAAATATTTTAAAGTAAACATACATACAATAATATATCTTTTGTGATGCAAATAAATTTTATATGTTATATATTAGAGTCTATCTTTGTTTTTCATTAGACATGGGTTGTTTTTTTCCTGTTCTCCATAAAATACAGTTATCTGACAAGAACAAAAACAACAAAACAATAATATTTATGTTGGTGAGGATCATTATTTGTTATTCTATATGGTCTTACATCTTATCTCTCCATTGGTCAATGCCTTGCAGGAGCATGACTTACTGTACTTTTGTCTAACTCAAGCTAATGCTCAGATAACAGGTTGATCAAATTTATCTTATGCAATAAGTAATTTAATGAGCATGTGGGTATTAGCAGTATATATAATGGGCTGTTTGCTGAATGAGGACTAGAAATGGAGATTTATGTAGCTCTAAGGAAAGCTCACTGTTATTATTAAACAAGCTTGGTAGAAAAGTCATCCTGTCTTCTATTTAGAAGGGTTGATTTGCAACTCAGGTTAATTCGGTATCTTGTCTCTTGCATTTCTGAATATCCAATGTCAACTGCCAGTCCAAAAAGATGCAGTTGAAAAGATACTGTTTATGACCTAACATAACCTGCACGTTGTCTGTATGTATATTTTCGTATATTATATTGTAAATTTATGTATTGTAAATTGTAAAATGTTGTGTATTGGTATTAAAATATGCTGTTTATATTAAATATTTCTAATTACAGTACTTGTAGTAAACATACAGTGTTGATCTAAGACATTCTTCCATAATGTCACACATCTCACATCTCCAGGGTCCTGTGTCTAGTTTGAACCTTTGCTTACGGCTACACCCTTGACTGTTGCCAAGGTAATTCACCTGTGTCATGTTTGTTTGCCTCATTCAAACCTCCCAGATTTTGAAGTGTCTTTTGTGTCTTTGTAAGTCAGAGCCTCTATTTGTTTCTTTTTCCTATCACCCGGTTATTGTGCTGAACTGTTACACATTGTTCTCTTCACCTGTGTTTTCTTTACCAAGTTAACTCAAGTGGCTATCCTACTACAGCTAATGCTTCATACTGAAGCTTAGTGAATATAGAGCATCATGCATACATTTACAACTATTGTGTCTAATCAATTAAATTAATGCATTACTGGATTGTTTACTTGTTTGTTAGCTTTCCAAAAAGAACAAACTTGTAATTTGTTGTTGTTGTTACATGTCTTGCACTGTTTTCGATCTGCTCTGGATAATTAGGAGACTATTGCATATACAGTATATTTTTTTATTTGTTTTACTTTTTAGTTAGGGGTGTTTTATATTGAGTTGGCTTTTTTTGTTGTTTTGGTTTTTGTTTGTTTTACTTTTTTGGTGGGTGGTGAGGTATTTTCATTGTGTACATTAATCCCATGTTACTTTTATTTTGAATGTCAGAACGGCTCCTCAAGAACCAGAAGTTTTGGAGGAGAGAGAGAGAGAGATAGAGAGAGAGAGACCTGGTGATGATGCTGGTGCCTAGCGAGAATAAACCTCCTTTTATTATGGACATCCCCCTTCTCGGGAACGGCCAGCAGTTGTAAACAGTTTAAAATACAGGCTTCCCATATCGTCACTGTCTTCCTTGGGTCACCGGTGAGTTCTATGTGGGTTTGTATGATTTTCTCCTGTGCTACCACGTATAACAGCCCAAATCGAAAGTTCACGTCCTGCACGCCAGCGTGGGGCAAAGTGCTGCCATATACAATAATGCGTCATTCACAAACCGTGGAAAGCTGTCGGAAAAGTGCCAAACTTGGTAACTAAACGACCGGGATGAACACAGTGCTGCTTAGCGGGTTTCGCATTTCAATGACATAATCGAAAAGATTTAACTTTCTAATATTTATGCTGTATTAACATGTGGGTAGTAAAAGGAATTGTAATGTATTGCAATATAAGTCATAAAAATAGTGTAATGATATTGGAGGCTTTGGCATAATGTTTATAAGCCAGAGTTCACCGAGTCTCTTGAAAACAAAAATATGATCAACGTTGATTCTGTACTAGCACTTAAATTAAAAAGCTGTTCTGGAAACTCTGAAGACTTGAGTACAATGGTGGGAAATGACCAAAAGTGATAAGCAAATCTATGGTACAACTTGATACAGACATTAAAGCATCAGTGATTTTTTATCATCATGAACGCACCACAGCACACTGTGTACCTCAGGGAAATTCAGCCCATCCGTGTGGTAGCACTGGGCAGCTGAGGTGAGCAGCAAGTGGGGAGCAGTGCTTGGGAACAGACTTTTGTTTATTGGTATTATGGATATTTCTGAAGTCATGGTGTAGCTTATTGGTCTAAAATTGCACCAAGTGAACTCTCTTATCATGGTGAGCAACCGTGTCATATTCTCCCTCGTTTCTAGGCCAGAGAGCCAAGAAATGGGCAACATTTGGTCAGTTAAAGGTTTATAATGTTATGTGTTTAAGATCAGTGGGTGTGAACAGCATTCATTCATTCATTGTCTGATCTGCTTAATCCAAACTGGGGTCACGGTGGGACAGGAGCCTATCCCGGGGACTACGGGTGCAAGGCGGAGAACAACCCTGGGCAGCTGCCAACACACCGCAGGGCACTCACACAATCACACACAACCCATAGTGCTGCCTTGATCAGGGGAGGAAACCGAGCATCCGGAGAAAAACTCACGTAAAACACAGGAGAAAGCATGCAAAATCGCACACAAACTCCTACACAGCGTTCCTCTGAATGTGAGGCGATAAAGCGATCCACTGGGGCGCCTGGCACTTGCAAGCATGTGGAAAAGCAACGTAACAAAATATAGACAGGCAAGGTATGATTGATCTTGTTAGTTAGTGGGAAAGCAGTGTGCCACAGTACCTGTCAAATTGGGTCAAGTAGTAGTCTGGTCAGACTGGATTTCCATCAAATGCGGTGTTAGTGGAGGTGAAGCACAAAGCAAATCATAAAGGAATATATCCAGTCAGTTCAGGTGTAAAGGAAAAATGACTCCTTTCAAAAGGAGTCCCAAATTTGATGCTTTGAGACAGACTATTGGGCACAATCTAATGAAAAAGACTCCAGTGTTAGTGTTATTCCACTATGTAAAAAAATGCAAAGGACATGATGCATGATCGTCTTTTTTTACAACCATATTTAACCTTATTACAAAAAGTCTTTTCTAGTAAGCATAGTAAATTTACATTATATTTTTTCAACTTTCTTTATTTCATGATTAAAGTTGATTTTTGACATTTTTAATCAAATGTCTATGGTATAATAAAAGAACCAAAAAGATGTCCAGGTTTGCCAATTACCTTAAAGTCCCCGACCCTATATCTCCCTTACTTTATGACATATAAAAGAAGAGAACTATCTGGATTCTCAGTAGTACATATGACCAGAATACACATTCATTTTCTGCCTCAGTAAATAGAGTAGACTATATCTGTGTCTGGGACAATGAAATTTTAGCAGACTGATATAAATAATACAAGTTACATACAAGAAATTACTGATTGTAATTTCTCTTCACTGTTAAGATGTTGCACATGATATTGAACCTTACTGTACATATTAATGTGGGGTTGTAGTTTCTATTAGACCGTTGTCCCTTTATTTTACTAGGACTGCTTTTGTCACTATATTCAACTCGCTAGTCATAGGCAAATTCACCTAAAATGATAACTCCAGGACCAAAACTGTGGCTTTCATTTGATGTACATGCTTCTAACATTAGTCACACTGCCTTCTTCCAACTCCGTAATATTGCCAAACCAAGAAACGGTATATCCTTTCAAGATGCAGAGAAACTTGTCTTTATGCATTTATTACCTCAAGACTCGATTACTACTGTAATGTGTTATTCTCCGGTTGTCCAAATAGGTCGTTAAATAAACTCCAGCTAGTCCAGAATGCAGCAGCCAGAGTCCCCACTAAAACTAAAAAATATGATCATATCACTCCAATTCTATCCTCACTCCACTGGCTACAAGTTAAATTTCGCGGCTTCCACTATAAAATACCCTCTTGACCTTATAGCTCTAAATGGTCTTGCACTACCGCAGGAAAGGGACCTCATTTGCAACTACAATCCGACACGCACGCTTCAAAAGCAAGACGCAGGTCTTTTAGTAATACCTAGAATAAAGGACGTTACCGTGGGGGGAGGAGCATTTGCTCGTAAAGCAGCACAGTTGTGGAATAAACTTCCTACTAGTGTTCAGAGCTCAGAAACACCCCTGCTTTTGTTGGCGGCTTATGACTTACCTGTTTAGTCAGTCTTTTGGATATTAAAGTCCCTTTTTCTTAGTTAAAGGAGAGATCTGGGGGTTCATGGTCATTTGAGATTAAAGGTGAAAGGGGGGATTGGTGCTGTCATCCTCCCACTCTGCTGATCGCTCAAGTTTGCAGACGGTGGTTTGGTGTGACAAGACCCCTGGAAGTCCTCATGTCTGTGCTACCTTCCAGCTCTCCCTTTTTAGCAAGGCTGCCATAGTTACCTAGCTTTGCCAGAGGTTAGGTTAGGCATCAATCCTCTTCGTCTTCTTTTTCCGAGCTGTTCCTGAACTGATCCCCGATGACTCTTGACTGACTGACCTCTTCACCGACCTCTATATGCTGTTCTCAGCTGACGCTGACCATCTCAAGTCTAACGAGTTGACGCTTGACCAACTGAACCTTCCACCAGGATTCCTGGAGTTCTGAGCTGGATGCTTGACCTGTCATCCTCCCGAGCTGATGCTGACCGACCGAACTGGCATCTGTGACCCCATGGAGACATCAACATGAATCCAACTGAGATTCAATCTTATGGACCTCTATTGAATAGCAGCAATAACAATGAACTACTTTCAGCTAATCGTTGCTGAGAGGTTTCTGCCAGTGGCCCAGCAACAACCCGGATTCAAAATATCCCTTGGACTATATTTGTATTCTTGCTTTAAATAACCAATAACCCAATATCTTGAACTAATGCTTACATGTGTATTAAATGTTCGTGGACGCGGTCGCCCAGCGGTGGATGGGTTCCTCTTCCGAGTCTTGGTTCCTCTCAAGGTTTCTTCCTATTAGAGTGATGCTTCTTGCCACTGTCACCTCAGGCTTGCTTAAGGGGGGTTTAGGTCAAGAGTATGTGGAAGTGCCTAGACAATGACTGTTGTTAAGAGCACAATGTAAATAAATTTGAATTTAAATTCTGCCTGTAACTATATGTTGCACAGTCTCTTTTAAAATTCTACCACTAGAGAGTTTTTATATTTACATCATATATATATATATATATATATATATATATATATATACATATATATATATATGTATGTGTATATGTCCTGCAGAAGTATGTTTCCTGATAAAGACATAAACCAGGTTAATAGTTTTATTTGTCTATAGAACTTGTCTATAGTTAGTGGAACAGATGTCGATTGACATTTTCTTTGGAAGAGTACATTGGTCCCTCGCTTGTGTTTATGGACATCGTAATACCCACATTCAAAGAGCATATCTCTATTTTAAACCTACAAATCAACCACAGAAAGCATAGATAAACTGGTTATAATTAAGTCAGGAGTCACTTTCATGCAAAGTACAACATTTTACCTGTTCAAAATAAACTGTCTACAAATTCAGAAAAAGTTCATTTTGATTTGATGCCCCCTATATATATATATATATATATATATATATATATATATATATATATATATATATATATATATGAAAACAGTAGCAATACAGCAACAATTGCTGCACTATTACATTAGAAATATTTTTTAAAGTGCACCTAAATCTATTTTAATAAAATTTCTAATGAATGTTTAAGTTTCAAGAAAATACTGACATTCAGGTCATGAGGTGTTTGTTGTTTCAGCTCTTGTTACCTATGAAGCCTTTTGCATATGCATAACATTATTGTCAACTGATCTTTATACTGTATTTCTTCTGTTCTGCCAGGCCTTAATTTAATTCTTATCACAAAGATATCCTCCCTAGCAGTAAATGGCTTCATCAGCAGTTGGAAGGTACTATACATGTTGGGGGGCAACCTGGTGCAACTGATAACTCTATAATTGATTGTTGTGACCCATATGCATGCAGGCTTTCTCACTTGTTCAAGGAACAGGTCATTCCCAAATTAAATTAGTTAGACATTATTTATACAATGGGAATTCTGTGTGTCTAATTCTCTGTAAAGTAGTCAAGTAACTGAGTATTTACCTGTTTACTAGAGTATAATAATATTCAGGTTTGCTAATTACTATTCAGTATTGCTAACAGTATTTACAGTAAAATGTTATTCAGTATTGATAATACAAGAGAAAGTTATTCAGTGTTGCACAGCATTATTCATGTTGCTAACAGTACACACAATAGCACGTTAGTCAGCATTAATATAAGTACTTACTGTAGTACTTTAAAATGTTATTGCTAAATGTCATTGTAATCATTAAATAATGTAAAATGTTATTCAAATTTGCTAATAGTGCTTATAGAAACTCACTCAGTGTTGCAATCAGTACTTACAGTAGAATGCTGATGATGTTGTTAATCTGTTCTGAGAAACAAATTTCAGTATTCTCTTTCAGTACTTCTCTGGACAAACAACAAACTTTTTGACAGTCTAGTTTTGACAGTGTACATGACTGAAGCATCAGAGAGGATGACCTTTATATACTATAAATTAGTGTATTATAAAGTCTCTCTCACACACACACACACAGATAAACACACAGACACACACACGGCAGTGGGTTCAGGAAGGCCGTTTGAACGGGCGCAGGCGCGGATTGGAGCCCGGAAGGCTGAGATCGGACGCGGATTGGGTGAAGGCGCTCGAATGATCGGTGCGGAGCTCAGGAGAGCGCGCGGGCGGGCGCGGGCGGGCGCGCGCGTACCGATAATGACGGATATGAATGAGGCACGTAGCGGCACTGTGACGGGTAACAGCACAACGGTCCGTTACATCACACACACGTAGACATACAACACACTCAATACGCACAGGGCCAAGAACTGCTAAAATTAATGTGCATCCGTTCTGGGTGGAGAAAGAATCGCGAAACGGGTGAGTCTGCTGGAGACCTGCTTCCTTATCTGATTATTATAGATGTGTATTAATTTGAAACTTATTGTTATGAAGATTTGAGACGAACAAATAATTGAAATTAAGTACAAGATGTAAACAAATACTAGCAAAAAGTTAATTAATAATTAGTATTTCCATCTACTCCACATTGCAAAGTGGGTTAAAACCAACAGTTTCGCATAACTATGGAGAACGTGCATTTTTTCGTGATCATGAACCCAAAGGACATGTTTGTTTAATATTCAGTTTTACACATTTTTGAATCAGTTTGTAGTTTATATGCAAAAAAAGTTTTGATCCGTCTTATCATACATTAATATAGAAGTTTTTGATTCAATAAATATACTATATTGAATATTTTGACTATTACATTAGACTATTACTAACGTTACCATTATTTCGATTCTTTATTCATCTGCATTGCAGTTATTCTGTCTTTATTACAGGATTTTCTTTCCTTTTTTTTTACTTTTTCCTCCACAAAATCTCACTGAACTTCAGCAAACATTATAAACCAATTCGAAATGTATTGCCTGATTGAATATTACATTAATGTTGGGCACCTACTGCGAGATAACTGTCATTAAAAGTTACATTAAAAAGTTATATAAAAGCAAGTAAAAATAGAGTGTATAATAACAAATCATGGTATCTCTCGCCCTATATCTCTCTTTATCTATCTGTCTATTTCTCTTTCACACAAAGAAACACTAACACACACACAGGCAGTGTGACTGGGATGATAATGGGTTGATATTTGCAGTGAGGTTGGCCAGCCAGTGAGATTGGACCATGGGTGGAGGTGGACATCAGACGGACCAGCTCCCGGCAGGAAGCCGCAGCTCCAATACCCTCTACACCTGGGAGGAGGTGCAGAAACACAGCCACAGAGGAGACCAGTGGCTGGTCATCGATAGGAAGGTGTACAACATAAGCGAGTGGGTGAAAAAGCATCCTGGAGGCCGCAGAGTTATTGGCCATTACGCAGGAGAGGATGCAACGGTAACGACAGGCCTACCATCCATCTACACCTTCAGCTGGCTATTGTTGCATTCATCAGATTGGAGAGCTATATTTTCAGATTAATTACAGGGGTACTCTCCCTAGAGCAATTTGGGAATTAAGATAATTAAGGGACTGACTTTGGTGTTGTCCTTTTAGGTCTCCTGAGATTTGAATCCCTTATCTTATGGTCATCAACACAGTTTCAGTCACAAAAATCTCTGCTCTATCAGAGCAAAGTCTGGTTTATTCTAGTTTCATTATTAAACAAAGTTTTAGACTCAAATTAATTGTCATATTAATGTTTTTAAATATGGTCCATAATCTGTAATTTCTATATATAAAAAGAATTAAAGATTAATGCCAGTGTAACATTCTGTAGGAGGCCTTTACTGCATTTCATCCTGATCAGAAGTTTGTAAAGAAGTTTCTGAACCCTCTGCTGGTGGGAGAGCTGGCTCCATCTGAACCCAGTCAGGAGCACAAGAAAAATGTAAGTGAAACATTCTGGGAGACACACAAACATAGATAACAGGACATGACAGGCAGTAGAAGTAGAAATCATTCTATTCTATTTGAAAAGTTGTCAATATTACATTACCATATTGTGTAATTATGTTTTGTAGGATGTGTTATTATTATTATTACATTGATGTTAACTACATTTGCTAGATTTTATTAATGTATTTGTCTAAAGAAGGCATGAAAAAAGGTATAAAGAGCAAGTCATAAAGATTAAAAGCACTTTCTGAGAGCACTTCTGTCCCCATTTCACACCAACTGACCAAATGAGCTAAGAGCTATAAAAGGTTCCCATGGAGAAATAAGTGAATGCCCTTGGCTAAGCCTCATACTGGCACAGTCCACCACCATTATCTGTGCCAGAAAGCTGTGTAATTCTTCACCTGTGTGAAAACTAAAGTTGTATAGTGCTGTAAATACAAATACAAAAATACTTAGCTGGCTAAAGAAAAAAATGTCTTACATTTACAGTTGGTTGACTATATTGAGACGTCTGACTAGGGTGTATACTGTGGTTGTTTATTTAGGTTTGGTCTAGAGGATGCAAATTAGAGTAGATGAGACTGTACATGCCTGTGACTCCCTCTGAAGTTACCATTCTTTCTTCCTGTTTTTTGTCCTTTTTCTTTTACACAATAACATTTCTGTATTTGCTGCCACCTGTTGCAGTTTTGGTGCCATTGCATTTTGTCCTAGATTGCCAGACAGGCTTTTGGGTTTCTATTCTTTGTTTTTGATCACACAGACCTCATTCCAGAGCAACTTAAAATGAGCCTTTGTTCCACCAAATCCTTGAAATGGCGTAAAATGAACCGTTCTTTTTTAATCATGTACATAGCATGTTTAGTAATACTTCAATGAATAGTGGTATGAGAGTAATGGCATATAATACTTCCCTGTCTCCCTCTGTCTCTCTGCCTGTCTTTCTCTCTCTGTCTCAGCCTGCTTTGATAGAGGATTTCCGTAAGTTGCGTGAGAAGTTTGAAGCACAAGGCTTGTTCCGTACCAGTCCTCTATTCTTCATCCTGCATCTTGGACACATTCTTCTGCTGGAGGCCTTGTCTCTGGTTTTGCTGTGGAACTTGGGCAATGGCTGGATTACCACTATATTATGTACTATCATACTAGCTACTTCTCAGGTATGAGACCTTCGGTAACATCTTCAATAACTTTTCCCTATGCTCAAGCACAGTTCTCTCTGTGAGCAGCAAGTTGTCACGAATACTTAATTGAAGTTTAGTATATGTACAATCAGGACAGGGCGGCACAGTGGCACAGTGGTTAGCACTGCCGCCTCACAGCGCGAAGGTCCTAGGTTCGAGCCCTGGGTCGGCCGTGGGGCCTTTCTGTGTGGAGTTTGCATGCTCTCCCTGTGTTTGCGTGGGTTTCCTCCGGGTGTTCCAGTTTCTTCCCACAATCCAAAAGCATGCACTACAGGTTAATTGGCGAGGTAAGCTGTGAGTATGTGCCCTGAGGTGTGTTGGTGCCTACTCAGGGTTGATCCCCGCCTTGTTCAGTTCCAGGGATAGGCTTCAGTCCCACCGTGAGCCCGGTTGGGATTGAGTGGCTCAGTTAATGAATGAGTGATTGAATGACTGAATGAATATAATCAGGGTATTACATATTACAGGTTTTTACTAAACTTAATGTTTATTAAAGGAATTAAAGATATTTTAAGTGCTAGTATAAATACAATAAGTTTTATCCAGAATCTAATACAAAAAAAAGTTTCAGTGAAGATTTTTACATAAAAAAAGAAATTTAAAGTTATACATAGTTATATTAAACAATTTTAGCAACCATTAGGAACAATTTCTCAGATATTTTAAAAATTTCTTTGGCATAAGTTTCAGAAACTTGATGTGATTTGATGTCCAAAGTTTAGATACAAACCTTAAAATGGTCAGCACTCTTAACAGACCAGAACACTGCATTTTGCATTCATATTCTTAATTAAAAAGAAATCTTAACAAAACAACCGGTATATAACCCAGACAAAATGAACAAATCCAAAGTGTACTGATGAATTACAACTACAACCGATACCACTTTTTTATGTCCGATACCAATACTGATATTGTAAATTTGGATATCTGCCGATACCGATACAAATCCGATACAGTTGCAGTCTTTTTTTAAACATAAAATAATGCTTTAAAATGTCTGAATACATGACTGAGATTATTGTTATGCTTAAGGAAATGCTTGAATTAAATACTGTTTTCCTACTAAAACAATGTAATAATTACACACTTATGCTAAATTATTTGTTCTCAAAAATTGTTCGTTTAGTCATATAAATATTTCTTCTTTCTTATTCTTCTTTCTTATCAATTGAAAATGAAATACTGAAGTTTGTCATTTTGAACCAGTTTGGCCTATAAAATGAGCTGCTTTTGCAGAGAACTACATTTCCCACGATCCTCTGCGCGCGTCCAGGGAGGTTGGCTACAGTCCCGTGGACCTTAAACTTCTGAATAATATGTGCAACTGTTGTCACAGGAACATCACGTTGCTTGGAGATGATTTTATAGCCGTTACCTTTAACATGCTTGTCTGTATTTTTCTTTCTAATCTCTTGAGAAATTCTCTCCTTATCTGTCTATCATCCATGTTCAGTGTGGTACACACCATAATACCAAACAGCACAGGGACTACATTTCACCCTTTAAATAGGCAGACTGACTGATGGCAAGCTTGAAGACACCTGTGATGCTAATTACAGGACACACCTTAGTTTAACTCGTCCCTACAGTCAGATTATTTTCAGTCTTTTCTAGGGGTACCATCATTTTTGTCCAGGCCAGTTTCATAAGTTTGTTTTTTTAAATAATTCTGTTGAACCTCAATTCAAAAGCAATGTCTGATTTTTATTTGTTAATTTTCAGTAAATTGTTATGTATTATTCCTTTTGTCAGTTTCAAGTTATTTCAGTGACCATTGTGGGTTTTTCTTTCTGTAACGGAAGGGTACCAACAATTTTGTCCCCGTCTGTATGTAATAAAGGGGACATTTTGACCGAAATGAAGCGTTTTAGCGAGTAATGGCGCTCATGCGCACGCCCATTAACACAGCGCGTGTTTACATCGTCATTACGTGACGAAAAATGTTTTTATGCATTTATGCATTTGTGAGATGTTCTATTTCAGTGCACGAACATCTCACAAATACTGTCACATACAGAGGGATCAGATCTTGTCTTGATCGCGCCACTGAAAACGTGTGTCACTATTAAGCCTCCGTGTGAAATACAAGCGTAGCTGCTCTAGCGAGTAAAATGAATTAAACAAAGCTTCGATTCTAGAAAAATTGCCTCAGCCATTTTTTGTAATAGAATTATTCGAGTTATTAGAATAAGCGTTTCCGCTCTACTTTACCGCAGTGCCACTTCCCATGCATAACGAATTGAGCGTGCACACATTTACAGATCGGCTCCATAGAACGGCCCAATGCCACCGATACCCGATCCAGCCGTTTGAGCCGTTATCGGACCGATACAGATCCGCATATCGGATCGGCTACATCTCTAGTCACAACACTGTAAATCACATGTTAAATGCCTTTTTGTCAGTTGCCTACACATTTATGGAAATCCTTGAACACATTTCTCAAAAGCTAGGACAGTAGTATCAAATTCTAATTAGATCACCGGAATGAACAATCATCTCAAATGGAATGTGCAAATTGCATTTTGTAACAGCAATATTTTGATGTAAGTTGTGTCATTTTGTATCAATGATTTCTGTTCAATGAACTAATTATCTTTGATTTGTGCACATTGTATCCATGACATTGATAAAAGTGTTAAGAGTTTTGAAAAATGCACTATTTGATCAAATGTTGTGCGTTTTGTATCTAGAGCAGGGGTGGACAATTCTGGTCCTGGCGGGCCAGTGTCCTGGAGGATTTCCATCATACTTGATTTTAGAACATTCACACCTAGTCTCAGGTAGATAACCACCAAAAGAGACTCATCAGGTAGGATGGAAAAAGGGTGGAAAAGGACTGGCCCTCCAGGACAGGAATTGATGATCTAGAGTTTTGAAAAATGCCATCAAGGTTCTGAAACTAGTGCCAAAGTGATTGTTTAAAAATCCCAGAGTTTGTACAGACTCACTGTCCTATATTGTGTTTACATTCCTCTCTCATGTAGTCTCAAGCTGGTTGGCTACAGCATGACTTTGGTCACCTGTCAGTTTTCAAAAGATCTGGCTGGGATCATCTTATGCACAAGTTTCTCATTGGACATCTAAAGGTACACAACCCTGACGTGTATAATGTATATGCATAAATAACCTGGTTATTTCATAAGATGACCAGACAATTAAATAATATTGTGTGTGGGTGTGTGTGAGAGTGTAGGGTGCCTCTGCAAACTGGTGGAATCATCGACACTTTCAGCATCATGCTAAGCCCAATGTCATTAGGAAGGATCCTGACATCAACATGCTGAAAATCCTGGTGCTGGGGAATGTACTGCCAGTAGAGGTAAAACTTGTAGACTATTTATATGATTTGATTTATGATTCTTTATTTGTTACATACCTAGTTCTACAAATACAACATCTAAGGAAAGTAAACACTTGTTCTTTATTAAGACTGATAAAATATAGGTTAAGCGAATAGCTTAAAACATTGCACATTATTATACACCACCTGTTTAGAATTTTCATATGGAACTTCCGCAGATCATATGCACATCCGATGCAAAAAGAAATTCTGTAACTCTCTTTCTCTACCTCTAGTTTAAGGTTTATAATTTTATAATTCATGTATATATATTTTGCTTACTCCATGTGACTTATTTTTGTACAGTATATATATACTGTAGAAACTGGAGCCACATCGTCTCATCTCTCTATGTGTTTATTGTCATCTCTCAAGAGATGAAAAAGTTTACGTTGACTTTGACTAAAATAAAGAGAAATTCAGACAAAGCTCAGCCTAAAGTAATACAAATATAAAAGCAATAATTCACTCAGATACAATTTTCGGGCATCATACAAAGATATCCTATAAAGATGTCTACGTATCGAAGTACTGATGAGTTTCTGGGCTCTTTATCACATTTAACTTTACTAACGATACGCCTTAATAGACTCCTTCTTCCCAAATTAAAAGCCCTGAGTTGTAGTTATGTGATAAAATTGCAGGATGTTAAAGGGTTTACGTAGTTAACATCTGCAAAGTCATGTTCTAATGTATTTATAAAAACCTGTTTGTTTTAAATTAAATCATGTTATGCTGACTATGCTCTCCATTTTAATCAGCATTTGTTTTATTGTTATAAGAGCTAACAATTAAAAAATCTCTATATATACTCTGTTTCAGTATGGGGTTAAAAAGTTAAAGCATATGCCATACAACCATCAGCATAAGTACTTCTTTCTGAGTATGTAACACTTTGCACTTGACAAATACATACAAATACACATGTTTAAAAATAAGGACCTATGTGAAAGTCAGATGACAGTAGTCTAACATTACCTCTTTCTGTCTCTTTCACTTTCTTGCTCCCAGTCGGCCCTCCTCTGCTCATACCAGTGTACTTTAACATGCACATTTTGCAGACTATGGTGGCACAGCGGGATTGGGTGGTATGCCTCTACGCTTGTTTCACATGCAACCATGAATTGGTACCATGAGTCCTGTCAGTCCTTACTTGAATGAGCTTTTTTTCTTCTTTGTCAAGGACTTTGCATGGTATGTGAGTTACTACGTCCGCTACTTTTCATTGTATGTTCCCTACTATGGATTTCTGGGATCAATAGTACTTCTTACTTGTGTGAGGTAAGAGCAATGCTTTTGCGTCTTGCTTTTATTTTTTTTACATCAAGTAATTTATAATCTATGTTGTGTTATGATATGTATTACATCCCAGCTTATTAGCCGGGACATTGATACAAATGCATTATGTTTAACATTTTTAAGTTTTTGGTGTAATCTACAGGTTTATTGAGAGTCACTGGTTTGTGTGGGTGACTCAGATGAATCATATCCCCATGGAGGTTGACCATGAAAAACAGGATGAATGGCTTACCATGCAAGTAAGAGGACACTCACAAGTTTAGCACAGTAAAGTAAATAGAGTATGTGAATACTGAAAGTAGAAATTGATTATTTTGTAAAGAATACAATATTTAAATATTTAAAATATATCTGTTTTCCCAGGTGATCATTTTATTGCTTGTTTGCATTTTCTAGTATTCTTAAACTTAACTGTTTGTATAAAGACAGTGCAGGAAACACAACAAACTGCTATATATAATGTGACTTTTACATGGAGTCTGGTTGCACAAAAACTGTAGTGAAATCTTAATTCTGCAGGACCTAATTTTTTCCTCCTTGTTTAGCTGAAAGCCACCTGTAACATTGAGCAATCCTTCTTCAATGATTGGTTTAGTGGACACCTCAACTTCCAAATTGAACACCAGTGAGTAAAAGTGTAACTTTGTTATTATATACTGTATACCAAACATAAGCAGTATATACATACTGTCAAATGCATTTACTGATGCATACAGTACTGCTGCTGCACTAAGAATAACCCAACAGCAAAACAGCAGATGGGTCATTTCAGTGATTTTGTACATGTCTGGTAGGTTTTCTAAAACGAAGGTGTGAACGGAAATTTACACTACATGCATGGATGTGCTCTGTCCATTTCTCTCCCATCAGTCTCTTCCCCCTGATGCCTCGTCACAACTATATCCATGCAGCTCCTGAAGTGCGAATGCTTTGTGAAAAGTATGGAATTCAGTACCAGGTCAAAGGCCTGTGGGAAGCCTGGTGTGACATTGTCAGGTACTGTTGCAACTCTACAATGATAAATACTGTCATCCAACTCCTGCAAAAAGTTTTGTGTATTTCTTTAAGACTGACGGTTGCCCACAAAGACCAAGAGACTGTAGGATTATGCCCAGGGACAGTCTCCATGAAGCAACTTGGGAATATAGGTCTAATTTAAGGGCTCAGTGTTGGTATTTCTGGCTGTAGGTTAGAGCTGGAGTGGAACCCACAACCTTATGAACCACAAGCGAGTATCCTACCCCAAGGCACCACCTAGTCAACTAGACAAGGATGTGTATAAAAGTCCTAAAATGTAAAAGAGCAGAGCAGAAGCTGATCTGCTAGCTTGAGAACATAACCAACTTGTTAGTTATAACAATTGTTTTAGCTACAAAAGTTGTCTTTGTGAGCCAGCTTAGCCTGGTTATTGGCTAATTCCTGCTTGTTAGATCATTGTTTTTGTCGTCGTTAGTTTCACGTTACACATCACCGTCGCTGTGATACACATGCTGCTATATGGACTATTTCCTCCTCAAATAGCTGTTGACACAGCACTGCAATAATAATTTTTGCATTGCCGCCACTTATTTGCACAAATATCAAACACTGAATGTATAAATAGATAACTGTTATAACCTCTTGCACATCCAGTGTAAAAGTCAATTTCCACTTTGTAGGCAATACTACATCCTAACTGTCTATCTACCTCTACCTCTATTTCTAATTCTAGGTTAAAGTTATATTTATTATTCCATGTCTAGTTTAAAATGTATATCTTGTACTCTATTTATATATTGTTTATTCCATGTGCCTTATTTGGTCTTTGTTCCCTATTTCCTACTGCACTGTTAAAACTGGAGCCACGTCGTTTCGTCTCTCTATGTATCTGTACAGTATATAGCAGAGATGACAAAGTTTACTTTGACTTTTGACTTCGAAGAAAATGGACTGTGAAATTAGTTGTTTAAGATGCTCCATGGTAGATCTGTGCTAACACTAAGCGTGTTTTTCTTCCTTCCAGGTCTTTGAAGAAGTCAGGGGAACTGTGGTTGGATGCATACCTCCATAAATAGTCACGCTGCCCCTGCTCAATACTTCAATAAAAAAAATACAATGTAATCACTATTCAACAATCATAACCAACTCTTGCAGTGACTTCTATCTGTGTATCAGTGACTTGAGTTTGTGCCAGTTATTAGGAATATGCTTATTGTCTGTGTGACCCCAGATTGTGGTGTATGCTGTAACTGCGTGTAGTTATGGTGCTTTAGTGGCAATTACATGGGGTCACAAATCACATCTAAACAAGAGGTCTCTTTATTTTTCCATGCTTCAGAGAATGACAATTAATGCAGTTTAAATGCTGGATATCAAAGCCTTACAACTGTAATAACTAGGGATGCACCGATACCACCCCCCGTGCAGTTACTCGTACTCGGAACAAAATTCCCGATACCTACTACCGATACCACATGTGGAAGATATGATGTAGTTACTTTTATCGCCACGCGGGGGCAGTGTAAATGCCACAACACTTGCCAAATAAACTGTAAACTGTGCAGATTTAAAAAAAAAAATGTTATACATCAATACAACAAACCTGCGTATTGGGTGCGGCTTGCTTAAATGGGGCGGTCTATCTAAAAACATGAAAACGCATTTGCTAAAAGTATAATTCAGTGCACAAAAAAGACGACATAGCCAAATGATTCGTTGAATTTAAATGTACTGTTTACTGCAGCAACGACCAGTTCGTTCAAAATCAGATCCGTAAACGTCATCGTCATCGCCAAACAACTGGATTGTAACCCGTGCTGCTTTGCTGTCGCTGATGTCGGACACGCTTTCGTCACCGGTATCGCTCTCTCAGACGTTGCTTGTGCTGCTGTTAGGCTTGTAGGTGGAGGAAGGATTTCTTTATGCAACCGTTCTTTATGCTTTCTGGTTTCACGTTGTTCCCAGACGTAATAACCCATTCGCACGCTTGACTGTACGTCGCACGTCGCTGCCAGCCGCACGGAGTGAGTGTATAATGTCATTACAGAGTTGTAAAGGCCTCAGGGGCGTGGCTAATGACGTAGATGCCTTTACTTCAGATTGGTAAATTCAGTAACGTCGCGGCTAATAACATGGGGCGGCTTATTTTAGAGTTTTAAAACACTTAAAGAATGGGGCGGCTTATTGTTGGGGAAATACGGTAGTTGATATTGGTAAAAAAATAAATAAAAAAAAGTATAATTGTCATTGTTATTAATAACAGACCTACACAGGTATCGGTACTCGGTATCAGTGAGTACCCAAAAATAAGCATCGGTACTCATACTCGGTCTAAAAAAAAATGGTATCGGTGCATCCCTACTTATTATAATCTGCAAAGGAGAAAATAAAATCTGCTTCCCAAGTAATTACATCTAAGAATCTAAGACGTATCGGTACTCGGTATCGGCAAGTACACAAATAAAAATACTCGTACTCGTATCGGTCTGTAAAAAAAGTGGTATCGGTGCATCCCTAGTAATAACTATGCTCAGAAATTTCTCATGGTTTTTCAATTCTGTTTCTGATTTTTTTTAAACAACTGTCCTTAACAGAATGTGTAAGTCTAACAGTATATAGTTTGATCATGTAGCATGATGAATCTTAATTGAATTGTAATGTTTTCTTTAGAATTTTCTTATTAAATTTGAAGTTATTCTACAATGTTGCGGCCATCAGTTTGCTCAGATGTTTTGCTCACTTTGACCAGAAAATATGACTAAATCTAAAGCAATTCCAGGGGCTATTTAGTGCAACATTAGACTTCCACCACCACACATTTTACAGTGTGAAAATAAAACAGCATAAAATACAGATATAATGAGACTTTATTTAATGTTCTTGCATCATTCTTTTGTGACAAAAATCAGCACTTGAACATGTACCTCTGAGGGATTTTAAGTGATATTTACAAAAAATAAAGATATACTCATAATTCCTTATGAAAAATGGCAATTTTAAAATCGAATGAAAATCGTATGACATGAAGACTTGTATCCTTGCATTACAAACTGTTCTTTCTGTTATGAAATATTCATTCTATACATTGATGTAGGGGATAAACTCTACATCCCAACTCTAATACATTGTTGAACAGATGCATACAATGTAAAGCATATCTTTGCACAGCTAGAATAGGTTTTATGAAATGTATTCAGAGTAATTAAAACAAAAAGCATTTTAAAAAATAGAATAAATATACAAATAAAAGGTACATCTTCATCTATGCAGATTATAAGATAATGGCAAGAGATACGGTTGTGATAGAGCACGTTTGTACATGTCATTTAGAACTGCTTTAACTCTGTGCTGTGCCTGTCAAAGGTGCTAGACTACAGTCTGATTGCAAGTTAAGCACAGTTGTGCTTATTTCTTGGCAGAGGCAATCTTATTCTTCTGTTTATTCAGGATATTTTCGAGCTCAGAGTCCCCACGGCTCTTCTGGGGGAAAGATGGGAGAAAACAGTTTCATGAGAAATTTTGTAGAGCCTTGTGTTCAAACCAACTGGTCTGAGATCACATTCTGCCATTAAGCTTTCCTAGACTTTGAACAATTTAGCAAAAGGCAGCATCATACTCTTTCCCAAGGACATGACAGGCATAATGTGCAGCTCTACTGTATTAATAAATACCTAAAAACATGTGAAACTTACCCTCTAGAATTTTGCCTATCAAAGGTCTATACATTAAACTGAGTTAAGCAGGTGACTTATCCGCAGCGACTCCGGGTTATCTGTGGCTGCTAGTCTGCCATTAGGTGAAGTGTAAAAGGGAACTGACCTCTAGCAGAGATTTCTGCACTGTGATTTGACTGTAGACACGCGAACCTTCATCCCCACACACGGCCTTCAGTTCCTCCTTATCCAGGGAAAACAACTGAGCAGCGGTCAGTTTGCCCAAACAGTCCACTGTCCTGAGAGGCAGAATGTGAACATACACACAAACTTTTTAAAAAACATATTAAGAAAATGCAACATTTATACAAAAATTTTAAGATCAGAAACCATATACCTTATGTGTACATAAACATGCCCTGAAATATGTCACATCAGTTCTAAGAGAAATTTTTAAAAATTAAGTAAAATTTACAATTAAGATTAGCATATGTATGAGATGACTGTCATCTGAAAAAGTGCAAGTCAGTGATTATTTGTAATTGTACTAGGGATGCACCGATACCACCCCCCATACAGTTACTCGTACTCGGAACAAAATTCCCCAATACCTACTACCACATGTGGAAGATATGATGTAGTTATTTTTATCGCCACGCGGAGGCAGTGTAAATTCCACAACACTTGCCAAATAAACTGTAAACTGTGCGGTTAGAAAAATGTCAACCGTCTGGAGGTACTTTAAAATAAATGATAATGACAGCAGCAAAGCAGACTAATATTTTAATATTTAATATTTCATTTAATTATAGCTTTTTATGTTTTGATACTTATAGAACAAATAAATGTATAAAAAATTACTATCATTTATTTCATGAAATGACATAATAAGGCTTAAGTGTACTTTAATTTATATTTTGGTTTTTGAAAGTGTTTTTTTTTTTTTTTTTTTAGTTTAGACTACCGTATTTCCCCAACGACAGGTCGCGGCTTATACATCAATTTTATAAACCTGCGTATTGGGTGCGGCTTGCTTAAATGGGGCGGCCTATTTAAAAACATGAAAACGCATTCAGTGCGTAAAAAAGACGACATAGCCAAATGATTCGTTGAATTTAAATGTACTGTTTACTGCAGCAACGAACAGTTTGAAAAGCAACGCAAAACAAAGATAGATCAGTGATGTCACTTAATTGGCGCCGCATCCAGCCTCGTTGCTGAAATGTAGAAATTACACATTTTTTCAGGCCACATTACATTGCTACATTACATTACATCCTAGTATATACTACAAGGTAGGGAAAAACCAAACTTAACAGAAATAAAAGGAACAAAAGTTTATTGTTGGCTGGGAAAATATAAGTTTTTAATTTTCGTTTGAACGACTGGAAGGTGGGGGTACTGCAGTACAGCAATATCAATCATCTGTCTACATGTAAATTCTTAAGTATAAAATCAGCAACTCTGAAATGCAAAAATTATTAGGCTTATCTTTATGCTTTCTGGTTTCACGTTGTTCCCAGACGTAATAACCCATTCGCACGCTTGACTGTACGTCGCACGTCCGGCCAGACGGAGAGAATGTATAATGTCATTACAGAGTTGCAAAGGCCTCCAGGGGCGTGGCTAATGTCGTAGATGCTAGTGATGTGTCGTTCGCGAACGAGCCGGCTCTAAGAGCCGATGCTTTGAAGCGAACAAGAGGAGCCGAAGCTTCAGCCGCTCCTGCTCAGCTCTGCTGAAAATCCATTCGGCAGGGGCGGGACTTTATTTATATGGGCACACAGAACATTGGCTCATAATGCCGGCTCGTTCACGAACGACACATCGTACTAGGATCGTACCATTATGTGAAAGTAGGAAGACTTTGCATTGTCGCTACATCGGTCCCCTCAGAAAGAGTCTTCTCAAAAACAGGACAAATAATCACGGAGAGGAGAAATCGCATCAGCCCATCTAAGCTGAGGCATCTGGCATTTCTGAATGCCAACCTGGCCTAAAAACTTATATTCAAAGAGTCATAGTGTTGTGTTGTTGTTGAGTTTGGCCTTTATTTAATTTGTTTGCTGTGGTTTTGTGTTAAGTTATTCATTTAAAGCTTTTATTAAAATGTTAAACAATAGTAACTGTGTATTTTTTGTAATGGAAAAATGCATAAAAATACGTAATGTCTGAAAACAATGAATAAGAAATTGCTTATACACAAACCATTCATAATTGCTTAATTAGGCTAAAATATAAACATCCAAGTGATACTAAACGAAGAGCCATTCGGGAGCCGTAAGAGCTGGCTCTTTAAAGGGAGCCGATCCAAAAGAGCCGAAGCTTTGAAAAGGGTCGGAGTTCCCATCACTAGTAGATGCCTTTACTTCAGATTGGTAAATTCAGTAACGTCGTGGCTAATAACATGGGGCGGCTTATCTTAAATCCTACTATTATTGTAATTGATATTGATAACAGGCCTACACAGGTATCGGTGCGGGTGAGTACCCAATAATAAATATCGGTACTCGTACTCGTTCTCAAAAAAACGTTCCGATCACGGGGCGAACTCCCTAACCGTCCTGATACCAACTGCCCATTTACAATTTAGATAAGCAACACTAAATGTACGGTATCCCCTATATTACACACTACACTCTTAGAAAAGATGTGTTAAAATTGACACAAACTGCATCAAATTCCTTCACATGAATGGGTGAGTTTTGGTTTGTTAATAACGTTTCTTGTGTTAATTTTAACACATTCACTGTGTTAACACTTTTGGCACAGTGAAAGTGTCAAGAAAGATAACACAAAGATGGTTACACATATTGTGTGAACACCTGCACATGTTGTGTACATTTTAAAACTACACATGACTATGTGTAAAAGATCTGAGGTTCTCATGAGCAAGGTAGATCCCCCAGCGCTGCTCCCAAGGCGCTGCCTTAAAAAGCTGCCCACTGCTCCTTCATGAATGGTATAAATGCAGAGGTCACATTTCATGTGGTGCACTGTGTGCTGTGACATGTTCACAAAGACAACTAATTGCTCACTTAAAGACAGGAAAAATGTCGGCATCTGGTGGCTGATACGCATTTGTCAAAGCGGATTTTTAAGTACAGTGCCATGCATCAGCTTTCTGAAGTATCTCTGAATCTACTCGCCTCTTCTGCTGCAGTGGTTTGACTGATTGAAACTGCTGTGGTGACCACAAGATTATTTTGTCCAAATCATGTAAAAACCTTAAACCACAGCTGGACCCGGAAAAAACCTTAATCCCAAGTCGTGCCAGAGAGACTGCCTCTGCATTTGTAAGTCGCTCTGTATATCGGACAGGCAAAACAAATTTAGACATATCAGCAAACTCACGGTTTGGAGAATCCCTTGACATTGAGCCAGGTAGTGACCTCAGCAGGAGAGGAACTGAAGTTAAGCGGGACGGTTGGGTGCTTTTCTACTACATAATTGCGGGTTGGCTGCTGGGTCTTCTTGGAGGTGAATCGCTGCAACAGTTCATCATTAACTTCATCCATTTGAGGAGCAACACCTTACAGAAAGAAATTTATGGAAGGGGTAGAAACTGGTCAAATTACTTTACAATATCTGATGTTAGGTATGAAAACATCTTTATTGCCAATATTCTAAAAAATAAGTACATAACCTGTAATGTTCTTTTTAAATCAAATACTTGTGCTGGAGGTAAAACTTAAATACGTGGACTGATTTTTGTTTTCTCGAACTTACGATCTTTATCCCGTGGTGATCTTGACTTTTCGAACAAGGAACCAGAGGGAGATGTGCTTTCATAGGGCTATTCACAGCGATGAAAGGAGGCAGGGGAAAAAAGAAAATAACATGATTTTACAGTCTTACCTCACGGTATGTGATTTGCTGTAGTGATGCACTGATCTGACACTGATACTGATTATCTGATACTGACTCTGGAGTGGGTATCAGTAACAAAGGTCTGATCCTTGGGTCCGATCTATTCCACTAATTTACTTGTTTATGCTACTTACCTGGCTGTATGCTGGATCCATGCCACAAAGATCCTGTGGAGTGACAACATCTAAGATGTTGCAGGGCACATAGCCGACCTGCCCACTCCTGTTTCTCAACTTCCACCACTGTTTATCATCCTCAATGACCTTAACACAAACAACTCTGATAAGTAAAACCATTTTCTAACATGACACACAACTAACTACTGATCTCTGACAACAGTAAAACTCTCTACCTTACACGCTGTGCCTCACCTCTAAAACTTCATCTTGAAGGACAGAGAGCTCATTGGCATTGCGAGCCACGAAGTGGTAGAGAATCTTGGCATACTTCCTGACAGGAGAGGGTGTAGTGAAAGATCTACAAAGGTAGAAAAAGAAACCCCTCTATGATACTGCTGCAGAAGCCCAGTACACATACACTTTCTCTTAAAAACAAGAGAACTACAAACAGATCTTATGACAGAATAGTCTAACATTAAACAGTTTTATAATAATAAAATATTCCAATACAGTAAGATTTAAACAATCATGTGTGTATTTATAAAAACTGCTGTGATTAAAGACATGGTTTTATAGATACTATTCAGCATTGTTAACAAGATCTTTTTAAAAGTAGAGTAGCTCAATAACATTTGGGGCAGTTGGTAGCGTAACAGTACAGGCGTTCCCCCATGATTGGAAGTTTGCCTTGAGGTACTCATGAGCAAGATACCGTCCCCAAGTACTGCTCCCTGAGTGCTGCCCATATCAGCTGCCCACTGGTCCTTCACAGATGGGTCAAATGCAGAGGTCACATTTTGTTGTTCTGCACTGTGTGCTAGGCAGTAATAGATTCTACAATAATCAATTCTAGTAATTTTTTCTCAAACTCACCCGTTTGATGACAGTGAAGACTGGGATCCAAAGAACTAAAACAAAGAGAGAACAAAAAGTATAGCTGACATAATTTAAATAAGTCAGTTTTCAAAGCGAGAATTATCAGCGTATAGATGTTAAATATTCACTAGTTCTGGTCAATCCATCTATGTACAGTACTCCTATCTATCTATGTCTCTCATTCTCTCTCATACACACGCACACGTACCTCTTTTCTGTATTGTGATGATATGGGGGACACTGGTCCAGCACATTCTGTCTCCCATGGCGCTGTGCGGAAGAGTTCAACTGGAGGCTCCCAGCCATTACGGAATTTCGGAACATAGAGAGGAGCACACTGATCTCGTGGCCACTCAGCTCTAAGGAGACCAAGAGAGAGTAGTATAATCTACTACCTTACATTCTGCTGTGAGTTATTACATGTTGACCACATTGGCTAAAAAGATCCCAGCTAGACTTGACTCCAGTGAATGGTTAAGATGAACTTGAAAAATTGTACCCAGTATCACATTTGACTACAGGAGCTATGCAGGATTCAGAGACCATGAAGCAGGGTTACTCTATGCCATATTATTTTGTTGTATGGCAAAAATACCTGGGCCGTGTCCAGCCATCCCCTAGCAGCTCAAAAATGGTCATCTCTTTAGGGGACAAATGTCCTCTCATAAAGTCCACAGCATCCCGAGAGAGGTGAGGGGAGATGATAGAGCGAGCCAGCTCTGGACTACCACAACTCTGCAGCACCTACGATCACCCAGCACAAACAGTAATACTTCACCTTAATTCGTTAACTGGTTCCACAACTTAAGTAAAAAAAAAAAAAAACACAACATAGACCTAGACTCCCTATAGACATACCAAAACATCTTTAATAACACTGTCACATAAAAATACCCTTTTCTTTAAAAATATGCTGTATATACAGTGTACAGTATTGTATGTACAGTACATTATTACGTCATTTCGACTGGCGTCTTTTTTAAAGTTATGTTGCTAATTCTAAAATAATAAAAGAAAAAATAAAACTCATATAGTCGAAATGACGTAAGGTGCGGTACTACTGTATTAACACGTGTACACATATGTAATATATATACATATAGAGACATTTATATAAACATATGTGTTTTTATTTCTTGAGCTTACCAATTCCAGGGGTCCAAACAAGAAGTGGACGAGTTCTGATGCGCTGGGGTTCTGGATGTGTTTTTTCAGTTTGGCCTGTAGGGGGAGCACAGAGTCAACACGCCTGTATGTCAAGCTTGCAGTTACTGAGCTGCGTGTGCAAGTCTTTTCAGATTCACCTACATCTAACTGCTTTTATCCAAGAAAAACATGGTGAGATTAACACTAATAAACCTAGTTGATAATAGTTCTAATACAATCTTAAACTAATTTTAATAAAACCATGATGTTAAACTTAGACACTCCTGAAAAAAAGCATCACAAGAGAAAGGGTTTGTAACTCTGTGGTTAATTGTTGAGAAACAATACATCAGTCTACACTGATGCATTGATTCATTCATCAACGAGCCCATAGCATCGATAAAGAACGAAAACATTGCTGCTAGCTGACATGACAGACATACCACACCACACATGAGCTAGCAACATGTTCATTAATCCTGAAATAGCACTACTTCAACTTGTGATTATTGGTCACAGCACCGCTCACAGTGCACCACAACCAAATGTGACCTCTGTATTTGAATTATCTGTGGAGGAGCAGTGCACAGCTTTTCGGCAGCGCCCAGGGAGCAGTGCTTGGATATGGTACCTTACTTATAAGTACCTCAGTGGCACTCTGCGATTCGAACCAGCAACCTTCCAATTACTTGCCGAACTGAACTCTCTAACCATTACGCTAGCATCTAAAGATTCTGAATAGCGTTGCTTCACTAACCCATCACTACCATAATGTACAGAGTAAGACACACTCTTGTGTAGTGGATTGCTATGATGCAGGAAGACTGTAGTACATATTACTACTACTATTTAGATACTTCTAATATAAGGTTAAGGTTTACACAATATCTGCTTTAATGTATGCAGAATTTCATTTTTCTTTATAAAATATGAAAAATGTAACGCTCAGTGTATCAGAATGTGACTTTTTATTGAACAGGAGGTCAAAGATTGTGTATCATTGAAATGTGAGGTTGAGCTTAGGAACAAAACGTCAAATAATATTTAGCTTTATATAGCTGCATAGTTCATCTGCTTTTTGTGAGTTGATATGAAGGGAAATGATTGTGTCCTGAATCCTGAACTGAATCAAATTGAAATTGTAGTATCATACTGACTTTGTGATATTGGCGGAAATTGAACTGTTGTACATTTAAGTGATATAATATCATATTGTGGTGAAACCTGTGAGTTACATCCCTAGTAAAGGTACCACTGAAGTACCTGTGAGTAAGATACTCTCTACAGGCACTACTTCCCGGGCGCTGCCCACCCAAATGCAGAGGTCACATTTAATTGTGGTACACTGTGTGTGCACTGGTGTGTTCACAAAGACAAATAATAAGTTTCATCCTACTGTACTCTACTGTTTTCTACTGCACTCTTTTCTATTGTACTATACTTTTTGTATTCTATTGTATTCTACCTTACACTTTAATTCTGTTCTATATAACTGTTAACTGTCATTTAATTTTCACTTCTGACCTCAGTATCCCAGTTGACCTGATATGGTTTAGGTGGTGGACCAACACAGCAGTGACACAAACACAGTAGTGAGCATTGGTATTGTGTGCATAAGGCACAGCAGTACTGCTGGGATTTTTATGAAGGGACAGACACTGCACTGAACAGATGGGGTATAGTCTCTTATTGTGTACCTACCAGGAAGGAATTCTTGGTGAAGTAGTAGAAACGTGGACTTGCATATTTGAATTCAACCTCACAACTTTAACACCAATATAAAGGCCCAATCCCAATACCCCCACTTAGCCCTACCCCTTAGCCCTACCCCTCCGTTTTGCGCGTACCCGCGTAGGGAAGTGTTGTCCCATTTCTTTTAGCAGCGAGGGGTAGTGGTGTTCAGCCCTCAAGATAGCCCTCGAAACGGTGATTTTTCAGATGCTGACTCAAAACCGAGTGAAAGAAGAAAATTCCCACAATGCATTGCAATACCAAATCAAGACAAGAAAAGATGGCTAGCGGTGTGGGGAAAGAAGTTCATAAATGTAAGTACATCTTTATAAATACGCTTGCAAAAAATCAAATTTTAGCGGAATATCTTTGTTTAATGTAAGTGAAACGGAGTATGAGGTTGAATTTTTCAAAAACAATTTTCTGAAAATCGCTAATTCCGTGTGTAGAGACAGAGCAGTATCGCTGTAGTATTTATAGAAAAAGAACCGAGCAGGGGTGAGTTTCACAAAACCGTCGAAAGAAAAGAACGTATTATTCAGAGAAAGAGCGTTCAAAGTCCTTTTTATGTTGTTTTTTGGCTACGACACTTTTGGTAAACTCACCCCCGATTGTTTTCTGACGTAAGCGAGTGGTGTCCCGATTCCTAGGTAAAGATTTCAAGCTCTACCCCTTGTGGCTACGATCTGTGAAGTCAACTTCGAAAGGCAGGGCCCTCGAAATCGAGTGGTAGGGCTAAGGGAGGAGAAATGGGATTGGGCCAAAGAATGTTACTGCCCTGAATTAATCAAAAATTTAATTGTGACCTTCTTTGAGAATTTTCTTGTTTCAAGTTAAGTGGAGTATGGGCACAGAAATGTCCCTTGCAGAGTTTTATGTATATTTGAACGGTGTGTTATAGGGAAGGAGAGGTCAAAGCAAAGAAGAAAAGCTCACCAGCAGATTGAAGGAGAGCTTCAGTTTCTGAAGACTGTCGATGAACTCTGCCTCAGATGGAGGTTTAGCTCTTAAGGTTAACACCCCCTCTAGGGAGACACATAATAAAAGTGCATATTAATGTGTAGTATATAAGGTTTTTGAAATATAACATACATCAAATCTACAAAGTATGCTGTCTGAAAGACTGATTTATGACAGCAATTGGGGTTAGAGTAAATACCTGCCGGGCCTCGTTTCTTAGTTTTTCTGCCCTTATTGCGCTGGTTGAGCTGGGTAAAGGCTTCTGCTGCTTTCTGCAGCCGTGCCACAAAGATCTCAATGTCATCCAGAGCACAGTTCAGAATTTGCTTGAAGTAAACACAAACATATATTTAGACAGGACTGCAATAACTTGTTCAATAAGTCACCAATCATTTGATACACTTCATATTGGCATGCTCTGTGTGTGTGTGTGTTCCTGACTATGATTGGATGCATATGCCTCCTATATGATGTTACTCAGTAAACCGGCACTCACCACATCCTTCTCAATGCTCTGCGCCAGCTTCTCATGGGACTCGGCATCTTGCTGAGCTGAACCTCGTCTCTGTATGTCTAAAGCACACACACACAGACACATAAATAAAGAAGTGACTGAAAATGTTATTCTTTGAATGCTTTTCTTGCACCACCATGTCCTCATGTATATGACTCACCTTTGATGTCCATAGCCGCCACACGTCCTTTGACGGCAGGGGATGAACTCTTGAACTCCGAGGGGGGAATAATTGTCTCCCGCTGCCGCTTCATTCTCTCCTGGTTCATTCTGAGAGATGAGAATGTGTAAAAGTGCATGTACACACATTATCTGTGGGAGCACTATAGTGTGCCAGAGTGTAGAACTGCACTGACCCATAGTATTTGGAAAAAAGGTAATGAGCATATCTACTTAAAAGAACATCATAAAGAAATTGTAGTGATGCATGGATGAGGCATTAACGCTGCTGGAGCTCTACTTTATGAACTGTACACTTACTTGAGTGTCTGTGGTCTCATCTTCTTGCCATGTTTACTGTCTCCCAGGGCGCTATCAATGTCAGCATGCACAATCTCCGCCTGAAGTCAGCATATGCACATGTGAATTATTAACCTCACATTTAAGTTTTTTATTGATTTCTTTGTTTATAAACACATCTACTATGACTTTGTTGAAGCCTTGAACAAGGTACAGGACGTGTCATAGGTCACAGATGCACATTTGCACATTTTTTCTAGTTTTAGCATTTATATTTGTAGTTAATCTATAAATGTGTACTCTTATAGATTATACAGTTTTGCCATGATTGGAAGGTCGCTGGCTCGATCATGTAAGCTAACCACTGCTCTTTCGTCGATAGATCAAATGCAGATGTCGCATTTAGTTGTGGCGCACTGTGTGCTGTGGTGTAATCACTCACTTTCACTATAATTTAGTCCAAGACTAGGTTAATCAATAGTCGAATAAATAAATAAATATGTATTTAAAGTTTAAATTGTATTGGAGGAATAAGTCAGACGTATGGAAGATGAAAATGTGTGATTGAGTGTTTAATAAATCTCACCTCCACTTCATCACAGTAGAAGAAGTGTATGTCTGGTTTGTGTTGATCATTATCCTGACAGACCAAAAGCAGGACAGATGGGTAACGTGTCTTATTCAGTACTGGCTGACTGTGATGTACTATGGAGAGAGGGAAGTTCTCCAGCTCTTCCTGTTAAACAAAGAGAGAGGTTGTAGAGAGAGAGAGAGATGTTAAAGGGTATAATATAAAGGGTACAATAGCAGGGAGGAATGTTCAGAGTAAGAACAATGCAGAACTAATGAAAGTTAGCATTTCAGTTCATAAGAAGTTTGTGTGACTGATGATCCTTTTGTCAGTTCAACATCACTTCAGCAAAAAGCCAAATACAGTACATACAGATTTTCAACCACCTTCAGAACTGACAAATAAGACAAAGTATGCTTAGCAATGGTGCAAATGGTAATGAAAGTTCCCTGAAGTAGTAAGGGTAATGTGGCTAGGTGGTGACAGAAGCTTATGATGACTGAGCAAGCATTGTGTATTTGCATACTAATTTGGTTATCATAAGATTACACCAGCCCAGAGGTATTAAACCAGTAGTCATTGCAGGTGGTCCGTGACATGCAATCAATGATTTCACTACTGAAATCATTTCAAATTATTTCATTCATTCATTCATTAGTTGAACCGCTCAATCCCAACCGGGGTCACAGGGACTGAAGCCTATCCCTGAAACTTACAGGTGCAAGGCCCACGCAAACACAGGGAGGTCAATCAACAGTGCAAAGCAACATTTCCTCCATAACCCTCCATAATTTAAAGTTAAATTCTCTGAACTCTTCTAGGTAACATGCATAAAACAGCAAGGTTAAAACATATACATTGTCTTCCAGTTTTATCAAATTACAATCTGTACTGTTGCAAAATGGATCTGAAATACCACTGTCATAAATCTGTGTTTAGAAGGCAAATTAGCCCCCTGCAGCAGCCTGTTATCATTGAGTTTACCATCTCATTCTGACTCTCATCAATATAAATACATAGCAACCAAACAAAGATAATGACAAAACAGGCGGTGCTCACCATAGTATCACAGTCCAAAAGCCTGATGGCCTTGTCGCTGACCTGCAGCAGCATCTCCTGGGTCCAGATTTTATCTTTAGAGTCCAAGAGGATCAGTTTCCTCACCGCATCCTCCACTGTAGCTATGGATTCGGCCTTGTCCATTATAAATGTGGACAGATGCTGAGAACAGATCTTGATGTTACTTTTAAAACAATTCCTTATTAGTGTTGCTCAATATTCGTGAGCAACATCCACAACAGGAGCAAATTCTGTGCAGCAAAAGAATAAATTCTGAAGTGTAGGCATCAAGAAGATACTTTGCCTCCTTTGTAAATCTTTAGTTCAAATTTTATAGCAATGCCACCAGCAATTACTTGCCATAACCCAGCGTTCTAAGAGCTGAACTGATATCAGTAGAATAAATTGTGAACTCAATACCTTTCTACATGAACATAAATCATTTAAAAACAGGCTACTAAAATCATGGTTTTCATCTACATGCTTTAATTTCTAACCACTTTGTAGACAGCAGGCCTTTTAGACAAATATCCCTATATTTGTTATTGGTGTGTCATGGTGATGGCCACACCTTCACATTGTTGCAATTGTTTGGGTGTTCTATGTGCTTTTTATTTTACAAGCCGTGCAAACAGAGAGTTCAAATAATGGAAAATTAAGGTAGGGATTGTATGCTTGAAATATTCAGAATGACTGAAAGGCATAGTGTTATTATATAGGAATACAGATAAGGAAATAGAATAGAGAAAATAACCACTGCACTCATTTTTCATAGACTGCACACACTACCTTGCTGATTTTGTGTCTGTGTTTGTACACTAATGCTGTGTGTCTGAGTACAAATGTATTAGACATGTAAAATAGCATTTAAATTTAGATTTAAAAGCATATCCAAAAATGATTAAAATAACACTTTACATGATATTTACACGATAACTGCCAAAGCTGACAAATTACATGATTTTGTTAATCAAGAATAGCATTTTGTCTTACATTATACGCCCCAAAATGCTAATAACCAGGGACCCTTATATCTGACCCATATCTTAGGTTAAACTCCTACAGTACAGTATTTATTTAAACCAGCCTCCATAATTGATAAACACCCTGCATCCTGTGCGTGCCAGAGGGATTCACATTACCCACATGCATTAAACATCTAATTTAACTACAAGAACATTTATCTGCATGTCCAATCGAAAGCTGCTGTAAGGCTGGAGAGGGTTTGACGGGCCTTGAAAGACGACTAGAGCTCAGTTAGAGGCTAATGGGCCAAGTAATGCAATTGGAAGGAAGAAGGGCAGAGCAGGACAAGAGAATTGTAAGATAAATTTGCACTTTTCTCTAATAGCTATAACGGCTAGCCAGCATTAACGCTAAGTAATAGTGATCAATAGTGATGACCCTATCATTCATTTTTTAAATGTCAGTATTTCCGAAGGAATACCATTTTAGTCCTTGCAAGAACAAGGCCGGATGTTCAGCACCAGAGGCCCTTGGTCGTTATGTAGAATCTTTTCTTTTCGGCTGGGTACAAGCTTATGGTCTTTATTAGGTAGCGTAACAGTTAGGATGTTCACCCTTTGATCAGAAGGTCGCCGGTTTGAATCCTGGACCAATCAAGTTACCACTGAGGTACTCATGAGCAAGGTACCGTCCCCAAGCACTGCTCCCTGGGCACTGCCCATGTTAGCTGCCCACTTCTTCTTCACGGATGGGTCAAATGAAGAGGTCACATTTCGTTGTGGTGCACTTTATGCTGTGCTGTGGTGTGTTCACAATGACAAATAATCACTCACTCACTTTTTAAAATTCCATTTCACTTGTGGTTGTGGGCAAATTTAAACTGGCTTCAAAAATCAGCTTAAGCCTGTCCAGTCTGCTCTGCATCAAACCAACATTAATGTAAATAATAAGTGGGGAATGTAAACTAGAACTAAATCCCCAAAACTTGAGTGAAGGAAACATTATGTAAGAGAAGTTGTATGAGGGTGAGAGATTACCACTATGTGTGCCTGCAGTTACCACTGAGTGTAAAAGAACTGGAGAGAGACAGATAAGTTACACAACAGTCATTAGAAGAGCGGGAGTGTGTTTGTGTGTGTGTGCGTAAGTGTGTGTAACAAAGAGCGACAGAGCTGGAAAGACGGAGAAAGAGAGAGAGTACATAGATCAGAAGTTTACTGTTGTCACTAAATGGAACACATTGCACACAGCTAACCGATTAGAGTACCAATAATTTTTTTTTTATTTTTGTAGTTTTAATATCAACAGAGGTCTTGAGTCTATTGACTTATGTGAACCATTGATCCTTATAGATCAATTAATGCTACATGTTAACTTACATGACATTGGTCAGCATCTTTATTCGTTTGATAAATCTGCCAGCAATCCAAAGTCATGACTGTAATTGTTTTATTGCAATGCCATAGCAAAAATGCAATGTGTTTAAACATTAACTTGCAAGCACTGTTACTGGAAGGACGACAATTGTGTCAGGATACTATTCTTGAGCAAGGAAACAAAGATGACATATAAGGAAGAGATTTTTCATAAAGATACTGAGGACAGCAACTTGCAAAAATGGCTTAGGAACTGAAGCAAAGAAAGAGAAAAATGTATTCAATGGGAATTATTAAAGGAAGGGCAGAGAAATGACTGCCTCACCTGCACATGGTACTGAGAAGTGTCCTGCATGATGAAGTTGGAATTGGAATATTTCTTGCGTTGTTCTGATACATGAATAACAAAGAAGGCAAATAAAGCAATAAAACTGGTTAAAAAATAGCAATATCTTAATTTTATTGACACAACAAAAATATAAAATATAAAACAGTTACATCAAGAATCTTATTTGCTAATCAGATTACTTACTTGCTTACCCACTTATACACTGGACGTGTTATCAAGTATCTGTGACACACCTTATTTTAAAACCAAAAACATCTTTTTTTCCACTAATTTGAAAACCATTCACTCTTAGAATGAATGTGTAGAAAAATTACACAAATCATGTGTAACACTCTACACATTTTGCATTAATGTTAATAAAATTGTGTTGGTTAAGTCAGATCTTTTACACATAGTTATGTGTAGCTTTAAAATGTACACAACATGTGTAACCACATGTTAATATTATACATGTTTACACATCTTTGCGTTACCTTTCCTGACACTGTATCAAAAGTGTTAACACAGAGAATGTGTTAAAATTAACACAAGAAATGTTGTCCTAAAACTCACCCGTTAATGTGTAAGAATTTGTCAGTTTGTGTCCATTTTAACACTTCTTTTCTAAGAGTGTATATAACATCCAGATAGAAATTAATATACTTTTTTATTACATTTATAAATGACATATTAATGAATAAAGGATAACTGAGATAAGCCTGGGCAATTAGTTTAAAACATTAGCGTAATTGAAACAGTGACATGTGACAAATATACGTCATGTGTTAAGTGGTATAATCCGATTACAGTCATAGATTTGGAACTTTTGGAACCTTATTGGAATGTTTAAATATAAATACTGACTAAATGAAAGAGATCTTGTAGATATAGCTAGAGCTTGTAGATAGGTCTTGATGTCCAAACTTGAACTTAATCTCATTATTGACATAAATATATAGTAGAAAGTGTTATTTTAAACATGGGTGGTGCACAGTAACACAAGGAAATATTGACTATTGGCATGTACATACACACACACATAAAAGCAAGGAGTTTCGTAAACCAACCTGGATGCCACATTTTGGTGAGACAGTGAGAGAAACACTAGACACAGGGAATCTACCAAACATCTAAAAGGACATAAGCAGGAGGTGACAGAAACACAAACCCACATGTGTAACAATAAACACAACTCTTAACTAAAATTCTATTTCCATTTAACATTAAAAGGTTAAAACTTGTTAATTATGTGGAAGTACCAGAGAATACAATCATAAATCTGGTAATCCGTTAGAGCCAAAAATAAAATATTTTTAAAAAATAACTTTTTTTTACACTACAGTAGCTCGTGTAAACATAAAAAAGCACTTCTGCCTACCCATCTAAGCACGGTCACAATATATTTCCCAGCAAAGAGTTAATTTATCCTCCAAAGCTCCATTGGTTTTCATAAAACTGGATTCCTTCTGACGAGTAGACGAGCAGACTATTTGACTGGAGGTTGAAATTAACTGGAAGTGCCTCTCTGACAGTTCAACAGTACACTCAATTTTACACTTTCCATCAAGGTCAAAGGTCAAACATTACGTGATCTGTTCAGATTAACTCTTTGCTTTACTCCGCTGCTTTGCCTGCAATACTGCTATCCCTGTTTGTTTTACAACAGACATCATAAATCTATTTAACCTTAGTAGTTTTAATAAAAGAGCAGCATGACAACACATACACGTAGGCTAATATCTCAGGGTTTTCCTCAGAAGGGCTCTCTCTGATTTGGTATATATATATTTGGGTATTAAAAGAATACTAGAAAACTAGATTCTTCATGGACTGACAGACAATTGAATTTACATTTGGATCAGACTTTCATTTCCTAATTCCTAAGAGTCTTACTCATTACTCACTTATTGTGCCAAAAGGTGCAGGGAGTTTGAACCCACAACATTTTTGTTTGTAGGCAAACATCTTATCACTATGCCACCATCACTCTTATCCAACAGATAATCTTGAAATAAATGCGCCATAAACTTTTTTCATTCAAAAAGTCGTACTGGCTTCTGATCTGATCCAAACAGGAGATGAATTGTACTATAAGGAAGAGATTTTTCATAAAGATACTGAGGACAGCAACTTACAAAAATGGCTAATTAAGTGAACACACATTCACATCTTTCGGTTTGCAAGAAACTGTATCATATCGAAATTTCCACCTCTTTTTTCTAATGCTATCTCTCCCTCCCCCTCGGATGTACCATGTGCCAGGCTTCCATCTCTCCCTCTCTTCCTGTTTCAGTGAAACAATAGTGCTTGCAGTGGGCCTATGTGAGGGCGGCAGTGAGAAAGTAGAGCCGAGCTCATGCCTTATTAATGACTGACATTTACGCCAATCGATTCACAGCTCGAGATGAGAGTCACTTAGGTGCCACATGGGCAGTGTCAGAAAGAGCTTCTGAAGCACCTCTGTATTGTTTGCAGATCACTGTCCTCTGGTTCCTGGAGAAACTGGAGAAAATACTGGACTGATCTCAGATCTAGACAGAAATATTATATTTCTGAACAAACTTCTATTGTCTACCTAATTGGGGCAGCCTAGTGTTAGGATACTCACCTTTGAACTAAGAGGTTATGGGTTTTAAAGTCTTGCTCTATCCTACTTACAGCACAACCAGCATTGGGTCCTTAAGCAAGACTGCCAACACCAAGTTGCTCCATGGAGACAAATCTCCATGTAATGACTTATAAATACACATTCTAAATCTAATATTACCTCACACCACATAGATATTTATAACAAGTCAGAGAGGATAGGAGCTGTATGAAATGCTCTCTCTTGGCTCATTCCTGGTGGAATTATCCATCAGTTAAGCACAAACTCAAAATACACATAGCTTTCTCAAGGGTTAAAACATGTGACCTCACACAGTTAGAAAATCCCTCTGTCACTATGTTTTATCTCATATGCATTCATCCCTAGAACAAAGTCTAGAATCTTCTGCTTCTTTCCAGATCTTTCCATCTGTGTGTGACATGAGCTGGCAGGGCACTTCAGGATGATGGGTAGCTGTCCTGGAGTGACTGCAGAAGAACATGTAACGCTATATGTCTCACCTCTCTCTCTCTCTCTCTCTCTCTCCCTTTCTTACCCTCTCCCTGCCACTCTCTTTCTACAGTGTCTTTTCTCAACTGTGTCTTCTGTTGTTTACAATTACTTAAATGTCCAAATATAAAAGAAAAGCAGCTTCAGAAAACAGATCTATCATCTAATTGTATATTATAACATTCCTAATGTTCCACAACTGGGACACATTACTCATCCAAAAAGCAAATTGCCAATTAGAACCTCAAGGAGAACACATAATGACATCTGAGCCCCTACAAATTGTAAGAAACACATCTAGAAGGGGAAAATAGCTTTACGTTACTTGGAAAATGCATTAAATCAAATTCTAACAAAAAAACTTATCATGATTACTCCACCAGTTCAGACAGCTTCTGTTGGGGACCTTAATTTACAGGTCCAGTGTGCAATGAGTTCACCATGATAGTGGTACTTCTTACTAACAGGAATTTAAATGACTCTATGCATGATGCCATCTGCTCTTATGCCATCCCTAATCTCCAACTGACTAAAGAGAATAAACATAAAACCAAGGAATGCAATATGCCAGTCCCACAGCACATTCATCGCCTCATAACAGGGTCACCCTACATGATCAAACACTCCTGCATGTACCCAGAAGAAAGAGCTGGAAGAAAATAATGAACAATCCTGAATAGGAATGAGGGAAACGTGTGGAAAGCTGCCCAGAAAATCCATTCAACTGCAGCAATCATTTTCCCATATCCATTAGCGATAATCAGCTCTGCCAGTGCTAGGAGCTTGCAAGACTGAGGAGACCGAGGAGCAGACTGAGGAGAAACAGAAAAAGGAATAATTGCTGTATGTTAGACCAGCTCCCTTCCAGATGCCAATTTCACTTCCAAATTCAGGTTTAGCTGAAACAAGCAAAAAGGTTTCGCAATCTCAGTGAGTTCATAGTGACAGGTTTGTCTCTCTTCTCTCTCTCTCCCTGTATCTTTTTCTCTGATAGCACAGATAAGCCTGTATGCAGCTAAGAGGCCCATGGGTCAATTTGCATGGCTTGTCTGCAGGCAGGGCCTGAGAGACAGTGTGAATTTTTGCATAACAGAACAAAGAGGATGTTTGCAGAAGGAGAGCAGAGATTAACACACTGCACAGTTCCTATGAGTATCTCACAATAACAACAAAACACATCACAACACAAACACTACGCTAACACTCCTCAAAGTATTGGAAAATGATTGCTTTCTTCCGTGGACCAAAAAATGTAAGAATAGGATCCATAGTGCGCACGCACACACACACACACACGCACACACACACACGCCTGCAGGACAGGCACCTCTACATAATGTAAAGACACCATGATACTTGGCACCTGCTGAGGAGTGTGTTAGGCATCAGTGACCATCTGTTACAGTCATTTTGTCCTTTGACCATTGTAGTTCTGTCTGTCTGTCCTCTTTATCCTTCTATCCTTCTCCTCTTGTGGAGGTCAGTGGCAGACATTTTGGCAACTTACAAACACTCTTAAATAAGACAGTCAAAAAACAGGAAGAACTAAAATGGAGCAGTTCTGAGGTGGCAAGAATGTGTGCACTTTCCCTTCTTCTAAAAGCCCCTTTTATACACCTACATCACATGAGCACGAACACACACACACCATTTTCCAGCCACCTTCTCATAACAGAACACACCCAGGTTGGGACAGAGCATGTCTGTGTACATTCAGACAGACACACACAGGCACAGACGTACACACGAAAAGACCTTAACATCACAGATCTCCAGTAAATGATTGCCATGATAGAGCAACTATGACACAGTGTACAAATCAGACTTTCTAAAAGCCAGAAGTGTTTCCACCACACCAGCTTTAACATTCATATCCAAACACCAAAATATTTTTCAGCAGTGTCATTCATGGATTATGAACATTAATCTTAAGAGCTTCACATGGACATATTTGACTTAATCCTTTCTCCATGTATCTCCTTTCGCTATCTTTCATTCTCTATCTCTCTCTCTCATCACTTTTTCTCCCTTGCAACACACTGAAACCTACAGGTATTTCCTGGCACATTCATTTGATAAGCAAATGCAAATTCTAATGGTTCTCGGTGAAGTCAATCTCTTGGTGTTAAAGGCTAAGAGATCCATATAAATTATAATACCAATAGTGTTGAAAGCCTTTTAAAAGCTTGCAAAGGTAGACAAGGGATACAGAAGGGATCATGCAATCCCAACTAACAAACACCCAGGAATCTTATTTATTTATTTATTTATTTATTATAACAGCAAATAGAAAGAAACAACAGTCAACACACTCTGATACACATTGCTTACTTACCAAAAAGAGCCTTGGCACTGATCTTGCTGTCAGATCGGGCCACCCCACTGTAGACAGAAGATGAGGATGAGGGAAGACGGTTTCTACTCTTCATCATTTATACTGCTCTCATTAATGCCTACGCACAAGCTAAACACACTGTGCAGTGACTGATCACAGTGCAGCGCAGTAATCTGTGCCAGAGGTTTTAGTTCAGGCTATACTGGACAGGACTGGTTAAGACTGTCCAGGTTCTCAACATATATTGGAGCAAGCAAAGGGGTGAGAGAGAGAGGGAGAGAGAGAGAGAGGGAGAGAGAGAAAAGGCAAAGCAAACATTCCCAAACAGAACGGCTCTGTGAACTGAGACCCTGAAAAACACACTTTCTAACACACACACACAACCCAAACCCACACCTGCCCAAACATCCCTTGGTTAGCTATTCTGCTGCGCATGGTTCATTTGTGTGTGCGTTTGTAGGTGTGCCATACTCACTTAGCCTGTCTCACTGGGGGTCCCATGAGATTCATGTTTTATGACATCTAGCCAAGAGAGAGAGACAGAGAGAGAGAGAGAGAAACATGTATTAGTAGCAAGTTTGACTCATCAATCACTGTGACAAATATCTGCAGGATTTTACTCATGTATAGGTGTTGTCTAACTAACAGGGTGGTGGTCAAGATACTCACCTACAGACCAAGAGGTTGTAGGTTCAAATCCAGCTCTATTCTGGCTCCAGCACTAATATCATTGGACCCCAGAGCAAGACCCTTAAACCACAAGCTGCTCTATGGAGACTGTCCCCATAATTAGGATATGGATGGGGCTCTGGATAGTAGAGCCTGCTAAATGTAGTAAATGTACATGTAATTGTCCATTTAAATGGCCTAAACCCCTCTTCTTATCCATCTACTGCTTTGTTTGAAATACTTCTTTCCTTGAAAACTGTCATTTTCAAACAATAGTTTGTTTTAATTAGAGATAAAAAGTATCTAAGATGAAATAAAAGAAAAGTAAGTGTGCAGGACTGTCTGTGTGAGTGTGTGAAACCGGCCAACTTCATTACGCCTTAACATTCACTTACATAATCCACCACATCAGCCATGGGCTCTTAAACTCTGAGTGTAAGGTTATCTAGACTGGTGTCTGCTGCTATTAGTGTGTATTATTAATTGGTGTTAAGTTGGGGAAGATCTGGTATCAGCAGAATTTTAAGTGTTCTCTTGGATAGTTCTAGGACAAAAGCACTGGCATAACTAGACACTTTCAAGCTCTAGGTATGATGCGTTTGGTGGAGACCATAGTGAGTGATTTTTTTTTTTTTTCATTATGAAAACACCACAGCACAGAACAGCACACAGTGCACCACACAACAACAAAATGTTACCTCTGCATTTGATCCATCCGTGAAGGAGCGGTGGGCAGCTCTATTAGCACCAGGGGAGCACTACTTGGCGACTGTACCTTGATCATGAGTACCTCTGTGGCTCTTACCGGTCCAGACTTGAACCGGCGACCTTCCGATTGCAAGGCCAAATCCCTAACTGTTACACTACCAGTTGGAGTTGATAAGGAGTTGATAAATGTAAAGTCAGTAATAAATGAAACTTAGGAGCAGTATATAAACAAATATTTAGCTGTGTGTGTGTGTATGTGTGAGTGTGTGTAGGCTTTCTCTTAAATATTTTATTTAGCTGCAGTCGTCTTCTCTAATTTGTACATAGCCTCTCTTCTTCTTAAATTAGCTGTGCCTAAACTTGGTTGTTAAATAACTACAGAAACCTTTATGAAGCAAAAAAGAAGAAAAACAGAAAAAGCGAAATTCCGGATCAACCAAATGAAGAAGTTCATTTATTGACTCAGTAAAAAACTACTGATCTTATCTGTTTAGTCATCTAGTAAATTGCACACAGGCAGCAAGTCAATCTGTGTGAGAGAGAATCCAAACCCACTGCACACACCACGTAAATGGACAAGAGATAAACTCCTGAGCAGAACAAAACAACATAGCTGTAGCGAAATACAGTTGTTCCTACTTGCTCCTGAATGTTAAAGACAACTTCGCATTATAGAATATTTGGATGGTCAAAGAAAGCACAGCTTCCATACAGCAGGAAGTACATTTACATACAGTTAAGCAAAGTGTTAGTCACACATCAGCTATAGGACACTACTTTAATAATGCAATAGTCCATTACTGTTGTTACAGTGTAAACCCACTTCCATTTCACTATAAGCGTTCCACTTGTTCCACAACTGGGTGAAAGGTCAGGGCAAATACAGCTGGAGTAAAATGTTGGTCAAACTATGGTATTTTGTGATAATGATCATTTAAAACATTTAGTATCAGTTAAACAAAAAAGTGTATATTTGTTAACATGTCTTTTTTATTAATCAACTTGAATCACGGAACCACAACGCCTGTGTGAAACTTCGCCACCGGGCGCTTCACACAGAGGCACACGCTCACGGTGAAGAAGTGGAACATGGCATGAGTATTACGTGATCTACCGTAATACACATGACATGAAACATAACCACCTCTTCACTGTTTCACACAGGCGTTGTGGTTCTGTGATTTCCTCCTTTTTTGTAACTGTAAAATCTCACAGAGTATCTGACATTTTTTCTCATAAATTTACGACTCTCTTATCTCAAAGAATATCTGACTTTTGTTCTCGTAAATTTGTGAGGTTTTTTTCTCGTATATTTACCACTTTAAACTCAGAGAATATCCGACTTTTTCTTCTCGTAAATTTACTACTTACATCTCAGAGGATTTTGGAGTTTTCTTTCTCGCAAATGTATGACTTTACAATGTCAGAGAATATCCGAGTTTTTTCTCGTATATTTCCGTCTTTAATCTCAAAAATTTGGACTTTATTGTCGCAAATTTATGACTTTACGATATCAGAGAATATCCGAGTTTTTTCACGCAAATATATGCCATTAATCTCAGAATTTCTGACTTTCTTCTCGTAATTTTACCCACCTCCCCAAGCCCGTTTAATTTTTTTTAAATATACAATGGCCCTAATACGCTGTCGTAAAAAGAGCGCTATACAATTAAAATTGAATTGAATTGAGAAATCAATTTAAAAAATAAAACTAATAACTTTAAAAAGGAAATCTGTAAAAGTGAAAACTTTGAAAGGAACAATCTCTCCTCTAAAAGTTAATTACTGTAGAATAAAGTACATATCTTAAAGTCAGCTTGATACATTATTTCAAAAGTGTTGAACGCTGTGTTTGCTTTTTACATTTTCTTGAGACTGAATGTGTCTTAAATATCAATTTCTAACACATCAGATGTTATAACAAAAATAAAATTACATGACTTGTTCTTTATTGTGATACTCTTGATAAAAATGTAATTGCAGTCAACAGCAAACAATTTAAAACACTGATTCAAGACTGCTCAGAGTTGGATCCCAGAATCTAGCCTAGTTGACCGCATGAGTGATCTGGTATTTTTTGCGTCACTTCTGGGAAACATATTCGTTTACAACACCTTCTTTTAAAGCTTGTTCAGATTGCATCTTCCATTTTTCCATGTGTTACTCCACCTTTTTTTTATTACAAAGAGTTTACTGTCTGAGGTAACATGAAAACCCTGGCATGGAGGCGTGTTTTGAGTGTGAGCACGTAGGCCAGGTAAATGTCAGAATTCTTCACGCTCTCAGATTGTGCATAACAGGTGGCTATGTTTTTCACGTAACAGACAGGTTAATAGTTAATGGTGTAAGTGCCTGAAAGAGTGCTGTATGCTTCCAGTTACTGCTGCACACATATAAAATGATAGACAGTAAAAATGCAATTCACTCAGGTCCTTTAAACTTTAAACCACGTGACTTTCACAAAGGCTCTGTCACAACTGTTTTTAACAGAGGTCAGATTCAGTTAAAAGAATTCACCAAGGCCAGCGTGATGAAACTAATAGTGTTTTCAGTTGTTAGAAAGTGTGGTGTATTTCAGAAATTACTTTAATTGATATAATAAACATATCCTCAATTTTGAGGCTGAACTGACCCATGATCACGCACTTCCACCCGTTCTCTCATATTTCATAAGGTTACCTAAAGGTATTTTTATTATGATCATCATACCTACCTCTCAACCCAAAATAGGAGGGTTTAATTGGCTCTTTTCACACTGACAGTAGACTATGGCACTGGCATTAGATAAGGCTGTGTTCCAATTAGTACAACCATAAATAGATGTGTCATTGGATCACCTGTTATTAGTTAGTGCGTGTATGTGTTTGCATAAGTGTCAGCTGTCAAAGTCTACAATTTGTAATTAAATATTAACAAGAAAATTGGGTCATAACATTGGTAGCCTAAAGGTTAGGGCATTTGCCCCATGATCAGGAAGCACTTATCAGCTGCCCGCTGCTCCTTCATGGATGGGTCGAATCCAGAGGTCACATTTTGTTGTGGTGCACTAAGTGGTGTGCTGTGGTCTCTTCACAATGACAGATAATCACTCACTTTCACTAAAATTACAATATTATAAATTGTGCTGTTTAAGTATGCTGCAACAATTAACTGGAAATTCACACTACATAGAATAACAACAGAATAAATGAATATGAACAGAGGAGAATATTTTGTGTAATGCAGTGCCACTTTATAACTATCCTGATCCATTTAATTGTAAGAGATGTTAGGGAGGGGAAAAGGATGGGTGGATTACAAAAATTGGTGGACAGAGGTCTTCAGTAGCACAGAGAACATCAGCTTAGTCATCAAAGACTGATAAGATAGCCATGGTCCAAAGAGCAACATTACCGTAATCAACTCAATGATTTTAACACATGAAAAGCTGCTGAAACATGACACCTGCTACCCGCCCAAAAAAAGAAATATCACTTTTGTGAAAGGTCATCATGGTCACCAAATTTGTTTCTGAGTTTGTGTATGTGATATGTGTGTGAGTAAAGTTGAAATTAGCATGGGAAAATAATTATTTTCCAGGACATGAAGACACACACACTCCCACATTCACACATAGACATTCCTGCACAGATTTCTCACAAATCAAAACCTATTCATGCATGGCCTCGGTCAGTAAACTCTGACCTCGGTTATCTCCATGGAAATGCCTTTAAGCATGAAAAGCTACAAACAAGAGTGTTCTCTCTTCGCCACTCCACTATGCTCCACTTTATGGACTCTAGGTCATTGTGTAAGCTTCAGTAAACAAATGAGCAGGCTGAAATAATGACCATTTAAGCTTTGGCCCATGCAAATGAATAAACCTTAAAGAGTGGATCAAACATAGAGGGATTGAAGGCTATAATGGGCCGCTAAGTGCTCCATTCTGCATCAGTAAGGATAACAAGTCTGTCCAGAAAGCGTGTTTGCCCGTTTATGTGAAACAGACCAAAAGAAGGCCAGAGCAGACATAGGGAACGGACATGTTGTATGCTGATTGTGTGCTATGTGTAACTATAAGGCATTGTAATGTGTTTTTTAATTCTATTTGAGTGGCAAGGACAGCAACAATGTGCTTTAGTTCTCATACAGGTATCAGGACTGAGCCTTGAAGTTTTAAACCTAGAACCATAAATCAGATCTCACACACACACACACTCATTTACAAACACGAACACACCAACACACCAGCGGTCACCTTGAATTAAAAATAACAATGAACATAATGACAAGCAGAATCTCAAACTGACCAAACAAATCATGCTACTCTGTTTGTAAGATTCACAAAGTAGAATATTTCCTTACCTTTTAACAGAAAGGAAAAATGTGGAAAGAAAAGCTTCTATCCTTTACCTGATTATCCAAAACATACTGATCATGTTAATAAGATGCAAAACCTTATAACCTGTGTTATCAAGTGTGTTTTAGCCAATTCTTAACATAAAATGCCTGCATAAAAAGTTATCAGTTACAGCCTTATTACTGAATTATGACTTGTTTACTGTAGGAAGCTCAGGTAAAGTAAAGTCTTTTGGCTCAAATGCAATACGTGCAATTTCTTACCAAAATGATATATACTATTTCAAATTTGTAGTTTATCATATGTCGTTTTCAAACGGCATTATCTAAACTATTTCTGTTTAGTCAAACTCGCCCAGATTGTTGAACAGCCACAATAGTAATTTTCTTTTTAATCCCTAAGGTCGAAAATGTGTTTTATGTGTTGACACACCAAATATTTTCCTCACGTCACTTGCGTCACTAAAGAACTAATTTGTCCTCCACGCCACACAAAAGCCCTCGAGAGTCGGCGCGAGCAGAGCGGGAGGCGCGAGGAGGGATAGTCTTACCCGAACCAGAACCGATCTCACGTCCAGAAATGTTTCTTGTAGAACTCCGTGATAACAGCTCATTCATCAAGATGCCATGTCAGTGTGTATTATCTCCTGAAGACGCAGCGATATGAACTTTGCTCTGAATATGGATACTCGTGATAATAGTAGCCAAGACGACGCGGGCGGCAGAGCTTGTCCGGTCTCGGAAGTCATGCAGAGAAGTCATGCAGAAAACAATAAGAGCGAGAGCGAGAGCGCGAGAGGCGGCGCAACAGGTGTGTGGCACGCGCACGACGAGGCTCGCGCGCAGCAGAGCGGGGGACGTAGTGGAATAGGAGACAGGTGACTGGCGGGGAACCGCCGTGTGTTGTTTTTGTAGGGTAAACGTACCAATTAAGCTTCGATCGAACAGTTTTTGAGTAAAAAACATTATTTTATTTTTATTTTTTTTACATGGGAATGAGTTTAAACGAAACATTAATCTCTCATTTAATAATTTATATTTTAACTTAAATGTTTTTGTAATTATTTGAAAAGATATGCATCTTTAAATGAAAAACGTCTGGCCTGTAATGGGTACATTTTGTAGGCTTTAAGAACATCCATGTTCTAAATAAGCGCAATAAACATCATATTGTATTTTTTTTTTTTTTAATGTGTGTATTTAGTTGTAATTGTTTTTATTTAATGAAAATCACAACAACATTAACATGAAGAAACACGTATCATATTGTATGTTTTGCATCGTAAAAGTTTAACATTAAACAATTTCAGCGCAAATAAACTTTACATTGATTCAGAGAATCACATGAACGCATCTCTCTTAGAATTATTTGAATGTTAAGTGTTTAAACATTGTTTTTAAAATTTCTATTTTTTTATTCAGTTGTAATTGTTATTGTTTTTTATTTAATGAAAGTCACGACAGTTAAAGAACATTAGGCCTAAAAACATTCACACGAAGAAACAAGTCATCATATTACTTACACAGAATCAAGAAATACTGATTATGTATATACTTATACAGTTTTTATCCTACTGTACCCTTCATGTTAAAATTATATGGAATCTTTAAAAAAAAAAATAAATAAATAAATAAATAAATACAGCAGTTTAGAAATATTAATTCTCAACAATCTGGAAATATATGATGTACTGGACTTTAAAAGACAAGGTTTGCATAGTTTAAAAGACAATATTGCATGTTATTTACTACATCAGTGTAGTGAACAATCATATATTGACTAACATGCAAACTACACACTGTAGCATTTGCAAAAAGCCTCTAAAACTGTCTTTTGAAATAGCTGTAACTATCTCGCACATCCAAGTTCCACGTCTGCCAGCGGTGGGGACCTAACGCCTCAACTGCACCTCCAAATTTTAATGCTCGATAGACATACACACACAACACTTTCACACATGTACATACACACATCTCACATGGGACAGGGGTGCGGTGGAAGCTGAGTGTCCTCCCCCACTTTCTCTCTGTCTCTGGCCCTGTGTCGGAGGAGTGGGGGGCCCTTCCAGGGGGTACCATCTTGGGGGTGTTGCGGGTGGCACTGGCCGAGGTGGGTGGCCTCCTCTTTTGGGCGGTGGACTGGGTGGGTGTCTCGCTCCTGCTGCGCTTGGCCCGGCTGTGGCCGGTGGTTCAGGGTCCTTTTGGGGCTCTCCGGGCACTTCTCGGCGGGGGGGGTGGTCTTGGCTGGAGTGGGGGCTGCCGCTATCTGGGTTGCCTGGGGTCGCTCCTGGGTGGGGTGGGGGTGGCCTTAGTCAGTGGTCCCCTCTGATCTTCAGGCGGTGTCGGGGTCAGTTAGCTGGGTTGCGCTCTCTGAGTAGCCTGGGTGTGTGCCCCTGAGTGGGGTGGGGGTGGCCTTTGGGTTGGCCCCCTCTGATCTTCAGCGGTGTCAGTGGGCTGGGTCCTTTCTTGGCGGGCTCGATCCCTCTTGTCCCGCCAGGCGGAGTCAGGGAAACGCCAGCCTCCTGCCGGGGTGTGGCGCTCTGCGGCGGGGTAGTAGCCCTGGCGCGGGGCCTTAGCTGGGCCTGAACACGCACTGGTGGGGGGCTGTGCGGGCGCCACCCCACCCTCTTTGCGGGCCATCGTCCTCTTGGCCCCTTGCTGACTTCCCCCGGGGTTGGGGGGCGGCTTCCTTGGGGGCATGCGGCCTTGGGCCTCGCTGGGTGGGGGGGTCGCTGGGGGCCTCGACTGCCTGTCCTCCCTGCCCTTGCCTTGGGTCGGGGTGGGCGCTGTGTCCCCTGACGATGTCATCTTTTACCACTTCTTAAATGAATGTTCATAAAGGGTACACAAAGTCCTGCTTTTAGCTTGTTTTGTAGAAAAAACCTGAACCAACTTTAACCAACAGCCATGTTCCTCTAACATGGTATCGTGCTATGGTTATTATTATTATTATTATTATTATTATTATTATTATTATTATTATTATTATTATTAGTTTCTGTTTTTTCTGTTGCTGTTCCTGTTGATGTTGGCGTTTTGTTAACCCTTCCATTTTTGTTCTCCGTCTTCAATTTCTTCTTCTTATTTTTTTTTTTCCTTCTCTCTCTTGTTCTTTCTTTTTTTTTTTTGTTTGTCTGTCTTGTATAGTTTAAATTTGTGCAATGAAATTTGTAATTAAAAACAAAGTTGTCCTCTGAAGAGGGGTGGTGGTGGCGGGATTAAAAAAAAAAAAAAAAGAATATGCAGCCGCATGATTGGCTTAAAAATACAGAAAGTATTTAATAACAACCACATTTGTTTATTATATAAAGCAGGAAAATAACTTGTTTTTTGCTTACATAATTTGTGTTCAAAGTTGCAAGTGGGCTAAATGGGTATGCTATGTGACCTTAATAGGGGCGTTTACCCCAATTTTGTCATGTGCGCGATTATATGGAGGAGATGCAGACAGTTGCTAATCGGCTTGAAACTAAACAAGAAAGGACCAGAAAAACACTACATTTCAATGAGACTTTCTTTGAAAGTATTACAGTAAATGTCCCTCAAAACTGGGGTATTATTTGATTCTTCACCAAAAGGCAGCAAACATGTGCATGCTAAGTCATTCCCTTCATTTTATCTTATGGATAAAATAATTATATGGAACAGGAAATTATTGGTACATCAAGTTTTAAAATTAACAGTATTTCAATGTCAGCAATAATGCACATATGCAGAAAGACCTAGACCTAGGTCTTGAGAGTTTTAATTCAGTGTGACAGGTTCTTAGATATATAAATGAATAATAAACAATCATGCAGTAGATTGACATATTCAAAAGCATTTGTTGCTACTGTCTGATTATTATTCTTAATAAATCTTTTTTTAAGCATTATTCATTCATAATAATAATTCAGCAGTAGTAACATATTCAAAAGAATTTTCAAATTTGCAGCTCAGTTGCTCAAGATGGTGTTCACATGGGGATGTAGTCAGGAGTGTCTTACATGCAAACACGGGCAATTAACGCAATTATAGCAAATTTAATAGTAGCACTTTATAGAAAACTGGACCTTTATTCATTCATTGGATAAATTATCTGCCAGTTTATAAAATTTTCCATGCTACAAAATATAAAATGATCCACTATACTAAATCAAAAAACTCCTTTTGTAAACCCTGAGATGGATGGCAGTATTTACCATGCAGTGTGGTAAGACAATGGCGTTTTCCAGACAGTTGCCAGGGTAAGGCAGTGTGTATTGCCAGGGTAAGGGCGCTTCAAAGAAAAAAGTGAAGGAGGAACATCATCCCAGTTTGTGTTAAAGCTGACATCTCAGTTGAGACATCTGAACCTCTGAATAAAGCAGAACAGCTCTCTGATTAAAAAAAAAAAAAGTTGAAGAATGTCACTCACAAACAAACAAACATAAGTGAACAGTCAGCGTGTACATGGACATTAAAATCACCAATTATTATCATTGCAGGGCTAAGAGAAAATGACCAGTCCATGAAATTCAGACAAAATAAACCACGTGAGATTACTATGTTGGTTAGAAAATGTAGTTTATTGCATAGCAATGAATCAGTTGTTTAAACCACTTGATCTGGATGTATCTTGATCTGGAGCTTCAGCAGTAGTGCATAATTTTCAGGCCACAAGTTACAGTAATACAGAGTAATACACAATTTATACACAATACAGGATCCAACCAAATGCATCACGAGTAAGCTCTGGAAAGAAAGAGAAAGACACAATGTTAAAAAGAACGACTCACTCAATATTTTCATTTGAAAAAACTGATGACAACCACAGATTTAAAATTCAGGATGCCACAGTTTACTATCCAGTTTCTAGATCTTTGAATAACTGCTTAGACTGCCTAGTATTTTTAATTAAATTTACATGAATACTTTGCATTGTGTGTTCCAAGATAAGCACTATACATTATGATGTTACCAGATAAGGGAATGTGTTTATAGACAAAGAAAATATAAAAAACAAAGCTGTACAATAATATGTAGAACTATTACTTCACAAAACATTGATACTGTTTGCCATAATTGTATGTGGGCAATCTACAGCAGTCTTTCCTTAACAATTACAATTTTTCAGCATGACACAGCATTTCCATCAAATCGCAGTACTACCATTAAGTTCCTGAGCAAGGCCCTTAACGCCAAGTTGCTCCAGTGAGACTAATGAGGAAAATTAGTTTTAGAAATGTGCCATTTCAATGGCATAAACATAATACTCTTGGTGCAAATATAGTACTGCAGTGTAATGGTGTTATTACCTCCCATTATGAGGCATTATCAATCCAAAGTAAATGTGACATTGCTGTAATATAGTCTGGCCACAGGTAGCATGTTGTCATGCACAACACAAAAGCATCTTTAATGAGCACAGAGACAATGCAACAGAAACACCAAAGCCTTACATTCACATAAGGCTGCAGGTAAAGTGACGAGACTTGTAAAAGAATGGCCCATAAATTATTCACCCCTTAAGCCAGAAAACGAGCTGATTACATTCATGGGCCAAAACAAAGGTCACAAAAAGAGAGTGAGAGGAAGTGAGAGAAACACACAGACAGTCTGGGCTATGAGATGTCAGGTGTAATACTGATGATTATCCTTTGAATATCTGTCACATGTTCCATCCACTGATTGAAAATGGCTAAACACGTGCTAAAGCTAACTTATGCACTCAGTATTCAGTATAAGTACTGTATTAATGCATGAAATGTGAAGAATTATTTGTGATTCTAAAATCACACTTTTGCAGCTGAGTTGCTTGATTTGACTGCATGTATAATTCAGCACAGACTAGGTCCCATCAGACAAGGCTACTGTGGAGCAGAAGCAAGAAAACTTGCATTATAATTGCAAACATCTAAGGAAGTTGAAGTGTAAAATATGTTTTTGCTGCAGCTGCATAGTGGTGTCAGCATGAGCAATAGTAACATTAGACATGCAACGTCCAGTAAAACAAATCAAACACATCATGCTGAACATTTCTGATTCTTGACACAAAATGGAAACTTGAGCAGTTTTCATTTTTTCATGACCAATCTACAAGAGAAGTCTGTTTAATATAACTTTCTTTCCCCCTGAAATCTCGAGGACAGCAGGATTAGTTCATCTCACCCCTCTTATGCAAATTTGAAGCAGATTACTTCTTAATCAAGGATGAAATCATATCATCTGACTTACACCTTGCATATTGAGCCTCATGAGCAGTTGTAGCCTAGTGGTTGAATTTGTTGTGGACCAAAAGGTTCGTACTATCCTACCTCCAACACTACGACCACTGAGCCCCTAAGCAAGACATTCAAACACAGGTTGTTCCAGAGATTTATTCCTATTCCTGTAATTAGAGAATGCGGAAAGTTCCTCAGAGTAACAGCATCTGCTAAATGGCATAAACTCTATAATTCTGACCTGGTGAAGCGTGCGAGGGCTCCAAAGCTGACTACTCCAGCGAGGCCGTAGAGACAGAGCAGAATGCAGTTGATGATGACATCTGCTCTCAACACATATGACTGCCACACCAGGAAATACACTGAAAGCAACAGAGTGGCTCCTGTGGTGATGAGGTTGGCACAAACGTATCGCTCACTCTCCAGCAGGTTCCCTCTCACCCCTTCAGACCAATGTAGAGAGCAAAGTAGACAACAATAAAAGACATGGCACATCCATTAGAAAATTCATGTTTATTTAGGGGCTCTAACATACCCCAGTAGACTCTCAAGACCTCCAGAGCAGCCATAAGTAGGAGCAGGCAAACATCTAGGGCCAAATCTGCATCAGGGTAGCTCAGGATCTGACCTGCAATTGACAACTTTACAATAGAATCCTAAAAATAAATTAAACAAATGCTGCTTCATACTACTTACTTTCTCAGGGATGTACTTACTTTTATAGATAACCAGACAGACACTGGAGAGAAAGTAGAAGAGGCTGTAGAAGGCAGAGATGTACAGTAGAACTTGGAAAAGGACTGATGAAAGCTGGATATGCAGGTTAAGGCTAAAGAACAGTAATTAGCCTAGTAATATTACCAACCTGTTCCAAACTCTTCTATTTTGCATTGCTTATAAGGTTTTGAGTGCTTAAGCTGATTCAAAATGCAGATGCAACACAAGTCTGCTATGTTCCAAAATTCTCATATTCTGCTTCTCTACTGTGCAGTATTAACTGGCTCCCAGTGGCTGCCCACTTATTAGATTTAAAACCTTAACACTTGCCTACAAGGCCATAAATGGGCCAAACCCTTCTTACTTGTTGGCACTGATAAAATCATGTGTCACAACCGGGTCTTCTCAAGTACCCTGATCCTCACCCCCAGCAACTCAAACGAAGAGGAAGACATGCATGCATCAAAACTTCTATGTCCTGCCTCCTATGTGGAGGTTTCTAATGTTGTCTGAAGACCAACCCTCTTCAAGGAGCATCTATAGGGGGCTAAGCACCCTTGTTGTTCATTTATTTACTAACTATTCATTAACAAAAAGTGACCCTCCACCAATCACTGTGCATGTATGAACAGGTTGGGTATAAAACAGGTTTTCTTGATTAATTTTAATTTAAATGAGTATGTATTTTTCATTGAGAACACATAGTACAGACATCTGCATTTGACTCATTCATGAAGGAGCAGTGGGCAGCTGACATGAGTAGCATCTTGAAAGTAGGACTTATGGATTACACACGGGTACAACCGCTGCACCTTTATGGCCTACAAAGCCACAAACACAAACACACACAGCTCCCATTTACAATGTCCTAGGTAACAGTACCTTGGGTGTTGATGTAATTGCTGTATTGCCCTACTTACAGCTTAAAAGCAGCTATTTGAGCTTGGGGACTTTTAAGCGTAGCCTAATTCACAGCCTAATATCTCTTTTTCCAAGCATTAATATTACATGAGCTATATTAAAACCTCCAAGTTAAAGTTACTGCTAGTCACACTCACTGTAAGGACATCTACCCATCCTGCTTTAAAGAAGGATACAACTCCAGCATTTCTTCCTAAGGACAGCAGTAGAAAGAGAGGTGTACTGGTGTTACACATGTCAAACTTTTTAGACATATATTCTTGCTGTGCATTGTGCTCACACATCACACAAAAAATATTTTGAAAATTCATATGCAAAACAGAAACCAACTTGAGCTGACCAGCTACAACTACAGCATGTCAAGGAAAGCTAGGAAATACGTTTTGCATAAATATTTTTATACAAGCTTAGTTGGGAATTTGAGCAAATTTAAGGATGTTTTTACACCTGGTTTGTTTGGAGTGTTTGTTTTGGATCCTGGAGAACTTTCCACTTAAGTTCAGTTCATTTGGTCTTATGTGAACACAGCTATTAACTTGAGTATGCATCTAAAATTTGGATGTATCTTTCCCAAACAAACTATGGAGCATTTCATTTGTGGTGAGAATGTGATCTGATGTAGCACACCAAGGGATAAACAAAAGTAACCATGCAGATTGGATTTTTACACTTTGAAATGTGGCTGACAGATTGTTGGAGTCAGGAGGTGACACGTGCATTAACGTAGAGCAATGTTGAAATACAAAGTGTGCTCGGAATCCAGACTGACTATTACAGAGCCTCACAGCTTGAGGAAAAACTCACTCATCTATAAATCTGGCCTAGTAGTAAGATTTATGCCCAGTTCATGTCAGTTTAAAATCATCTTGATTTTACCTCCAGCACTACAAACCCCTGAGGCCCTGAGCAAGACCCCTAACCCCACGATGTGCCAAGGATACTGTTGCTGTCATTTGGAAATGAAAGTGAAGCTGGATAAGAGTGTTTGCTAATGCTATAACTGTATATGTTTAGCAAATGGCTTAAAGACAAAGTTTTCCACCAGACAGTGATATGTGAATTCAAAGTAACTTTATTTAAGTATGTGGTGCTTGGTGGAAATTTGAATAATGTACAAATGCAAATGTGATTTTAATATGCTAAGTATTTACATGTTAATTTCCTTTGTTCTTTGGGGAAAAATACTTGTAAAAATGCCAATGAGAAAGCAGTTTAAATACATGTGACATTTATTTCTAATCACAAATGCTGCTCTACTTACAGTATGCTGCCATCTGTAACAGAAATAAACCAATGGGTAAATACAAGATTATTCTGATTCCAAGACAAGTTATTACACTGCAGGTCTGAGTCTCACAGGCTCAAAAACAATAATCCAAATCTTGTTTAAAATTGTGTTGTGCGTCCAGGAGAATTACGATATTTCAAAAACAAAACAACAATCTAGTAAATGTCATATTAAATCAATAGGCTACTATCAGACTAATTTTGTCATTATTATTCACAGTGCTTTAGTTTACATCAAGGCACATAGGACCAATTTCACAGTCGAGGATTAAGCTTAGTCCTAGACTAGCTTTGAGTTTGCATGGTAAATCTCCATTGGTACTACAATTTAGTCCAGGACTAGGCTTAATCCATGAGCAGGAAACCATCCCATAAAGTTTATTATTAACCCTTTTGTGAAAATTGACCCTTTTGTAAAAACTGACCCTTTTGTGAATTATGATTTAATTTCTTGTACAACTGTAGAACGTTACATTGTCGAAAACAACACAAGTTGTCATATAAACGCAGCACAGAAGTGAAAAGGTAACAACTAACCTTAATCCCTAGTCCTCTGCCTCTGCCGAGTCCCTTTACAGATATTTAAGTGACCTGCGTGGAGCGTCACTTAAATAGCCTAAGGATTCAAGTCTAAGTTCAAGCGTGTCTGTCTAAACAGTTTTGCAAAATTTCTTGCTGAAGTAATCTATATAAGTTGAAATATTTTGGTGAATAAATGTCGCTTAAAAAAAAAGTATGGGGTGATATACAGAATGTTGCAAAAGATTATGTAATTTCGTTTAGAAGTTGATAGGGCTAATGTAGAAAATGAGACGTTGTTAGGGCATATTTTATCACTTATGTACAAAATGTATATTTAAATTACCCAAAAAACAATTGCACCATCATTATAACGCATAATGATTTTTTTTCAGGCAACACGAGTGAAACTTTCACACAGTTTAGCGTCGCGCTGGCCTGCTCAAACGTACGACATTACATTCGCGGTTTCCAGATGAAAAACACAAACCGTACTCAGGCGAGGAACCAAAAAGGAGAATATAATGTAATAAAGGGAACACGCGCGTTAAATGTGTCTTAAAACAAGGTTTTACAAAGCGTATAGTCGTAACTATGGTAACGTTTGCCATACCTGGTCGTCCTGGCGCCATCTTGGATCTTGAACAAATGTAGCGGATATTTTTCCTTTTCCAGAGTCTCTACCGCCACCTAGAGGGGAGATGAGCTACTGGACAAGAGGGAAGAATAAGGTGGTTATAAATGACGAGTCACATCCCACACACACACACACACACACACGCGCGCGCGCGCGCGCACACACACACACACACGCGCGCACACACACACACACGCGCGCACACACACACACACACACACACACAGTCTTGTATTACTGTCTTTGTAAGGTCTTTCCATAGACTCCCATAATGACTAAAGTACATAATTTTACACCTACACCTAATCCTAACCCTAACCTTAACCTCAGTAACCAAAAGCACATCTTTTACCTCTTTTAGTTTCTCAAATAAAACAAGCACATTTTCTATAAAGTCATTTCTCCTCATGGGGACCTCTCAAATGTCCCCACAAAGCCCAAAAAAAACAGATAAAAGTGGTTTTAGGGGACAAAAAGGTCCCCGCAATGCAATAAATACATGAACACACACACACACACACAACTATCAATTGTACAAGGATACAACTATCCTTGTGGGGACATTCCATAGACTCCCATAATGACTAGATGTATTTAATTTTACAGCTAACCCTAACCCTAGCCTTAACCTCAGTAACCAAATGCACATCTTTTACCTTTTTTAGGATCTCAAATAAATTATGCATATTTTCTATAGTCATTTTTCCTCATGGGGACCTCTCAAACCTCCCCACAAAGCCATAAAAACACGGTACAACGCACTCTCATCTCTTACTTACTATCTTTGTGATTTTATTCTTTTGACTCCTATGTTGCTAGACTTTGATAGTGAAAACAAACAAATTAAACAGAATCTTATTCATACAATTACTTTTTCATCACACTCACAAATAAAACTAAACGTGCAGCCCACCTCCCACCCACCCACACTTTTTAAAAACTTGTTGGAATGCAAGAAAAGATAAACCTGTCAGAACGCTGTGAGGAACCACACCTGCTGAGTAAGTGATAGAGACGTGTTTTTCCCTTTCTATCTGTCTCTGTGTTCAGCGGGAGAACACATGCTTAATGTTGACAACAAACGCAGTCTCCACACTTTCTCTAGGGGTCTTTGTGAAACTGTCATAAAGGATTATAAGATTTGTGTGTATTGTATTTAAGCAATTGAAAAAATCCTCTGGAAAATGTGCATTTTGATCATAAAATGTACATTTTGTGTCTTGAGTTTAGCAGAATGAAACCAAGATTCTGAAATTATTGCCAACGTGATTAGAAAAAAGTGTAACTCAATGTTTTCAGTTACTTCAGTTACACAAAACACAAATCAAAATGAACATTTTCCACTTCTGTCAATTGCTTGGATACAATTTAAAGATCATTTATTCATTGAACTGAAATCACTGGTTCAAAATGACACAAGTTATCATCAAAAAATTGCCATTTAAAAAATGCAATATACACATTGCAAATGAGAATACGGTGTATCCCATTACAATGATCTAATATATATTGTAATGGAATCTAATATACACTGTAATGGAACAGATATTGATAATATAATATAATGCAGTGTATATAACTCTTAACACTTTGTCTATTGGATACGAAATGCACACACCAAAGATAATTTAACATCAAAATTCTGTTATAAAGTGCAACTGCTCTTTAGGTGTCTGTTAATTCAAGTACTGCAATTTAATTAGCGTTTGAAACGCCTGTTCTAAATAATAAGCAATGTTGCATTCCTTATTGTATAATAATTAATGTTGCTTTCTTCTTGAAGCAGGAGGGAAAGCATCAGGATCAGCTTTTGTAAGGCAGGTGAGAAATACTGCACTAATTCTTTTTCAATACCATAGTTTTTTAAGGGTAATTGTTGCCTTCATTTACAATTTTACTCATATGCTTACACACTATGTTTGCACATTATCACACATTTCTCAGAATCAACACATAGTTGTCTTTTTTTTCTGCACAGTCTCCAAACACTAATTTACTGCAGATTTCTCTCATCACAAACTCCCTAAAACTTCTCGACACATCACACTGTTAGAATTAAATCCTATTATTGTCCCCATACTTTTTTCCTCAAATACTACTAGAAATTGCATGAATTGTATTTCTAGTAGTACTAGAAATACTACTAGAAATTGAAGTCGGTTACAGAGCTCAAGTGAGTAAACACTGCAGCTTCTATGCTGCTAGTTGCCTGCATGCATCACCATGCCGTCCTTGGACCACATAACACTGTCTATATTTTCTGGAAAGATTATGTGACATTATACAGTAATAGTTCAACAACAAGTGGACCACTACAAAGACATGCAAGACTTTCTCCCATTCTGTACCCCACTGAGGTACTCTTTTCTCCAAGGCATTGGATATATGATAGAAGTCCATTTGAACTGTTATTGAAGCAGTTTAGATTAAGAAAGAGAGCTTGTAGCCATAATTCCTGTGAAGACATTTGGTTTAGGGATTGTCAGGGCTGGATATGACATTCCAGGAGGATTTTTCCAACTCTGTTTGGCAAGAAATATATGTTGTATAGTTAATGAAACACTCAAACTCAAAGTAAACTTTGTCATCTCAGCTATATACAAGTATACAGTTGGACAAGACAATGTGGCTTCAGTTTTTAAAGAGTACAATGAAGGCACATGGCACATTAATATATTTAATTTGTTGTTGCCTCTACTTTGCTTTATAACTAATACATATTGTCTTTGTTCGTACCATGAACTCACAGTATAAATGAACTAATGGTTGCATGCACAGCTTACCAGTGAAACTATTGAGATCTTATTTCAAGAAATATTTCTTATTATTTTGTAGGTAAAAATTTTTTTTTTAACTAAAAACATAATTACGTTTTGCATATCATATATTTCATACCTCGTACGGTAAATTTTGTAATAAAAAATAATACAGTTGATCAAATTGATGTAATAATTCATGCAGTTGGTAATTTAAAAAATTACATTTCAATCATTTACTGATTTTCTTTTTGAATTCAATACAAAAAATACAAAAACGGCAAATAGCAAACTTTCACTGTGTAGACACTATGTAGTCATTTGCACATCACTCACACACAGACACTAATGATGATCAGACGTGAATCACATGTGCACAGCAGCACATACATTGAATATACATGGAGGGAGATTAAATGCATTACCATGGCCAGCTGTTTCATTGTCTTCCAATGCCTCTATTTCTCTTTCCCTTGCTTGTGTCCTCACAAACAATCTACACTGTGTTAAGCAAAGAACGGACACGTTGTTCAAGTTAAACAGAGGAGAAGGAGAGAGAGTTGAGGAAGAGAGAGAGAGAGAGAGAGAGAGAGATGATCCAGCTGTGAGGATAAAGACCACAAAACAACATCTCATCGCAGAGGCACACAACACTATTGTGTGTAAAGAGGTTGCAGATAAAGAGAGGAGAAACAAATCATTCAGCTTATACAGTAATCACTGCAGGCATAACACCTCATCATGTTTTAACCCAAATAAAAATTATGTAAATGTAAATCAAGCAAATATTTGCTATAATATAAATATAATAATTTTCCCTATTTATTTTCACTTTATGACATTTTATTGTCACACAAAGAAAAATGTACGACGAAATATGTCTATTCCAATATATACCTGGAAAGTATAAATCTACTGTAAATAGTGTATAATATAAGGTTTCATATTTATGAATAATTATGAACACGGGAATGGAACAACAATTGAAACTAATTGCAAACTGTAACGCAATGTGCAGTATTTTCCCAATCAAAAATGCATGCAACGAAATAATTTGCTTTTTTGTAAAGTTTGCTGTGAAACCTTAGGCTGAAAAACGATCCTTCAGTTGTAGCATTAACTTTTGCGTCCTTTGCTGTATGTGCCTTACACATAATTCCTCGACAGTTCACTGAAAAATAATTTAGTTTGAGTTAGAATCACTTGTTGGCTTGGATAGGAAATCCCATCCAAACGCATGCACGCGCTCAGTCTGCGACGCGTCCCAATTCGCACGTGTCAGTACTGAACTCCACTAAGCACTTCGCTCTCGCGCTGGCTCAGTTTCACGCAGTACTTTGCGGCCTACTGTGCGGTTTGGGACGAGACCCACGGCGAGGGCGGGCGCGAGCTCGCTCTAGGTGCCGCGGAGCGAGTTACTTATACAGACTAAAGCGCCGGGACGCGCGCTGTCCCAATACGTTTGTTATGTAAGCAAAATATTAAATCGTGTGTATAATAAGAACTTAATTCGGAATCATTTATGTTTTAATCGAAAATTTGAATTTTAAAAACTGGGTCCACTGGAACATAAAAACACCCGATATCCTAAAGACTCAAGGTAAACTGCTCTTTTTAGGTACAGGATTAAAAATAACAATAATTAAAGACTGTAGGAGAGATAGCTTAGTTGTGTGGAGAAAGTTCGGAAATTTTCCCTTCCGTTAATTGCTCTCGTGGGACCGTTTTAAAAACAGCGGGCGAATGAATGTGTGAGGTTTGCGCTCCCCGACGCTTCCTCGGGCCGAAGGGATCCGTACATGGAGTTTATACGTGGAACCAGCTAGGATGGACGTGGTAGACGAAACGGAAGCCTTACAGAGATTTTTTGAAGGTAAGAAGAGTAACAACTGTTTCAGATTCACTTAACGTGTGAAAAGGAAACGTTATGGAGCGGTACAGAAGAGAGGGATCTCCGTTCAGGGACCCTGCACCTGATTCTAGCTCCTACCTTCTTAAATAGACAGATAACAAAGGCAGCTATTCAGTGCTTTTATTTTTAACTTATTCACTTTTAAGTCAATGGAGTTTTCTTTTCCTGTGTGATATTAAAACGTCCTGCATGCAGTTAGTGTGTAATAAGTGTAAAGACGTAAGTGTTCGGGCCCTTGAGTTTCTGACACCACTAAAATAAAGTGTTGAAGGAGTTTTATGTTGGAATGGTGTTGGGGGTGTGAGGGTGTTTGTGCTCTTAAGGAGATGTGAGTATGAGGAACTGGACTGAGGATATTTACGGGAAGATAAGTGTGTTTGGAAGCATTTGGGGCTTCATTTATGTCATGTTTCTGGTGGGTGTGGGTGCTTGGGGAGTTGAGGTGTTTGGAGGGAGTGACAGTGTTAGGGTTGAGATGTTAGGTCATGGCGCTTGGAAGCGAGGTATTGGGTTGAGTGTGTTTGGAGGCAAGGGTATTTGGAGGTGGGGTAGTTTGAGTGATGGTGTTTGGAGTCAAACGTACTGGGGATAGTGTGTTTGGCAGGTGAAGGTAGTAGCAGTTGAGGAATTGGGGTAAGTGTGTTTGGTGATGAGGGTGTTTTTGCTGTGTTGAGGGCGTTTGGTGGCAAGATATAGCAGTACATGTCTTTGAGGCTGAAGGTTCTTTTGGTGGGCTAAAAGTTTTTGGAGGTCAGCCTTTGTTGGGTGGAAGTGTTTGTGGGGTTAGAACTTTTTGGGGCGGGGCACAGTGTTTAGGAGATGTTTTTTTTGGTGAAGGTAATGGTTATTGTAAGGTGACTGGTGCTGAATGTGTTCTGGGAGATCTGGCAGTCTTGCAATTGGCCAGAGACACAAACACTGTAGTGATGCATACCAGAGAAAAGTGATGTTTTTGGAAGCATAAGAATTAATTTAAAAGATAAGGACAGAGATGGTTACCAGAAATTCAGAGATGTTGCTAGAGAATAAGTTCCAGAGTATAAAGGGGGAAGGAGAGGAGAGGTTATGCTATATTTATAAATGGTTTGTTAAAGCTAAAGCCGAGCTTTAAGCAGAAAGAGAGAGTGAGAAAGACATGTATCAAATGTTAACAGAATTGTAATTCTAATAGCATGGATGTCAACACCTAAAAAATAAATACATTTGTTAGATGAAAAAAGTACTTCAAGTCCCTCTATCTCCATGCTTCTGCAGGTCATTATACATTTCATTAAGATTTTAGACATGCTCATTTATGTTATGTCCAGCGGCCAACAAAACATTCCTTCACCTATTTTTCCTTCTTTCGTTCAATCTTCATGTTATTTCTGATGCTGCTGTCAAATTCCACTTGCCTCTCATTTCTCTTGCTTTTTTCACCTTAAGACACATTACACTGTACACTTATGCTTTTTGAAGCTAAAGAAAATGTGATAAATGTCTGGGCCAAGATTTGTAAACTTTTCTAAAAGTATGGATGCTAACCTGGAATCAGCCTTTAGGAACACAGAGCATGGTCACATGAACTGATGGGATCTGATGCTTGATCAGTGTTTTTAACAGTGGCTTGATGTACAAAGGACAGATTTAGGGGTGACACCAGTGATAATGTGTTATGTTGAGAGAGCAGGTGTGATGGGAAGTTTATTTGATGGAGATCTAGTGTAAACATGGATGACTGGCTCTGGCTGTAGGGTTCATGGCTGTCAAGTGCTGCTCTTGACTTTAAAAAGGAATTTCATGTGTTTACATTCCTCCATGGGGAGTAAGAGAAACGCACTGCCTTGTCCGAAGCAGGCTGCGGTCATACAACAAGGGATCTCGAGAAGTGTTTTATGCTGCATTTGAGAAGATTTCTGTTGCGCCATAAATGTCTGGACGGCTTTCAGATTCACAATGTATTTTGTTTCTTTAAATGTACTATATAAAGTGATACCTTAGTGAAGAGGCGTAGCAAGTCTTTTATCATTCATTGCAAAGCTTCAACACAGTGAACATGGAAGAACACAAAATCCTGCATGTAATTGTAGGGCTTAAAAATATAACATTTCAGCATCGCATTGTGTGTAATAGTCACATCCCAGTGTGTGCAGTGTCAAAAAAGGAAGGTAAATTAAATTAAACACATCATGCTACAACTTTTTTGCTGCTTTATAAAATGAATAAAACTCGCCTGGTTTGCATTTTCAGTTGTTAAATTTAGGAGTAATACATTGGATATAACATAATGAGTTTTTCAATTTCAGTTCACAGGTTTGTTGAATGTAGGGTGTAACCACATGTATTGGTGCATCATCATAATACCAAATGACCCTGTTGCAGTGGATAACGCTGAAATACTTGTTCCAGCATTATCCGCTGCACTCCATACCTGTGAATGGGACAGTGTGCAATATAGGCTTATTGCACACAACCAACAGTGAAACATAAGGAACGCTTTAGTCATGCTTGTGTATTAGCATACCGTTCATTTAGGTAAGTGCGAGAAATGGAGTTGTCCACCAGTTGTTCCAACTATAACAGCAAAAATGTTTTATAAGCTCCAGTTGTAATTAATCAGTGGTGTGGGAAGATTTTGGTTTCAGAAATAAAACTATTACAGACTGATTGTATTGTATAGTATATGTGAAAGATTCACTTGTTAGGGGAAGTGTCATTTAAAGGGATAACTGGCGCTGCACAATCGCAAAATCTTCTACACTAAGTGTGTAAAGCATGTCATTTGTATACACATCTCTAATAAAAGCATAAATGTCTTTTATGACTGCTTGTAGTCTAAAACAGTTGATGTAATATAAAAATAGTGTATAAAACAGTGTAGCAGATCATTTTTAGATGTGGTTGAACCATTTGAATCCCTTATGAATGTGTGAGTGTGTGTGTTTTAAAGTGGGCTAGTGTTATAGCAAAGAATTCAGGACAGCCATTGTGGTGTTCTACCAGACAAAGGACAAAAGACGGGGTGAAAAGTTGTTTGTTGATAAAACTGATGTGACCTCCATCTGAAAGAGTCTTGATCTCATTTCACTCGATGTGAGTGATCACAGTCAGCCTGCTGGCTAAAGCCATTACACTGGTGCTAATTACTTCTGAACCAATTAAACATCCTCATAGCACACTCAGTTGACACATTCTGTAAATTTACATTTGCAGCATTTAGCAAACTCTCTTATCCAGAGTGACTTCCATTTCCCATTAACAGAGACAGCCTTCCTGAAGCACCTAGGGATTGACTTGTACAGCGGACAGTAGGACAGAGCTGGATTCATGGTGCAGTAGACGAGTATTCTGCCACTACCACTAGGCGACCACCCCCAGAAATTCACTGTTCAAGATGAAATTCATTCAAGATGATCCTAACTATTCAAAAGTTTTTAAAGGTCCTATACTATGAAAATACAATCACTTTTTCTGTTCTTTGGACATCCATTTGGGTCTGTACTGCCTCTACGCAAATTGTAAGTTTGATAAAAATGGTCAGTTGTGTAAGTATTAATTTATGAACGTCAGAAATTATGTGCTTAAACGAGCTGCTTAGATTTCTCCTCTGCTTCTACTTCACAGTGGGGGATATCTGAATAACTCCAACCTCCTATCTGAGAACCTCCACCCACCAGGTAGAACTGCTAGCGCTTCCTGATTCACCATTTTTTCTCGCCAGCGCTAGCGTAGGAATCGCAATGAAGAAGTCTACCAGCACAGTGTTGGGTTGAACATGTACGACTGTATGGATGGTGTGTTATTAGCAGCCATGTCAATTATTTTCAAGTGAGGTAAACACTTCCAAAGTGGGACGTGGGCAGCAGCAGCTTATTTGCATTTAGGAATGCTAATGAGAAACAGCCTGTTCTGGAAGGGACTGAAATAGTGTCGTAAAAAGCAGGTGAAAATGCCCAATCGGAGAGGTATTTTCAGCAAAGTACTTCAGAGACATGTTTAGTGGAGCTTATAGACCTATTTTAACTTCTTGAAAAAAATTATAATATGGGACATTTAAAACTCTATTGAAACTACTTCAAAATCCCAAAATGTGATTTGTCTGTCACATTAGCAAAGTAAAAGTAATTCGGCATGTGCAGTACAATTGATGCTGTATGCAAGAATTGCAATTACACTTGTGGTCTGACTGCAGCATAAATGTTGAATTTGTTAAAATAGTTATATTTATAGACAGAGAAAAAATGGCCGAGGCTATCTTTCTGGAATCAAAGCTTCATTTAATTCTTTTCACTCTCTAGAGAATGCTGCGCTTGTGTTTCACGCGGACACTTATTAGTGACCCACAACGTTTTCAGCTCAGCGATCAAGGCAAGACCTGATTCCTCTGTATGTGAAATTATTTGTTAGATATCCCGTGCACGAAAACAGAAGTACATGCATAAAAATGCATAAATGACATTTTCGTGACAAACATGCGCTGTTTGTGAGCATGTGCGCGAGCACCATTACTCATTAAAATGCTACAGTTCAGTCAAATCTTCTCCTTTATTACAGACTAAACTTATTTTTGAGCTGATGACTAACCACAACAACTAGTCCAAATTGGTTCAAAATTAACCAAAACTTTTAAAAGTAGTGAGCTACTCCGCGCCATATGGAATGAACACTACAAAATATCAGAAAATAGCTGTATTGTGAGTAGAACGCTGGTTGTTGTTATTTTTCAGCTAAAATATGAGTTTTGTCTGTAATAAAAGGGAGATTTGACTGGACTGTAGCGTTTTAGTGAGAGCCGCAAGCACCTAAACACACTGCGGGTGTTTACACATCTGACCGGAGAGCCTGCATAATCACCATTTAATAAGTTAGCAATGTGCACCCACCTCCCACTTGCATTTTAATTCTCATGGATCTGCTTTTATCTCAAATATGCCTTTGCGTTCGATTTATCGGAAATCCGTCACAGCTAGAGTTCAATCGGCGGAAATCCATCGTAGCAACAGAGAACTTAAATCCCTGAGAATGCATGCACAGTGACCACGTTTTAAAATTGTAAGTTTAATGTCAGGCGTACCGAACTATTGGGGGTCACCTGGGTGTACCGAACCGAACAGGGCATACTGAACAGTTCGATAAAATACTGAAAACCGCTGTATCTCCGATGTATACCTAATCCCAAACCTATACATGTTGATTATTTTTTATTCATGCATTACACAGGTTACATTTGTAAGTTTATGGGAATCCCATGTGATTTGTTGCACTGGCACAGCTTTTAGGCATACAGCTTTGGACTCTCGGGGTTCAGTTCATATAATGACGTAATATATATTTGAGTCATTGAGGTCATTGGGTCAGTTTCATACTAACATTATAGCCTGTTGGATAAAGCAAGAAGCGATGATGCAATGCACTTAACACTTTTAACCATATCCATGCAGAGAGAAGAACACATCACTCCAGTGCTGCTGTTAAATGACAACTCTGCTTTGCAGAGCCTGAATTCAGCTTCTTTCATTTCCCTATGAAATGGCCCTGTTCTTGGTAACTCATCTTAAATTATTATACGAGTATTTCTTTATTAATACTTAAATGTCTATGTATAGTTAGGCTGAGTGACTTGGTTCTCATTCTCATCCAGCACATTTCATTGTTATGTTGACTTTGTGTTAACATACATATGACAAATAAAACTGAACTGAACTTCTTTCAGACGTTTCTGTATCACTCATACCTTCTTTTCTATGTTAATACAGAATGCAGTCATGGCAGACAATGAAAGTAATACATGTAGTGCATTGCAGTTACAAATACAACACATTGACACCAAAATTATGCATCGACTCAACAACCTCATTTATGTTGAGCAATCATTGCAGCCCTCCAAATTCTGTATAATGCCACTTTGAATCATTCTATTTAGGCAGCATATACAATTTTAATTAAAGCAAAGTTTCAGTCTCGAATACATGACGTATTCCTAATTCGGCTATTCCCATCTTAGCTAGTAACTATAAGAGGCTTATTGGGTTATGTATATTCTCTCCCTAATGGACTGAACCATTCCTGGCATACTTTAGTGATCTATGAGCAAGGGAACACGGTGAGAGTAATGGTTCTCTCTCTATGCACTCGGGTTTTTTGGGCCTTCTGTCGTTCAGGAGCCATTAGACTGACAATGTGCAGACAATGTGAGGGAGACAGATAACAGACATATAGACACTCACACACACATACACAGGTATGCACATACACACATGCATGCACGCACGAGAACACATATGTGAAAGTGCATACACATACACATTGGCCTGATTGGATAACAGAGAGAAGTAGAGAATAATTTAAGTTTATTGACACATTGAGTCTGAGGAATACAATGCAGACTGAAACAAAAACACTGCCTAATATACATGTTATCAGAAAGCACACATGCACAAGCAAACATGCAGAAGGGAGTATCAAATTAGAGCAGAGCGGATCAGTCAATTGTGTGGTGTGGGAGGCCCATCTGTGTGCCTTATATCACTGTTTAACTTTAGTCTGGAGAGACTCAATTCGTCAACACTCAGTACTGTTTGTCCTTCACAGAGTGGCTTAGAAGGAGGTTTTCTGCATGTTTCAAAGCACTCTTAAATAATGATCTTGCCAGGAGCATTTTTGTTTGGACCAATTAAACCAACTTCAAACGATATTTGATATTGAGTACCAAGATTTTTTATTACATGGACATCAGAATTTAAACTCAGTTTGATTTGAATGAGTTTAATGTTATGATTTATAAATTGACCACGCAGCAATGTATCAAGTCTTTTAGGCAACTGGATGAAAGTTACCAATTGTGCCTTGCTCTCACTTAACACACTCGGCAGTCTGTTTTCAATTCAAATTATCTCAGCTTGAGAGTGGGTCAAGAATTTGTCCAATGGGAGTCTATCCTGCATTAACACTTTTATGGGAAAACGTCAACTGCTTAGTTTACACTGGTCTTCACCCCATCCCTGTAAGTCACAGTTGTTGTTGGAGAGTAGGTGCAGGTGGTTACTGAGGTTCGAGATCATGGGGAGTCAAAGGTTTGGCCACCGAGACGTGTGTTCACACTCCTGTAACAGTGCATTGGAGTCTTTGGAATGCATTGTTTTTGAGCAGTCAGGCGTATAACAAATCTGTTTCATTACAAAACAGTGCAAAGTACATATTTCAAGTGGAATTTTTTTTTTCTTGATTTTTGTTTTTGTCCTTTGAAGTAATTCCATTGCATTCTACATTTGCAATCACAGCAAATGTCTCCCAGCAGCAGCTTGCACAGGGGACCAGGAGTGTTTTCATCAGTCTCTCTTGACATTCTTGGGTTCCTCATGTCAAGTTTGAGGCCAGATTCATCTTTTAGTACAATACACATTTTCTGCTACGTTTTAATTTAAATTGTTAGTGCCAATTGCCTGTCCAACATTAACATTTCTCTCTCCCTAAATCGTTCTTTCTTTCTTTTTTTCATTTTTACGGTGGGTAGGTAAGCTGCTCAGGTCGGAGGGTGCACTCAGTACTGGTGGGCGACAAGAGCTGTGTGTGGTGGCCTGGTACAGCCCTTTCTCATGACTGAGCCCTAATCCTCCATTTCAACACACACACACACATACACGCACAGATCGTAACCCTAAATCCTAGTGCCGTGGTCTGATGTGGAAAGCTGTTTCTGATTTGGAAAGATGTGACAGACAAGTGTGTGTATGTGTATGTCGGTGTCACGTTCCAGCTCATCTTCTTCTGTAGGTGTGTTGACTGAAAGCCGCTCACCATGCTGTGGCTACGAGCAGGTACTCATTTCTGCACCTCCTCCTTCCTGTGGCACGCACTTCCTTATTCTGTGATGCGGGTTTTGTCATTTCCATGCTACAAACTGTAAATTTCCATATGACCGGATAAGGACAGAACAGTATTGCCATGCTATTTTTAATGATGCTAACATGAACATATTTACAAGTCATGATTTTGTGTATATTTTGAATTGTGTTGTGTGCTGGTTTATCAGACAAAACGAGTCCATGAGTAAGGAAAAGCCAGCTATTGAATTGTTACTGGACATTAATGCGTTAATATTAAAATCGACATTCAGTACTGCTCATCTTTTTAATGATGGTTTGAGAACATAGACACAGAGAACAAGATTTTGAACAGAAGGCTGTTTTAAGTTTAGCACTAAATTAAAAACATAAACAGTTCCATAAGAGATTCTTTCACATAAAGAAAACTCATTGTTACATCAGGTGTATTGGCATATTTTAGTGTCATTTGTGTGCGTGTATGTGTGTGTTTGTCCATGCATGCCTTTGTATAGAAGTAAAAAAAGCCTGCCGTTAAGTGTTAAGTGTTTACCGTTTGATAATGATATGGACTTTGCTCGATCATTCTGCGGTCTGGTGTGAATTAGAGATTAATGATTAAAAAAAACACATACACTGCTAATGCTGATTCAACCCTGACACAAACTTTACTCTTAGTAACTGAGTTGTTTTTTTTAGGTAAAGTTTTATATTTGTAAGCATTTTCCCTTTATAAGCAGATTGTTCCTATGGCTACTAAACTTTAAAATTATTGTAGCCAACAGTGCAAAATTATAAGCACACAATTCCATACACAATAAGATTATTTCTTACACAAATATTTGCTTTTTTCCTTATTCTAGGGCAAAGGGGACCCATGCTCACGCTGTCAGAATAAATCAGAGTACCTTCTAAAAAGTATAATTGAAAGAAAAGGACAGTAAATGGGAATCAGGGACGAATGTGTGCAAGATGTGAAGGAGGAAGGATTTTAAGAGAATTAGGTTGGCATGTATATATAATATGTCCTTTTATGAAAAATGACAACATGGATTGTACATGTATTTTACTTTGAGAACATCAAGTGAGAACAAAAAGATTTTGTTACTTTTTTGGTTATTGTCACTGCAGTGTAGTGCAGGTATTGTTGTCCAGAGACCACATTTTTCTTGCTGAAATCAGCAGCACAGTACATTTAACCAATAGAGGAATCAAGGACTGAACACAGAGGGAAGGTGTAAAATGTATTGCATTTTATACACAAGTTTAAATTGCAACATAGTAATGCAAAATAAAAGGTACTTCACGCATGATAGTTGATAGTGAGACGAACTATGATTAATGGGAGGATTGTTTTTATTATCAACCCCCCACTCCTAACTCACACACCTCCCCCCCCACACACACACACATCAGGCTCCTTTCTGTTTATTTTGCGTTGTTATCCACGAGACAACTCCAGCATTGAAAATCTCCTCACCCCCCATATCCCGCAGAGAAAAGGCCAGTCTCTAAGTGTGTGTGAGTGTGTGTGTAAATGTGCTGGATGAGGCCACTTTGACAATCAGGCCTCTGTCTGTACTGGACCACAGCTGGACACAGATCCCTTCAGCCAAACACAGTCTCACTAACTCAAACACTAATTAAACGGAATATTTAGCTACAAAAACTTTTACTTGCTTTATTTTAAGGACAAAGATGACCTGAGCAAAGGTGTGACAATGTAGTGGGTCAGTGCATAAACTGACAGTGTTTCCCGTGAATTAGCAACTAAAATCTACAGTAAAAAGGAAACTCGGTAAGAGAAGTGGCTTAACACTCTCCTCATTATTTTCCCATGTAAGAAAAAAAACCATTCTACTTTACTAAATAATAATTACTTTTGAATCATGTAATATTTAAAAAAAAATAAGCAGACCTATACTTATTTGAAACTAAAAATGAAAACTAAGTTGATATATTTTTAAATATCATATTTAGCTTCGTTCAAGCATCATTCAAGATGTTAGTTAAAAATGTATTTTGTTTTCATTTACTATACAAAATGATTTCTTTACATAAGAGGTGAGACCTGTCTTTTTATTGCTAGTAGTAACATTGATAACTGAATGCATGAACACAATAATCATTTCAGAAATCACTTAGGGTTGTGTACTATAAAAAGCACCAAAAAAGTCATGGCCATGAGGGCTTCAAGATTTTTTTCTATTTAAAGGACACAGGTTTAATTTAGTCATAGTTTCTTGAACAAAGTTAATACACTGCAAAGATACAGCAGGTAATCTTTCACTATAGAATATTTAAGCAACTAAATTGGCCAGTTAAAAAGTGATAGAAGTTTTCTAGTAATGGACATGTACAATGTACAATTAGGGCATTTAACAGGCGGCTCTTATCAGAGCAACCGTTGATTAGCTAATTAGCCGAGACAGTTTTCATTGGAACAACTAGGGTTGATAGGCCCCAACAATGTGTTTTTCTGGGTGTCAAACTCTTATTTTATTAATACCAACACAGGGGTTTTACTCACGATGTAGAAATGTAAAGATTATTCTAACTTTATTACGCATTATACATATATAATAATATAGAACACATTATGTATTTTTTAAATTAATATTAATTTAGTTAAAAATAATAATATATTTTATTTTTCACTGCATTATTATTTAAATCATAGAAGTACTATAAGCTGGGTCTGTTTGTGCATCAAATAAATTAACTAATTTAAAGCACACATGTCAAGGAGGGGAAAGTGACGTTGGAGCCTTTGTAACTATATAACTATGTAAATGTAATGTAATTGTAAAGAGACAAATCAATTTGATAATGGCATGTTTAAAACAAGAAAAATTAAGCAGAAAGTGAGAAAACACCATCTAACATTTATTGCTTAGACAAATGAATACACGGCTCTATTTTAATTTTAATCTTCAGAGAAACTCTGTGAGAGATGCCAGTATGTGGATGGTTCAGTATTTATCTCAGTACCTGCCAGTTTTACAACTCATGATATGTACCAAACTGTGCAGTTTGCCGTATCCAGAAAGAGTGCGTTGAGTTACAGCAGAGCGTCTTAGCTACAAGAATGTTCTACTGTTGATTTCTATGATAAATAGTTTTTATTTATTAAACACATCATTTTGGTCTACACTGGAACCAGTTTATGTTAATTTCTGCATCACCAGTATCCACAGATCATTATGAGTGTGACAAAAATGTACAAAGTTTCTGTAAAGAAGGAGCTTCTCTGACGTAGATACACCTTTTTATGTAATGAAACAAAATAGGGAGTGTTGTGGCAAGCATCAGCTCTGTTATTTTGTCTTGTGAAAGACAAAGGTTTTGATCGTTTCACTTAAAAAAAAAAGCTCCATGACCAGCCAGATTGCCTGACTGGAAATAACGGTGCAGGTAACACTCGCACAAAGATTTTCATATAGGGTTTTTCATAACAAAAGAGGCAGAAATGCTCTTACCTGTCTTAGCATGAGCAAAATTTTGTGTTTAACTGTTTCCTATTTTGTTATCTGCTAGTTATTTCTCTGCCTTTTTCCGTCTCTTGGCTTCAGCACCTTTTAAGAGTTTCTTTTTTCCCCCATCATGGAACATCTCTTTCCCATTCTCCTTCTCCTCCTCCTCCTCCTTCTTGGGCTACAATCCCCACACACCCCACCCCCATACTCTCCCCCCCTCCACTCCTCTCTCCAAGCCCTTATCAGTGCTGGCAGAGCAGATTTACTGGTGCTGTTGGGTGGGGTGAACATCTGGGTCTTATTAAAGGGCAGCCATCCCACTCCTACCCTCTGTGCCTCCTTACTCATTGCTGTGTTACTCACACGCTGTTCTCTACATCATACACTCTCATACACACAATTTCTGTTTGACAAAAAATTGGTGATAAGCATTCCACATTCTTATTGATTAGAGTCTTAATCAGTTGATTCACAGTTTGTAGATATTTGATTCTCCTTGTGCAACTAAGAATCCCACTAATGTAATAGCACATTTGTGGATTCAGAAAGTGGTTTACAAAAGGACCAACGAAGAAGAAGGTGTAAAACTTGGGTTTCTTTTTTTTTTTGTTGGTCCAATTCCTTTGTGACTCTTTCCGAGACTGTGACTGTTAGAAGAGAAGATGCAGATTGAGGCCAGCATGACCAAGCAGAAATGTCAGAAGAAATTATGAAGCTGCTTTTAAGGTTGTGGGGCCAAAGTACCAAAGTGAAGAGAGAGAGACGAAAAAGTTTTTTTCAATACTAACACTGGAATTCTTTTGCATACCGGAAGCAGTAGAAGCTTAATCTATCAAGAAAGAGGGTGCTGGGGTTTAGGGATGCCTGCCTACAAACTCCATTCCTCCCACTGACCTTCTGTCTTCCCTTTCTTTCTCACTCACTCTGTCCCTTCCTCCATACGTACTGCCTTTTTCCTCTGCACATTCCTGTCTTGTTCTTAACACCTTGTAATTGAAGTTTACCCAGAATCTTTACCTTAAGCTGCATCGCTGGTCTAAATGAGAATTTTGTGTGGAAAATTGAGTCATTTTAGCCAACAGTTATTTGCTAAGGATTTGGGGAAATATAAAGAAAATTGAGACCAGAAGATAAAGAAAGCATTTGCATGAGCTCTCCAAAGCAGACAAGTGTGACAAGCAGTGATACTGACTGGAATGATGACAAAAACTGATGATGAGGAAGATGACGTGATGGGGTTCATGAGTAAAATGGAATTTAAAAACGAGACTTTCAGTGTTGGTGATGTAGTGACTGACCAATTAGATAGACTTTCACCTTTCACATACTGACGTCACCACCATACTCATGTCCTGCTCAATTTAATTAGTTATATTTGGCCTCCCACCATTTCTTACTCAGTAATGTTTGGCATAGTAGTTTGTTTTAAGGCATAGGCAACATGTCAAAATGGAAGAGCTTGCATACTATATGTTGTATGGTGGTAAAGTAACTAAACCAAAATGAAATGACTACAAAGACATATGTTTAAGTTTTTGATTGTTTAAGTCTCTGTAAGTGTTCATTTTAAATATTTTAAAAGTTTAACAAGGAAGCAATATATGGCTTTCATCAATTGTTATATTATATTATATTATATTGCTGTATTATATTATATTATATTATATTATATTATATTATATTATATTATATTATATTATATTATATTATATTAATGTTCATCATAGAAATACTAGAGCCAATCATGGCATGGATTAGCATAAGCGAAGAAATATCTAGCAGGGATGTTCGACATGTATTCTATTTATAATCATAGAAATTTATAAATGTAAATACACAAATAAAGGAGATACTGGCAGACCTGGTGAACAAGTTGTTATTGTATTTTAACCACTGACACCATCGCGTCTAACGTTTACATCTCTGAAAATGAAAACACATCCTTAGACTTTCTGTTTATTCAGAATGATCAAATACTCTTTTGAAATGTGATATCATTATATGGCCATTTAAACAATACTTAGAAACATTTCATCTCATTGTACGTATGATTTCAAACATTTAACCTCAGCAAAATCTGATCTCCTGAGAAAGAGTAATTGTTATTAACCAGCGCATAAAATGAAATGTTTTTATTTTTGTCTTTACGCAATTTGACAAATTGTATTTATTCTTTACTTCTATCTTCTCCAGGTCATGACATTAACAGCTCATTGGAGCCAGCAAACATTGACACCAGCATTCTGGAAGAATACATCAGCAAAGAGGACGACAGCACAGATATGTGAGGGCTAGAATTCAACACAGTTAATACAGTCACTACACTTACACTTTTTTCTTACACTAAACAGACTATGAGGACCATTATAGATGCATGTAGCTCTCCAGTACAAATACACACTTACGCACATGTTAAGACACAATACTCTCCTACCACGGAAAATAGAAATTGTTAACATTTTGTGTGTGTACAGTACTTTTACACAGCATCAGACTGTGTGTTTTGATTACTTGGTTTGTGTGCATAATGAACCTGTTGCCATTTAAAAAATTGTTTCCTTTAAACTTGCAGCTGCTTTTCCGAGGTCCACAGCACCGCAGGGCCTAACTACATCTCACCTGAAGCTGGATCGTCGTCTGGCGGGGTGGTGTGTGGTGTGAGCCCGCCCATTCCCCACCGCCAGGGCACTGCACAGCCTTTGCCCCCGCCGTGTCAGAACCCCTACCCTCCTCCTCCACCCCCAATTGGTCTTCTTAGACAAAACATTTCCTGTCTGGGGCAACAGCAGAGCCAGCCCCATCAGCATCATCCACAGGCCCCTCAACCTCCTGTCAAACCCGAACACTGCAGCCACTACGCTCCTGGGTGAGAGAAAGAAATGTTTCCACTACACCCAACCTGACCCAATCTGTACTGGGCCAAGTTGCTTTTAAACCACACCCAACCCATATGATTGCAAGTTGCTTTTCCAATTCACCTGAATTGCTTTTTCACTACTACTGACTCAACCCTTCTGCTGTGCCGAGATACTTTACCACTTAACTGACCCGACCTATGACTTGTTGCTTTTCTTTACACCCTACCCATACTGCACCAAGTTGTTTTTCCACTATACAATAACTGATCTGACCTGATCTATGCCAAGTTGGCAAGAACAAGCAGAAATATGATGGAAATTATTATGAAAAGTCAACAAGAGCAAGGACACAGTAGATTTTGTGACTACAGAAAAAGAACAAAAAAGTAAACAAAATATAGTAGCTTTATACCTTTTTGTGCGTAGCTGACATGCACATTACGCATAAAGGTAGAAGTGCATGTATTTAGCAGTCATCCACTAGTTATAAGTGACTCTTACTATGAATAGCACAATAAAGGGGAAAACATTTTTTCTGTGTATTTGTAGTTCTGATATCACAGTTCCTGGTTGCCAACTGCATTTTTTTAAAGATATTCATGTGTTGTATTTTCCTATGCGTCACACTAACACGTCCAGTTTGCTGGTTGCACTTACCACACCTCCTGTAACTTGTTCCACCCAACTTTCAAAATGAACCAAGTTTCAGCAAATAAAACTCTGACAAATCTCAGTCCGGGAGCAGAGGGAGTTAGCCATGAGCAATCTGTAGAGAATAAGACAAATGGATCGGTACTGATAACCTCCCATGAATTAAGGTTTTGAATGATATATTGCACTTTTGCAATCATTAATTGGATTTTGTAACATGGAAAAAAGAACAGCAGGTATGGTTACGCAAGGAGATCCTTAATCCTTTTTTTTCACTTGATCACTCTGCCAAATCAGCTTCGTGGCTAGGTTCCCCGTTCTACAACTTTGTAAAAGTTTGTTTGTTTTTTTACAACCTCTTTTTAATTGCAGAACATTACCTGAGTCTCCACCAGACTCTAGCTCAGAGCCCTACTCTCCCCAGCAAGTGAATGGTAAGTTGCAGTTTCTAAAAGCGCTATCCTGTGTCAGTATGTGAGAGACAAGCTTGTAGACTGTAGACAGTCAGAATGGCAACTTCATCTATTATAAGAAATACTCGTTTAAAAAATGATAGACTACATCCTTGGCGAATTCTCATGACCATACATTTAAGATTGTAACATTTTGTAATGTATTTCTTTTTTATTCTGTGATTTTGACCATAAAATATGTAGTTGATCATGGGTACTGTGTAGGAGACTCACGCAACCTTGAATAGAGGTGGATAGAAGAAAAATGTATTTTTCTGTTTTTTTTTCGTTCCAAAACAAACACTAACACTAACCCTAGAAAAATATAACTTAAGAAATGGTGGTAGTGTCTATTTAAAAAAACATTGAAGTGTGAAATGTAGTTAATTTATTATATAATATAGTTAGATAATATGAATGCTACCTTCTGTCATGGCCCCCCTGGACTTTGGGGCTACAGACCTGCCTCGACTCTGCTGAGCGGCCAGCAGATGCCGCTGTTTAGTTGATTTTGATGTATTTAGTTCTGTCTCGTGTGTCTCCTGTCTGTCTTGTCCTTGTCTCGCCTTCCCAATGTGTCCTATTGGTAGATCAGTGTTCATTAGTTATCCTACCTGTGTTTCAGTCCAGCCCCTAGTTTTGATTGGTTGTCCCTTCATTGGTTAATTTAGGTTATTTGGTGATTGTTTTCCTATTGTTCTCCCTTGTCTGATTAATCCTGTTCCTGCTCCCCTATATAGGTTTTGTTTTTACCCATTGTTTCCTGTGGGTCCACCCTCACCATAAACCCCCCTTCCATGTCAGCGTGCTACCCTTTTTTCTTAAGAAGAGTTTTTTGTTTGTGGCCCTCGTGCCCATTTTATGTTGGTTTTTCTCAATAAAAGACTTGCAACTTTACCATGCCTCATGTCATGTCGACAGCACCCGTGACACCTTCCACCAAGTTAAACACAAAAAGAACAAACACTGGCCTAAACAGGGATAAAATCAACATGAATGAACTGTTTTATTAGTGAACTTAACCGTTCAATATTTTTTTATTTGAATGTAGGGATTGAAGTGTACACATAAACTGCCGTTATATTTAAGCAAACAGCATATATTTAATCTCTGTTTTTTTCTCTACCAGACTCACACATGCTCAGGACCATGACACCTGAAAACATATGTCACATGACCAGCCCGCCACCCCTGCCGCCTCATGGTCACTATCCCAGCATGCACCGAGACGTTTTCCTAAAACCAGAGCCCATGATTACACAGTACCCCATTGGTCCAGTCAATGGTGGTGGAGACATGCAGCAGAGTCAGATGCTCCATCAGCTGCTACAGCATCCACAATGCCAAGAGTGAGTGACAATGACAGACATTAAACTTAAGAAACCTTACCTTACCCTGTCAGTCTGTGTGTTTATATATTTGTGTATGTGTGTAGTGGTATTCCTGTTCACCAAGCAAAGAAGAGAAAGCACTCAGATTCTCCCAACGGCACTCTTAATGCTCAGATACTGAGTGGCATCATTAAACAAGAACCAGGTACACACCAACAAACCCTCACATTAACACAAAAGTAGACACATACAAGTAGAAGCATACGTAGTCATGCTTCATTTTGGCGCTCATCTCACTGACAAGTTTTGTGTGTCGCCACTGTGTTGCCCAGGTTTGATGCAGGATGCTGACAACTCATATTTGGACCCAAACTACCAGTGTATTAAATGGCAGCCACACCAACAAAACAAATGGACCCCATTATACGATGTCAATGGCAAAGAACTGTAGGTGCTATCACTCTTTTACCAAAAATGCAGCACAGTGACCCTATACATGCTTTTAGAATTAGATGGATTATTGTCTGTTCAAATGGAGAGACAGGAAAGGTGAAAGAAAGAAGGCACACATGTGTGTAATGGAGTTGTGTTAGATGAATGGATTTAAGGAGATGATTTTTTTAAAGAGAGAGAGTGAAAAAAGAGAGAAGAGGGGGCAGGGGGGTTCTGGGAATTCCAGTGAGGTGAGGTTTGTGTAGGAGTAGTAGTAAGAGTAGTTTCAGTTGATGGGGAGAGGGAAGAGAGGGAGGGAAAGAAAAGAGAGAAGAGAGGGGCTCAAAGTCTGCATATACGTTAACACTTTACTTGAATTCTACGTTAGTTGAGCTTGTACAGTGAAATCTTGTACAGTCTTTCCCAGGACATGCAATTGTAAAAAAATTGTCTGGAATGCACAATCTGTTTATCCATCCATCCAAACCACCCTCTTTCTCTGTTCCTGTATTTCTTAGCCCAATGCCGACATACAGAGTGGATGCTGACAAGGGTTTTAATTTCTCTTTGGCGGACGATGCCTTCGTGTGCCAGAAAAAGAACCACTTCCAGGTCACCGTGTACATTGGCATGCTGGGAGACCCCAAATACGTAAAGACCATTGAGGGTTTGCAACCTATTGACTGCTTTTACCTGAAACTCAATGGTGTCAAGGTGAGATGTGAAGACACCGAAATTCCATTATAGTGACAGAATTGTGAAATAATTGTGAAAAAGTAGCACAATTCTACAGCCTGTAACAAATATTTCATGTCAAACTTTTTTTCCAATAAATAAAAACACAGCAAAATAGATCTTACATCCTAATCACATAACATGCAACTATATCCTTTCTGTTTAGCTGGAAGCCATGAACCAGACCATCAATGTGGAACAGTCCCAATCCGACCGCAGCAAGAGACCATTTAAACCTGTACTGTGAGTCTTCCTCAGCCTGACTACAAACACATAAAGAAATATTTACAGTTTTTCTTTTGCCACAGTTTCAGGATACTTTGCCTTAAATTTTTCAGGAACAATCATTCAGTTCCCGAAGTGATTTATATTCTTGTTGGTTGCCTGTAGGGTCACTCTGCCACCTGAACAGGTTACAAAAGTAACAGTGGGTCGACTGCACTTCAGTGAGACGACAGCTAATAATATGAGGAAGAAGGGCAAGCCAAATCCTGATCAGAGGTTTGAAAAGTACACAACCATGTCTATGCACACGCAATTGGAACACACACGGGGCAGTTGGTGGCGTAACGGTTAGGGCGTTCGCTGCATGATCATAAGGTCGCTGGTTCGAATCCCAGATGGGTAAAGTTACCACTGAGGTACTCCAGAGCAAGGTACTGTGCCCAAGTACTTCTCCCTGGGCGCTGCCCATGTAAGCTGCCCATTGCTCCTTCATGGAGGGATCGAATGCAGAAGTCACATTTCGTTGTTCACTGTGTGCTGTGGTGTGGTATGTTCACAATGATGAATAATCACACACTTTCAAAACACACAAAGGGATGTAGTTTCCAGCACATCTTAACTGAACCTTCCCATCGACTCTGCATTTCTCTTTAACTTTACTAGAGACAGATAGCATAGTATCTGTTTAATGGAAACTGGCAATGTTTAAAATGCCAGTAAACATTTCCTCTGAGTGTTTTGGGAGTGTTATGGGCATCCTACTCACGCCCTTCTGAAAAACACATAGCTGTACAATGTTAAACGCCAACATTTTACAATGTTGTGATATTTGCTTAAGAACCAAGTGGTTGTCGGTTCAAATCAGCTCTATCATACTCTGAAATTAGGAAATGGAAGTCAGTCTGGATAAATGCCATAAGTGTAAATGAGAATAAACAGGTCATAAAATGTGCCTCCCTATAAAATGTGTTTTCCCCCTATACTTATTGTTTGTTGTCTTTCTTATTGATTGCTATCCTTCAATTATATTTCTTTTTTTTCCCAATTCTTGAGTACAAGTGTATAAAAAATTGCTATGTAAATGTAAACAAAGTAAGTAAAGTACTTGCTATGTTGACGAAGGATTGCAATAAAGTAGTATAAAAAATGTGTGCCTCTGTGTGTGCAGGTACTTCATGCTGGTGGTGGCTCTCCAGGCTCAGTCACACAGTCAGAGTTACACAATAGCGGCACACGTCTCTGAGAGGATTATTGTCAGGGTAACCTCTGTCAGTCTGGCTCATCTCCTCTCTGTGTTAATGTGTGTCTGTCATGCCACTCTGACCCTCTTACCTTCACTCTGTCTGTAGGGGTCGCCGTTAAAACGTTTTTTTCTTCCGTTTGTCCATTTCTTACGTCTGCATGATCGTCTTTAAGAACGGTCGTTTATTTTATATCTTATCTGTATAAAATGCTTTACCAAAACTACATTATAAAAGTGTGGCTTAGTCCAGTTTTTCTCCCACTCCTTTTCTGTTTGTCTCCCTCCACCAGGCATCAAACCCAGGTCAGTTTGAGAGTGACAGTGAGGTGTTATGGCAGAGGGGTCAGCTGCCAGACTCAGTTTACCACCACGGACGAGTTGGCATCAACACCGACCGGCCTGACGAAGCTCTAGTGGTCCATGGCAATCTGAAGGTCATGGGCTCCCTCGTACATCCGTCAGATATCCGAGCCAAGGAGAATGTCAAAGAGGTGTGTGTGTGTGTGTGTGCATGTGTGATGTTGTTTGACACTTAGCAAACTAGTTTACTGTCCTTGTTAGCACCCACTGCTCCTTCTCGGATGGGTCAAATGCAGAGGTCACATTCCGTTGCAGTGCACTGTGTGCTGCGCGGTGGCGTGTTCACTATGTCAAATAATCACTCACTCACTTAGATTTACAGTGCTTTTTTGTTCTTTAGGTGGACACCACAGATAATTTGAAGCGCATTTCCCAGATGCGACTGGTGCATTACCAGTACAAGCCTGAGTTTGCTGCAACTGTGGGCATTGATAACACTGCAGAGACAGGTGACCACATCCTCCTTTAGAAACTGTCAAGTGTCTAATTTGTTGTTTTGTGACTCTGTTACAGCTGTTGTTTTGATTTGCTTTGTGTTTGATCTATGTGTGTTTCAGGAGTGATAGCACAAGAGGTTCAGAAAATCCTTCCAGATGCTGTGAAGGAAGGTGGAGATGTAGTTTGTACCAACGGCGAGACCATTCCCAACTTACTTGTGGTCAACAAGGTATCGGTGGACTCATTCCAACACAAACAGTCTTACGGATACAGTGACATATCCACGTCATTTGTCGTCTGTTTGTTTTATTTTGGGACTCACAACAAATGTTTCACATGCAAGTATTCCTCCACACTGAAATTGTTTTTTTTTCTCTGTAGGAGCGAATCTTTATGGAAAATGTGGGAGCAGTAAAAGAACTATGTAAACTCACTGATAATCTGGAGACACGTATTGATGAGCTTGAACGCTGGAGTCGCAAACTCGCCAAGCTACGGCGCTTTGACAGCATGAAGAGTACTGTTAGTGGGGGCACTGTCAGGTGTGTGTGAGGGGATTTGTGAATAGTTGTCTCTCTGTCTCTCTTGAGCTACGGATCTCTTCTAATACTTACTGAGTGTGATTTCTATCTGCTCTTGATTGAAGCACTTATGTTATAATTAATTATGTAATCATGTTGAAAGAATGTTGTAAAGTTCTGCTCTGTTATGATTGCTCTTGCATGTAATCAAGCACTTTTGTTATTGCAGCCAATCAGGGAGTCAGTTTAGCAGGACAGGAAGTGGTCCACTTAAGAAGAAAGCAGTGAAGTCAGGAAGTAAGGTATGCACCACACTTTCATGTCCATTATACATTAGATGGAAAAGAGTAGAATAAATGTAGCACTGTGGAATGACATAGACGTTGTCATGACAAAGCTTGCGTTAAAAAACTAAGGTAATTGACTATTTTATCTATAAATGAATTAATCTAAAGGATTCATTCTTATATAGAGATATTGACATTCTGTATGTTCTGTTTATAGTCTTTTTTACATACATCTTCATTTACAGTATACTGATCACATGTATTGAATTGCTTGACACAAGCTTATGTGCGGAAGCTTCTTGCTTATTCCTCCTCGCAGTAGTAGAGTGGCCAGAAGAACAAGATTAGAAACTTGCAAACAGACGCAATACGGAAATCCACGTATTCAGAGTCTAATTCACAGGCAATTGATCAAGTGAACAAAGGGCAGAGCAACAACACAGTCCAAAGTCATAGGCAGATGTTTATGTTACTGCAGGAATAACAAGGCAAAGACTAGAAATTATGGTCAATGTCGTAGCGTAACGGTTAGGGCGTTCGCCCCATGATCGGAAGGTTGCCGGCTCAAATCCCAGGACAGGTAAAGTTATCACTGAGGTAGCCTCGAGCAAGGTACCGTCCCCAAGCACTGCTCAGAGGTCACATTTCATTGTAGTGCACTGTGTGCTGTGCTGCGGTTTGTTCACAATGACAAATAATTACTCACTCACTTTCAAAACCTAATCAAACCAATCCCAAAATTAGTCCAAAGAGTCCCAGATATACTACTGAGTCTTTACGCCTGTGTTTACACATGTTGGCCAAGCGGTAGAGTTGGTCAGCGCATGATCCTCACCTAGTGGTGAGGGGGGTGAACAGCACCTGGAGTCACATCACAATTATCCTTTCAATTCAATTTTATTGTATGTAAGGTATTTACTAAACAAAAAATGTTCTTCAAATAATTAGAGAAGCAAAATAATTAAGCACTCTTTCAACAATCCCAATCAACATAGAACGAGCCCTGATTTCAGCCTACACATTTTTTAAATACAATACCATGTTAACGACTTATGGCTTTAATAATGCACAACTAATATTTAGAATGGAACAAAATATTTAAAAGCTCTCCCTAGTAATGGTTATCTACAGTGCTGCTTGAAAGTTTGTGAACCCCTTAGAACTTTCTATATTTCTGCATAAATATGACCTAACACATCAGAGTTTCACAGAAGTCCTAAAAGTAGATAAAGAGAACCCAATTTAACAAATGAGACAAAGAAATTATATTTGATTATTTATTTACTGAGGAGAATTATGGAATATTACATATATGTGTGTTGCAAAAGTATGTGAACATTTGCTTTCAGTATCTGGTGTGACCCCCTTGTGAAACAATAACTGCAACTAAATATTTCCAGTAACTGTTGATCAGTCCTGCACATTGGCTTTGAGGAATTTGATGAATCTGTATATTTGAATGTGGTTGAATCCAAGTTGGAACATATATATATTCCAATTTAGATTCAGCCTCTTTCATCAAGGATATTCGAGAGTATGGAGATTTGTCATAAAGCTCTCTGTCTCAATTCTGTTTCACATGTAGAGTCCAGTTCCTGATCAGGGCTGCTTGAGTCACCGCTTCCTGCAGGGTACCATCCTGGCCCTGGTTATCATTATGGCCTTCAGGTGAAAGAAGAGAACTGCTAAACGATAACAGGAGATGCATGTTTAATTGGGGACTCTTTCTATATTAAACATTATCATCTCTTTTCCTTTCTGTAGTGTCATCTCAATGTCCATTCTGTATGTGCTAAACATGCATCAGCATGGAAGCATAGCTGAGGCCGATGGGTATGTAGTCTCCAGTGCTCCATTTTCATCTCTTTTTTACGATATTTTTTTAAATATTGTATCATATTGAATAATGGCAAAAAGAAATGTTTTGACAATACAGTCAAAGGTAATTGGGTTAGATCCCAAATGTTCCGTAATTTAAAGAATCTGTCTTTCCATCAAATCAGTTTACAAAGTTTATAAAATGGCAGACACTGCAATACATATGAGACGGAAACACACAAGATGGCAAAATGATATTATTGATAAGGTGCTTTGTTACAGTTCTGTCTGTTGTGAGCTGTAACAGTGTTCGTTCAATTGGAACGTTTATTGGAAAACCAGTTTTCCAGATTTATGTAAAATCTTGTATTTTTACCTTCTTTTTACCCATTGTTTTTACCCTCTGGTCTTTTTTTCGGGTCTTCTTGAATGAATGAGCGCTTGTTTCCAAATTGTATTTTCTTTCTCATTCTCTCAGCCTCTTTCTATGGTTCATTTGTAGTTCTGTGTATTCCTGTGTTCTGTATATCTCCTGGATGCCCTTCCTCACTGCCACTGTCTCTTTCTGTCCATCCATCTGTCCATGGTATGAGGTCTATTTTCTTGCCTTTCTCCTTAATTCTTCATTTCATGATAGTGGTGGGTATCATCGGGGTCATGCATTCTGAAAAAGAAGAAAAGAAACAGTTCTATACTCATTTAAAACATTTCCTGTCAGTTTATTGAGCTTTACATGCCAACACAACATGCTGTATCACATTCGATTATTCAGTGACAGTGTATGTCCTGTTTTTCTGTCCCTACAGGTCTCGCTCTGCTCTTGGATCTTCTCGTAAGGTTGTCTATTCCTCTCCCAAAGAACCACATTCCACGCTTTCTTCAGGTGCTAAAAAATCAAATGATTACATCACATGGCCACAAAAAGCATGCCATTTCTGTTGTATATATGTTAAATTGCTTAAATATTGTCTCTAATTTATGGAGCTGTTGGTCTATTGGTCTACTGGTCAACCTCTACCAAGAGGTTGTAGGTTTGAGTCTGGCTCTACTTTATCTTCAGTGCTACCAACATTTGAGCCTGTGAACAGGTCGTTAAACCTTAAGTTGCTCCAGGGGGACTGTCAATGTAATTAGGGAAGAGAAGGTATTCTGAATAAGAAAGTCTTGATAACTGTCATGTTCTTTCAGGATCGACCTCTTACACTTTACCAAACCATCCACCTTGCTGTCCTCCAACTGCCATGACCAACCAATCTGCCATAGTCAGCCTGTCTTCAGACACCAACCAAACCATGTCAGGTACACAACTGTCCCACTTTATTTTGATTAGCAGACAAACAAAGTTGGAGTGTTCCATATAATACAACTCTGTTGTTACAAATGATCCATTTTCTATGTATTTCTGCGTCACTAAATAAATAAATAAGATAAATTGACACACAGTTCAGCAGTGTCCTCAAGAGGAGTGTTTCAAGGCTGAGTTTACACTGTGCTTCTTATGTGGAGGAAATGTTTGTACACAGCATCTTCCTTTATTACATAGCCATTATACAGTTGTGGTCAGAAGAATCTAGCTTATCTAGGACATAAATGTCATGGTAATTTTGGGCTTTTAATGATTTCTTTGAACTGGAATGACTGTACAACGTGAATCTTAAAAAATATTCAAAAATAAGAATTTGGTGTACAGGTTTGAATTTATTTCAGATTTTCTAAATGCGCAAAGGGTCAAAATTATACAAACAGGCTCATATATATATATATATACATATAGTATGTGGTTGAGAGTATAAAATGTACAGGTTGCTATTCTTTTATGAGCTATTGCAGTTGCAGGTCTGTGAAAAATGAAAAATAAGAAAGCAGTCCATATTTTAATATATAACTGCAGTTCTGTTTTAATAGCAGTTTTTCCTATGCATCTGATTCAATTTGGCGATTAGAGGAAACAGACCTGATGACATTGTAAAATAATATATGTGTAGTTTGCAACGTCCAGGTTACATTAACTCCATAAGATAACAGATAAGACAAATTACTCCAAACATGTTTGGAATTTTGAAATAAGCACTGTAAAATTATAAAAGAACGCTGACTTCAAAGTCAAAGTCAAAGTCAACTTTATTGTCATCTCTGCTATATACTGTACAGATACATAGAGAGACGGGACGACGTGGCTCCAGGTTATTTCCAGTGCAAACAAACAAACAACAGTAGAACAGAGAATAAAGGGTACTTTACACAAATTATGTAACCAATGAATCAAAAATAAAGTGATGTGATATGAATATATATAGCAACTGATAGCACTTTGATAGCAACTGCAGATTCTAAGATCATCTGTTCGAATGTTTGTATGTAAGTTTGTATGTATGTAAGTTATTCAGATGTCAACCCAAGATTCACCAAGGCTCAAGCCTGCCATGATCTGCAAAGTGCCGGAACACAGTGAAGATAATTGTACAATGAAGGAAAGAAATTTGCAAGTAATTTGCAGCTGCCCACATAGCCAATACCTTCTGGAGAATTGTTTTATAGTCAGACAAGACAAAGATTGAGCTATTTGACCACAATGACAAGAGTTCTGTTTGGAGTAAGGCTTTCAAACCTAAAATAACTACCAACTGTCAAATATGGAGGTGGTAGTATAATGCAATGTAAACTGTTTTACCAGTGTACTTTTACGTTGCACAAAGTGAATTGAGTAACGAAGAAGGAAGACTACCTCTAAATATTTTTAACTTGGTCGTTCCAACAGCACAGTGATCCCAAACACACATGAAAACTGGTTTTGGAATGAATAAAGCAGACTAAAGTTACGCTTCTGGAAGGACCTTCCTAAAGCCCTGACCTCAACCCTATTGAACATGTGTGGGCTATGCATAAATGAAACCAACCAATTTAAATGCACTCTACCATTTAGGCCAAGAGGAGTGGACAGATATCCAGCCATAATTATGCCAGAAACGTGTTGATAGCTACCAGAAGCGTTTAGTCGAGGTGCAACGAGGTGCCAAGGGACAGTTAACCAAATATTAGTGGGGATATATAAATATAGTTTAGCGTGTATGTATAATTTTGACTCTGCATGGATTAGAAAAGATCCAAAATAAATTCAGACTTTGTAGTGAGTCATTAAAGATGCGTGCTGTACATTTATTCCACTCAGGAAAAAGAACGGTTCAAAGAAATAATTAAAATCCCATTAAAAGCTCTTCTCTCATCAAGGAAGACACACTGCACTTTTTTTCCTTTTCCTAGACGCCAGTAGTGCTGCTCCCACCCTGGCCAGTATGAGTAAGAAGGCGAAGTCTCGTTTGTTGGATAAAGACGGCAGAGGGAGGAACCGGCTGAGTCACACTTCAGCCCCTCTGTTTCTCAACAAGGCCAAGAAACCACTTCAGATCCCAGATCTGGACATTGGAGATAGCAGCAACCGCCTGCCCGGGGGTCAGCAACCACTACCACGGAGGCAACGCAGCACACGTCTAGGGGGTATGACTTTATACTCTCACATTTTAATGGTACATTTTCTGAACTTTTTGATATTTTGCACAAAATATAGTAACTGTAGTTTTCATTATTTAACAAATGAATACAATTATCTGCTTTCAGGTAGACCGTCTATAAATGAACTCCACATTCTCGAGACTAATCAAGAGCTGAAGACATTGAACTGTGACTCAAAAGACAGCTGCAGGTATATCACTCTAATTGTGTGGGCCGGAGAGAGAGCGAGAGAATACCCCAAGATAGAGAAAGCTGTCTCTGTCTTGTCTGTACAAGCTATGTACAAAGTGTAAAGAATGTAATATCTTATCAATATTGTCATCACAAAGTAGTTTTCCATGTACAAACTTATATAAGCAATCTGTAGGTTTGTAGACTGTTTTAAATGTTTAGCAGTTAGAAACCATTTTTTGTAGTTGTCCTTTGTAATATTCTTGCTTCATGTCCACAGCTACAAAATACTTCTGAACGAAATTAAAAACTCATCTGCTTCCCATATCTCTCTGCACATGAGGTGAGTAGATTTAACCTGTAAATGCATTGCATTTCTCTTTTTAAAGGTCTTCTCACTGATTGTTCTGTTTTCTTCTGCAGGTCAGCCGAAATTGTGTGGGTTTGGCTGTGTCGGGTTGCAAGGGGACGCTTGTGTCCAAATAAAACAGAGCCTGAGGTTTCAGAGGATATGAATACTTTTACAAAGGTGAGAGGTTTCTGACTTAACTAGTCTAGGTTTTACATATGTAATCTGCCTATATGGACTTGTGTAAGAGCTGTTTTGCTGAATGATTTCAGGGAACCAGTCATTTGTGGTCTGTTCCTGTGTCATCGTTTCGTGATGTTGCCTACCATTTTCGAGTGTCACGCTCTGTGAGTGAACTTTTCCTAAGTCTAAGATAAAAAGAATCTTTAGTGTCATATCATCTGTGATTTCATATGTTTTGAAAAATTGCACCTGAGTAACTTTGTCTTTTTCTCAGAGTGAAATGAGCTGCCGTATGGACCAAGAGAGACAGAATTCTGCACTGGTCTCTGATTACTACTTTCTGATACAGGGCAGGTGCATTTGAAAAAGGGGTGTTTATGGTACCAAATACCAGCTCAGATTCTCTCTATATTCAGTTTTTGTTACAGAAGTGTATCAAAATGAATAGCCAGTGAAACGTAATCTTTTTGGTGTGAAAGTAATTGGCCATCAGGTTCTGTAACCAATATACAGTACACAAACCTAAAACAATTTATGTCATTATTATCGCATTATAAAAATAGACAAAATACTGTTACACAACCAAAACTTCATATTGCAACAATTAGTTTTTAGCTCTTTTTACTCATCAGTTGTCGTTTTGCTCATGAAGTACATTGGGGAGAAATTTGCTGAATTATGCAGAGCCATACTGTTTTTTGCAGTTGCTTAGACACAGTTTTTAGAAATGTGGTGTAATTTTGCAAAACTCACATAGGCTGTCCAGTGTTCACAACACTGCATTTTGCATTCATATTTTTAAAGAAAACCTTGCACTCTTGCACTTATCGGAATATTGCTTTAGATCAACCACACAAATTCTTTCAGTAGTCCTATTGTTTAGTTGTTCATACAACCATTAGATATTGATTCATGTTTCTGTGGTGTAATATGTAAGGTCACTGTAAAAGAACCAGTGGAGAGAATACTCATGTTTGTATATTGATGAAATATAGCAAATCACAGCATAGGCTCCCTTTACAGTTTTTACAATTGCTTTGGTACGGTTAATTACATTTACATTACTTTAAGTAAATGTTTCATAACTGTTCATGCAACTGTTGGGACATAATATTTAATAAAGCTGTCACTTACACACACATTTAAATTGAATAGAAAATAAAATAAAAAGGCATCTCTTATTTAATTAGTCAGTGTCACAGAAAACAAATATAGCCTTTAACGTTATACAAATCACACAAATCCAAATATTTAGGAAGGTTTCGACATCCGGAGAATAAAACATTACAGTAATCAAGCCTAGCGTTGCTGTATTAATGAAGATGTTTTTCTGCAATTGCTTTGGCACATATCTCAAATGATAATTAATGTTTCCAAAATAGTTTATTCTTTTCTTGCACACCATTCTGGTGCTCATAACAGAATGCTATTTCTTCTGTTTTCTGGAAAATTCTATATGTTTAATAAGTATATGCAAATGGTATTGTACAGTTATCATAATTTCGCATAACTCTCTGTTGCTTAAGTCTTATGTATAAAATAGATCCTGTGTGGTCCCAGTGAACTAGTCTCACAGCCAAAACGTTGCATGCGTGGAAGCAGTGTTTGTCATCATATACAAAATAATTCAGCAAACCTTACAAATAAGTCAGGAAAACATTGCGCACATTATAGTGATGTAGTTTTTGTCATTCTGTATTGTCTGATATTGTCAGCCACAATATGAGGCGTATGACCATCAGCCTCATAACCAAATTTTGTTGTTAGGTGCAATGAAAGCAGCTTGTGAGGACATAACATCAGAATCTTGTAGGGGGAGGGTGCAGCATTCAAAACGAATTTTCCTACGTTGCATTCCAAGAGAAAATATAAGGTATAAAGTGGATCAATTATGTGGCCAGACAGACACCAGTGACAAGAGGTCCAGTGATGATTTTCAGTAACACTGTAAAATTCTTCATAATGTTTAGTTGAGTACAATCTCTTGTTATATTGTCACCCACCACAGCTGGATGAACTTCTTCGGTGCCTTTCGCTGTCTTGAGCTTATTTCCCTGAAATTATACATTCATGTGATTTTTTTTGTAGTGTAGAGATTAGCCACATTGTGTCAAGTCTGACATTACAGCTTTTTACAATTTCTGTGGTTTGTTTAACACTAGTATTAGTATTCTCACTAGTTTAAGTGAGTTCTGAACAGTCCATTCAATAGGCAAGTGCAAGTTAGCTTAGCAACAAAAGGCTGCTGCTCACACAAAACATTTGTATTACAAAAGAAAATAATTCTTTCATTTGATTAGTCATTGTCACCAAAAAATCAATTCAGGCACATTGTCTTAATGTCCAGATTTTGATCAACCAGATTTATGCAACTAAGAGTTGCCAAACAAGTTCCCTGTCCTTTTACAGTGGCGTTACAGACAGCAACACATTCTGTACTTGATTATCTAATGGTTGTAGAAAGAACAAAACATTGAGACTATACTGGTATATACGTTGTGTGGTGATCTAAAGAAATTTCCCCATGATTCTTCAGTGCATTGTTTCTTTAAAAATATAAATGCAAAAAAAGTGTTTGGACATTGGATAGTATAGTTTTGAAAAACGACACCACCATTCTGAAACTAGTGCCAAAGTGATTGACTAATAAAATAATCATTTGTATATTGACATTTTCTGATTTTTACATTAGATTGTGAGGAGTAATGAAAAATGTTTGTTTAAAAAAACAACTAAAAAAACTCCATAGTACAAACTAAAACATACATTGTATAAACTTTAATTACAATGCAAGAAATGTCAGTAATAAAATGGGTTATTATTATTATTATTATTATTATTATTATTATTATTATTATTATTATTATTATTATTATTATCATGGTAGGAAAATCACTGGATTTTATAATATACTGGAATATATTGCATGGACACACTGGAATAAACTCTCAAAAACACTGGATTATAAGCAAATTATAACTGGTTTAATCTTTTGGCCTTCGTTTTTTCCAACATTTATACTGCACCCCATATCCAAAATGACGTTTAAATGACCTTATGACCTAAATGATTATTTTATATAAACTCTAACTTTTTGTCTTTGTATTTGTAAAAAAAAATCCTTGCAAGTATGTGTTAATGAGCAGTGTGTAGACATGTAGTAATCACATTGCCAACGTCTTAAGAAAACACTGTTTTCCCTTTTACTACTTTTGTTTTTTGCTTTATTTTTGTAAAATGACTTATGTAATACACACAGAAAATCTTCATGTAAACCTGGAGTTTAAACTAGTTTTATTGCCTTCCTGTTAGCATTATTGTTAGTCTTTATTTGTCATTTACTAGTCACAATATATTTATGCAGTTGTTCAAAAAGCAATAAAATCAGCTATAATAGGCTGTAGAGGGTGAATATGTATTAATTATGATGCAGTTGTGTTTATTTAGATGGACACACATGTCAGACTGAAGAGATTTCATATAGCTGTTCCAGTTACGCACTAACCCAAGTGTCTTTGAAAAAGCCCCAATTTAATACCACTTACTTTTTTACCTAAACAGACAGAGAGATGTCTAGAGGGAGAAGGAAAGGGTAATACAAAAATGTGAGATAGGTGTAGATGACTATTGGTAAACCTAAGGGCACACAATGTTTCTTGATTATTTTGTTCTTAGCAGCCTTTATTGTCCCTTGGTGAAAATGCAGAGAGCAGCTCTGTAAATAAAAAGTTCTAATGTCTTCCTATAGCTAAACACTGAACTCATTTTAATGCTCTGAGAATGCAGTGTGATTCTTGCTGCATTTTACTATTGTTTTGTACTTGCTCGTTCTGTTACTTGCTCATTTTTGTTCATTCTTTTCAGTGTGTATCCTTAATTATGCTGTTTTGTTTCATTGATTATGAATACACTGGACTTGCTCTTTTTTACAGTTTCAACAATTGCAAACTGGATTGATTTTGAATTTGATGAACATGAGTTTTCATGATCATGAATTTTATGATATAAATGCACTAAGGTAGAGAAGAATCACTTCTTAAATCCATATTTACATGGTCCTTTGAAAAACGTATTGGCCACCCCAATTCAGTTAATTTAATTATTTGTTCTTATCATATGTGTACTGACCATATAACATGAATGCATGCATGACGTGATTCAATATTTCCTGAAAGCTGAACGCCATATTTTGCCTATCTGTATTTGTGTTTTAAAAAGTCCTGTCCAGAGGAAGTTCCTAATGAAATAAAAATAGAATAAAATAAGAATATGCCATTGTTGTGGTTCTGTGAGAGAAGAATGAATGTAAAAAATGCATTGATGTCAGAGAACAGGCATCTGCAATAACATTTTCCAAACCCGTCTCATGGCGAATGTCTTGCATGTAATTTTGAGTGAAAAGATCCAATCCCATTAACCCTTGGACATGAGATGGAGAAAAACAAATGGATCATTTTGGGGCAGTTGTTAGCAGTTAGGGTGTTTGCCTCTGCCCTGCTCCCGGGCGCTGCCCATGTCAGCTGCCCACTTCTCCTTCTCAAATGGGTCAAATGCAGATGTCACATTTCGCTGTGGTGCACTGTGTGCTGTGCTGTGGTGTGTGATGGCAATGACGAATAATCACTAATTTTCAGGTTAATTATGAACAATAAATACACCAGTAGGAAACACACTGGAACCAACCTACACATCATCATTCCACCATCTTTAGCATGTTCCAGTTGGTCCAGGAAGACAAGTAGGTGCATTGCAAGCAGTACACCAGAGTACCTGTCAATGCACATGACCTGTGAGTTGCATGCCACATTATGGACACAGCAGCTTGACCCTCCACAAGATATTGAGCATTCATGGAAGCAGGCAATGGGCATTTATTGAATCTAGTATTGTATGGGGGTGGTGGTTCATATGATAGTGTCAGGCCAGGTCATAACCTTTGGTTTACCCATAGTGTGGAATAAAGAATAAAGAAAGTAAACTGAAAAAATTAATGGGCTAAAATGGAATTACCCATTGTCATGGCAGACTGCTATTTAAAGAAGCTAGTGACTGCTTACCTGGACTGAGACATAGCAAATTGTAAAAAAATAATAAATTACTAAATTAGATTAGTAACCTTGTGGAATTACATTCGAAAGTAAACCAAAGCAAGCATAAGAAAAAGTGAAGTCCATATCATTTATAAAATCAGATTGTTGAGAATATATATAAACTCATCAGGATGTGTGCCAGACATTATCTTTAAGATTCCACTATGAGAACCTTTCAAATATATATTAAAGACCTAATAGGTTTGAGACGTTTTGTGATTTGTAAAGTTACAACATATGATTTTATGTTCTTTTCAATATATTTAATTATGTGTTTGATATTTAATAATGTTTTTAATTATGAAATTAAGTTAAAAACCACTTATTCATAAGTGGACTGAGATTCCATGTTCAGGAGGTCATTAAAATGCTGCAGTAAAGTTTTACATAAGCCAGCATTAGGACAGAAATAGAACCTTTAAAAACATTGTAGATAAATTAATTAGACACTTTTTAAGTGTTATTATTTGTGCGTATATAATTCTATATTTGCCTGTATTGCATAGTTTATACTTCTTTAGTTTCCAGTGCAACCTTGTAGGCAATACTGGTCAGTTTCTTTTGATTGATATAGTCTGCTTGATGACTATTGTGGTTGATATAGTCTGTTTGAGTGATTATGTGTCCTTGCAAATTACCTGTACAAAGTGAACCACAATGAAATGTGACCTCTAAACTTGACATCCATATCTGAGGTCCGAGACTCAGCAGGAGCCCCTAATAATAGCTGCATCTTTTCCTGTGTTTCACAGGTAGGATATATATTTCTTTTAAACTAAGCATTTATGTTTCTGCTGTGAACATAGAACTGATGTCATTTTTCTAAAATTCCATTCTGGGTTTTTATGTTTTTCTGTCAATATTGAAGTTTTGAATCTTCTTCCATGAAGCACATTTTTGTACAAATAGCAATGGATGGTGTAATCAGACTGTGATGTACCTTCGCTATGGAGCTCAACTTGAATGGTTTTGAAAGTTTACCTTGGTTCTTTGTTTACCATTTGCACCAATATTCTGATCAACTTGGGGCTGCATTTCCTCTTGCGGTTTCGTCAGAGGTTGGCTACAGTCCCATGGTACTTATATTTTTAAATAATATTTCAAACTGTGTGTTAGAGGTATGTAAGGCTGCTTCAAGATGGTCTTGTTGCCTTTACCTTTAACATGGTTATCTATAGAGCGGCACGGTGGAGCAGTGGTTAGCGCTGCTGCCTCACAGCAAGAAGGTCCTAGGTTCGATCGGCCGTAGGGCCTTTCTGTGTGGAGTTTGCATGATCTCCCCATGTTCGTGTGAGTTTCTCCGGTTTCCTCCCACAGTCCAAAAGAATGCACCATAGGTTAACTGGCGACTCTGAATTGGCCCCGTAAGGTGTGAATAAGAGTGTAATTGTGTGGGTGTGTGCCCTGTGATATTTGGCGAGCAGGACTGGTCCCTGCCTTGCACTCATAGTTCCTGGGATAGGCTCCAGTCCCCACAGCGACCTCAGTTGGGACTAAGTGGTTCAGATAATGAATGAATAACTTAATGAATAGTTACCTCTAATTTTCTCAGACAACTTTCTCCTTTGCTTTCTCTGGTCACTGTATACACACAATGAAATTAAACTAAACAGTATCAAGTTTTCTCCCTTTAAATCTGCTGAATGACGGATTAAAAGACTGAAGCCAGAAGATACTAATGAAGGTTAAACAATTAGTTTGAAACATGACTATAATTTAAAGATTTAGAATCTTTGTAGGAGCAACAACAAATCTATCCAGCTAATTCAGCTTATCTTTTTAAATTGAAGTTATTTTCTTTTTACAATGTTATTGGTTTACCCATACTAAAGTGATGCAGGTATACATGAGATGATTGCTTTTGATTGAATTGCGTTTCAGGAGAAATGACGCATACAGCATTTGAGTGAGCTGTAAGGGTACCAACCAATATTTCCATGTCCGTACCAGACCAGGAATTGAAGCAGTAATGCTATAATCACAGGAGCAGCGCCCTAACCATTAATGGTAATCAACAAAACATGTGAACCAACCTACCAGCACATCTTTTCTAATAGATTTCTCAATACTGTCATACAAAAAGCTTACATATTACAGCATAAATTACAGCACTACTATCACTCATATCAGGAACAAGCTTTAAAAAATATATTCAGAATTGTATTGTACAATGAACATGAACAATGTCAGTAGCAGCCTTCGTACTTGATTAACATCGGACTATTCCATGACACTTATTGAATTGGCCCAGGCCCGCAGCTTCTAGCACTACATGAATCTTTGAATTTAGTCCTACCCAAGACTTTCAGCTATGCTCTCTTTCAAGAGGTTTCTTCTGCAGGAATAGATTTCATACCAGTTGTAAATCTGTGAAATACAGTCTGTGAAATACTACTACTACTAATAATAATACTACTATACTGCTTCCTGCCACAGTCAAAAGGCATGCAATTCCCGGGATAGGCTCCGATCCTAGTAGTTTTTTTTAATTATTTTATTTAGTTTGCTATTAATCTTTTTCACTAGGAAACAGTGACTATCAAGTTTGGCTGTTGTTTTAAATTATTAAAGTTAAATATTATCGGATCAAAAAGGCATCCTGGAACATTTTAACAAATTAACAGAATTTCAATTGAATAGTAGTAAACTATAATAGTAATCATTTCTTAATTTTCTCCACTCAGTGCACCCTTTTTATGTTCTCAATGAATCATATAAATAGTAACACATTATACTCTTTTACACTTTATAGCAGATATTATACATATATATATATATATATATCTGCTGAGTCGAGAACGTCTCTGTGAGCCAAGGAGTTGCTCTGGTATATATAATTTCTAGCCAGTACACTGAAAGGTAGACAACTAGCGTTTTATCTACACCACTACAGGATACAGGAACTGCATTTTTGGTTAGCAAAATAAAATTACACAGACTGGAAAAGTTATCACTGGACATTGATGGTTGGCTGATCTCCAGAATAAGGGGTGGGCGGGTTTTCTGTTTATATGGACCACTAAACTGTAGCTGCAGCTTCGAGTACATTTTCAGTTCTTTGTCCTCCATTTCAGGTCTGACTCCCAGCTCGGTTGTACGGCGCAGGTCCGAAGTAGCGCAGCCGCTCTGAGGTTAGTACCCTACCGCGCACTCTCCAGTAATTTCAGGCCCTGGCGCAGCCGCAACAAATAAACCCGGCAGTATATGCAGGAAAGGGCGGGGTGGGTGTTGTGTTGATGCGGAAGCCTGGTGGAATGGGACATCGTGAATTATATCAATTTTATGGAAGTAGCAAGTATTTAAATGCATTCGTATGAATAGCGCCTTATTTTCAGGCCTAGGCCTGTGATTTTAGCCGCGTTTGTCCTGTAATGGCGGATTTATGAACATGTTGGAGCTTAGCTTAACTGTTCAGTGTAAGATACTCTTTAGCCGGGTAAGAAAGTACGGTTGTTCCCCAAAATAGCGAGCACCAAGATTATATGACTACAAATATTCTACAATAGTTATCCAACATTTCGCTTAGTAAACCGTAAAGCATGGTGTGGCGCAAATGAAATTTGCAGTTAGCTAGCTAGCTAGCTAGCTAGCATGGTGCTAAGCGAACTTAACTGTTGAAATTATGCAAATGACTTCTGCATGCTTAGTTTAAAAAAACTACTACCTTACAACTGTAAATCCTGTTTTAAACGATAAGCTCATTGGCAGTTTCTCATAATAGTTTTCATTTTGATGCTTGCTTGCTAGCTAGCTAGGTTGCTTGATGCTAGTAAGGGGTGGTTGTGTTTTTGACAAGAACTGTAGGCTATCTGGTCTGCTAATGACTGCGCTGATCATTTAACGCTGATATTTCTTTGTACGAGTGTTAATAGATTGATTGATGACTATTTATTTGTTTCTGTAACGCCTGGGCGTATTAATAGGTTAACGTATGTTAATTTAACAACAGTTTCGCTAAGTTAGCCTGCTGAAGCTACCTATTTTGAAGCGGTGCATTTCTTATTTCCAGGCTCTGTATCAAAATATGTAAATGCAGCTTTATGTGTAAATGTAACGTCGAATATGATAACGTTGAAAATTATAACTTGGAGAAAGTTTTGTTGTGTTGATACTTTTGTATATATTTTCGTCTTGAAGTTTATATCGCCTTACGGGCGAAAACTACTTACAGGTCAAAATATGTTCTAAAGATTTGTATATATTGTTAGATGTTAAACCAATGGGGATATGATCCACGTTATTGTTATTTATGATAACATTAAAATTGTTTATACAAAATAGCTCAGCATTCAATATTACTTTCAGATATACCTTGGTGATGACATTTCGCTGTTGCTATTTGGTGAACCTAGTAGTAACTAAACTACGCCAGATACATCTTGAAACATCTTCAGTCTTAAATAATAGCACACTACCAAGATAGTCAGATGCCTGTTAGAAGGCACATCAAGAGAGACATTTTCATAAGACCCAATTTGTAGAAGAGCAGATTATTTGTTGCATTTGATATGTCTTTTTTATTAATGTGCAAATGTCAACACAGACTAAAATACACCAGATTCATTTTAATAGCAGCGGCACTGCTGTCTCTCATGCGTTAAAGATGATTGATTTCTGTATCTTTACCCACTGTCATGGTCATCATACTGAATAGCAGTAGTTTAAATAATGAGCGGTATTGAAAGAAAGTGTTGGGTTGTTTGTTGTGTGCAAGTAGGCCTGGTAGTATACCATGGTAAATGCAACCAAACTTAGCAGCAGTTTCCTAGAGTTTTTGTACGTGATAAATTGCCAAATGAGAATATTTCCATGCCTGAATGGTGCCACTCTTAATGCATGTTTATTGTGAATGTCTTATGTTTGCATAAGGTATCAAGTTATTTTTTCATATTTATACAATGAAAAGTGCATAGTAGTATTAATTTTATTCATAGTTTCAATGTTAAACTTGGTTATTTTTTGTGTTCATCAATGCTTTTTAACATTTTAGCACATTTGGGCCTAAATACTGAATAATTGTAGTCTTGAATACTTACCTGCGTTCTGTGTAATCAGGTAAATGCTTTTATTTATTTAAGAAAATAAAGTCTGCTAGGATTGTATCTCTTGATGAAGAGATATGGATGTAAAGTGTATGTGTATTTTATTTTATTCTTGCCTAATGAATGTTCAGGTTTTTACAAAGCGAAAGTAGAGTTTTATTTTCTGATAATCAAAACATAATTCACTTAGGAGTAAACTTGGCTTATTAGCCAACATGCTGATTTGACATCCTATAACTTTTTCCTGTTATTAGGCTTTCTATGATTTGTGAATGGATCAAATAAGAGCAAACTAGATGGATAGAGCATTACAGTTTTTAGGTATGTATTAAAATTACCCCAAAAAACATATGACTTTGGTATTATTGATAATGAAAGCTAAAACAAAGCTGCATTTGATTATTTATACAGTAAGTGCTGCTGCAGTTGGCAGCATAACGGTAAGGGTGCTCACTCTGCGATCGTAGGGTCTCTGGTACCGTCCCCAAGCACTGCTCCCTGGGCACTGCCCACATCAGCTGCTCACTGCTCCTTCACGGATGGGTCAAATGCAGAGGTCACATTTTGTTGTGGTGCACTGTGTGCTGTGCAGTGGTGTGACAATGACATAGTAACTTACATTCACTTTTTAATATTATTATTTTAAACATTTTGACTAAGAGTTCATAAAGAGGTAGTGTCGCTTGAAATCTTATTTACCCATTATCTGTGCACACAAAGAGTAATTGACTGCTGAAGTCATCATTGACCAAATTAACTGCTGCAGAGTGTGTATGGCTTGCACTGGTAACAGTTAATGGAACGTGCACCACAATGTGTGGCATCACACTAAATTCATGTCCCAGTTCTATCAAAATTTCAACAAAAACGATGTTGCTCGCCCTGATTCTTGAAAATGTGGATTCATACAATAGTGCATGCATTCTTCTATGAAGTTCAGATAACATACCCTGTATAGGTGAAATCTGCCATTAAGATGGACTTTTTATACTTCAAGAAACATGGTTTGACTCTCTTGCTATGCCTGAAAATGAATATTTTTGTGACCATTGGTAACATGGATACTTTTCCACACTTAGTGTCTGCTGGTTTGGGGGATTTTGGTAATCATCAAAAATCTGGTCATTGCATGAAGTGCGTGTTTTTTTTGTGGTTCTATCGGTCGATTTAGTAAGATTACTCAGGAAATATTCACCACATATATTGGTTCATATTTGGATGTTTAATGTTCAATAAAAGTATGTTCTCTAACCTGTTTAGTTAATAACAAAATTTTTGTTGATTTAAGCCATAATGCTCATAGCATCAGTGCTACAAAAAGGGAATGTGCAATTTTACACTAAGAGTGATTTGGTATATTAACACATTTCTATTTATTCAAAGTTGCATTGTTTGCTTGTTTTTTGATACACAATGTAGATTAGTAATTAACAAGTATTTTTGCTGCATTGTACAGACGAAAATTTCAATTAAAAAAAAAAAATCAGTTTAAACTATATCTTTTAAGGTAGCACAGGAACTATTGGATTCTGTTATCATTCAGAGCAGTACTATTAGGCAAGGTAGCACTGCCCGAAATGAATATTTGCATCAAGCTCGATAGTTGGGGGCACATCTAGCTCTGTGAAATAAAACAATATATACTTTTCACCAGACTTAGTTTTTAACGTGACCATTACAGAAGAATTCCTTGACTTAATTATGTAAAATCTGACATTTATGAAAGGAAAATTGTTGTTCAGCAACATTTGCTGGGCTTCCGGTTAATCTCTTTCACCCACATTTCCACTTTTTCAGTCTGATTTAATTTGCTTGGGTGAGGTGCCATGAATGTTAACAGGCATTTTATCCAAATATTTATTTTAAGATTTGAAAAACTGTATTAGCTTATACTGTTATATTTTGCTTAAGGTTGGTTTATGCTTTTAAGCATTGTTAACCTGATTATCAAATATCAGTGTTGTTTAAAATTAGTTTAATAACAGCTGTCTGAAGTTCTAGATTTGCTTAGCCACAGTATTTTAAGAATCTTATTTAGGCTTTTTGAATATGTGTGCATGCATGTTTACATTTGCTTACTGTGGTCTTGTGACCATCTGCTTACATATGTAATGGACAGTTATTTCCTATGTCTACATGTACAACTGTTAATAGTGTTCAATTCTAGGAGAATATGAAATGCTGTACTATAGTAATACAGTAGGCAGGAGTTGGTATTCTCCATAACTTAAGTGTATTCGGAGTATAGTTTTGTCTTACTAAATTATTCCATTTGTTTATATACAGCATTCCCATAGACACTTTTTATTTCAGTTCAGAAGTGGTATCAACCAAAGTTAGCAAGGCTTCCAGAGGCAGACTTGAAGGTGCGGCAAACAATTGGCCGTATTAGTCGTCCAAGTGACTAGAACCCTGTGTTGGTTATTATATGATTTGGGGAGCAGTCAAATCCTGCCAGAGCCTAAATCCTCAAAGTTGAGCCCTGAGCAACACACTCTGACCCCATGTGGTTCCAGAGACTCATTTAAAAAAATCTAGGCTAGCAAGACTGACTTTATGAATCTGGAGATACAGCCTGAAGGCATGGTTATCACGGATGCTGCGATTTAAACCAAAGTGAAACAAAAATCAGATACTTCAGGCCCAAATAGAAAGTTTTCGGTTTGGTTTCAGAACTTAAAAATAAAAACATAAAATATGATGTAGAATATCTAACCATTTAAATAATTAGCCTCAAAATGTAGCCAAAATAGACCAATTTTGTGAATCATATTGTCACAAAAACTTCTCCAAAGTGGGAGTTTTTATAAAGACATATTGCCTATTTGGGGGAAAAAAGAGCACTATTGCTCAACACACATTTGCTGTTAAATTACATCAACTGCAGTGTTATAACTACAGAGTTGTCTGGCTTTCGTGTCTGATTGGAACTGGACATACTCTCAAAAAATATGCTGAGGTGACAACTTCACAATAAATAATAAGTTATCATCAGAACTGAGCATATAATGATAATAATAATGCATACAGTCTAATGCATAACATAACCACCAGGTGGCAACAGACGTCTTCTGTGTTAGTTAACGGAACAGTTTCAAGAGGTTTTCATACCAAGCATGGTAAATGCTGTACTGTTGTATAAACATTTAACAAAGATAGTAAAACATTCTACCTTAGCACATAGTTTATTTGGCTAGTTTTGTCTTTAAGATGATGCCTTAATTGTGTAAGCGATCCAGGTAAACGTGATAATGATAATCATTTATTGTAATATGATACGAATCAAATATCAAAGCTAAACTGCAATACATCATAGCTAAACATAAGTCGCCGACGAATTTGATTGTCGATAATGGTCGCCAGACGTCTTCTTAAACGGAGTGAACGCTTCTTTTCACCTGCAGTACTATCGCCTAACAGAGTGCACCACACCACACCTGGTGAGATTCGCTTGCGCAATAGCATTCAGTGACAGCTAGGAAGAATGGCCTGTGGTGTCAAGCATCAACGCAAACCAGAGCGAAAATGGCTTGCCGCAAAAAATTTTGCGATGCAATTTCTAAAGTCGCGAAATAGAAATGGGTGGAAACTCGAGAGCACAAATTAAGAATGAGTGCGCGGTTGTGATAATATTGCGCGAACTGTATTTTTCCTCCCTCGATGTGTTAAATGTCCTCGCGCGCAAAGTAGATTACTTAATTTAGCCGCTTTTTTTGATCGAGTGATTTACGCTGCGGGTTTGAAAGGGGCGGGTTTGGACAGTTTGGGGGCGGGTTTGGACAGTTTGGGGCGGGTTTTGGCAGTTTTGCTGTAAATCCTATTGGCCGATGGCTCCTGGTCTTGTGATTGGCTTAAGAAAGTTCCTACAGAAACCAAAGATGTCGGAGGAAGAGGAACGCGACGGTCGGTTAAACGTAAGTTTGCAGTTTATCGACCTTATAATTAGAATTTATTAGTTAGGTTCAGCATCGCCATTGCCACGAAACGGTAAAAGTAAATCAACGCCTTTTGTCACTCGCCTTTCATAAATGTTAGTATGGTATGTTACCATTTTCAGTACCATCAGAAGGAGCAAGGCAGAGAAGAAACTATTTATTAAAATATGCTTAAGGAACTATCTTTCGTTCTTATGGCCACTTTCGCACCTAATAACCTCATACTAAAATGTAAAAGCTGGTAGCTAAATCGGAGCCATTTTATAATTATATAATTTATAATCCCATTAGTTTAATTAATCAAGTTATTAGTCAATGACTAGTCGACTATCAAAATAGTAGGTTGCAGCCCTGCACTAAGTAAGCTGCCATATAGTCAAAATCCTTACTATTACACTGTCAATCATAGAATCACCTCATGTATCATTTTTTCTTTATGCTTGATTGAGATTTGATTTAAATCTAGTCCTTTTATAGTATTTAAAGCATGTACTAATTAATTTTAGAGAATTAAACAGCAATAGAACAATTTTAAAAAAGTTTAGGTTAAAACCGACTATGGTACGGTATGTATGATAATAAATTACAGATACTTTATGATAGAGGCCGGGGTTCTGTCATATTGATTTGCTGATTTAAAAAAAAAAAAAAAATTGACATCTAAGGATTAGCCCACACTCCAAGTCTACTTTTTCATAGTTTTTAACAGTTTAAATATCTACATTTATTTTCAAGCTTTTGTCTGTGGATTTGTCAATTTTTAAGAAATGTAGATTAAGACATTTAATAAAGATAGAATAGTTTGTTGG